>JAIXMG010000011.1:600000-942266 GCA_025201345.1 Thamnidium elegans | reverse complement strand
TCAGCTTGATTAAAAGTTGAGCCAGATAAATGGTGGTTTGCCAACACAGCTTGATCGTTCATTAGCGGTGATTTGAAATAAATTTGTAAATAAGTTGTTAAAAGTAGTAGTTGTTCAAAGGTAGAAATTTTGAAGAAAATTTGACCCAAACAGTAAAATAAAGTTCTTGATATAGAGTTGTATCAAAGATATATAATGAAATGCCCTGTTAGTGAGCACCACGTGTTAGAATTTGGGATGTGGTAGAGTAATAAAATAAAAGGTAATAGGTAATAGTAAGTTTAAGTGAGCACCAGTTCCTGTTTTATAAGTAGAACGACTTAAGTCAATAAAGAAAATAAAGGGTTTTGGTAAAAAGTACAATGGAAGGTAAGATCCAAGGGAATTCAGGAACAAAATAAAATATAAAGTAAAGGTAAAAATAAAAGAGCTGATTTAAAGGTCTTTTATAAGTTAAGAGAAGTATAAGATAAAGTTGTTTACAAAATGTGAATTGAATTTTTATTAGAGTATGATTTTTTGATGGTTATTTATATTATTTTAGATTATTACAAAAAAGGTATTATTTTAAGTTAAAGTTTAAAAGACAATCCTTGTTAAGGAGGATCCTCTTCAACGAGCGTCCTTCTTGGATTTGTGACACTACAAAAATTGTAAGTCACTATGTAACAATACTTTTAGTTGTAAATATATAGTGGTAAAAAGATGACCTTTTATTGAGTTTATATTTTAAAGTAATTTATATCTAAATTGAAGTAGTACACAGCTTATTCTATTTTAGCTGTGACAATATCCCCTCCCTAAAGTTTTACTAGTCTAAAGTCAAGTGTTGGATAACAGAGGAAAAAAAAAAAATACAAAAGATTAGGTTAGAGTGATAATATAATGAAGAGTAAAGAATCTTTGAGTATTGTTTTGATAATAAATTGCTGTTTGATTGAATTAATTTGACTGAATTGAATTTTTGTTTTTTTTTTTTTTTTTTTTTTTTTTTTTTTTTTTTTTTTTTTATAATTGTTTCATTGTTATTGTGCTCTTGCAATACGTGGAATATACCAACTAGTTGTTAAGTTGTTATTATTGATTGATATTGGTTTTAATCGGTCTGTATGTACCCATGAGTTATAAACTTTTCCTTCTAATTCTTTGATCTGGTAGACATTGAAATCCAGATTGCAGTTAATAATTTGATAAGGTCCCATCCAGTTGTATTCCAGACCTTTTTTAGATTCATGTCGTAATAGTACAAAATCGTTTTTACTAAATACTTGTGTTTCTTTACCCTTTATTATTTTATCCCATCTTTCCTTATCCTTTATACCTTGGTTCCGTAAATTTTCTTCTGCTAAGAATCTAGCTTCTCTAAGGCTACGAATACGAGTTAAAGCATCTTCAGTTATCAGGTTGGCATCAAATTCGGTTATATCATTCATATAAGGTCTATGAAAGTCTCCAGGAATCCTTGGCTGAGTACCATATACGAGGAAAAATGGACTATATCCCGTTGTAGTATGTTTTCGAATACGGCAAGCAAACGTAACTGTATCAATATATTCGTCCCAGCTATGAACATCACCATTAACATACTTCTTTAACATATTCTTGATTACTTGGTTAAGTCTTTCACACTTTGAATTACTTCTTGGATGAAAAGCACTCGTAAAGGTATGCTTTGACCTGATTTTATTCATGTATTGCTTCAATACTTTAGACATAAAGTTGGCACCTCTATCTGTAAAGATCTCTACGGGGTTACCAAATTTTAGTACAATTTCTTCATATATAAATCGTACGATTTCATCACCAGTTGCATTTTTTAATGCACGTATAATAGGCCAATTAGTCGAATAATCAACAGCCACAAGTATCCATCTATTTTCATTTTTTGTTGTTGGTAATTCTCCTATAAAATCAAGATGCCAACGCGAAAAAGCAGGAGGAATATCAAGAGGTTTCATTGGTGAATGGTGAATATTCTTTTCCGAACGACTTGCGAGTTGACATTGAGCACAGGATTTCAAGTATTCAATTATATCTTGTTGTATACCCGGCCACCAAATTCTATTTTTTAATTGGTGGTATATTGACAGTTGACTAAGATGACCGTATGCTATGTGGAAATTGTTAATAAAATCAGCACGTTGATGAAAAGGTATAAACTTTAATTCCATGCTTTCATTTGTTTTTGAATTTTTGATTAGTTTATATATATGTTGATTTTTGACTATAAATTTTTCTTTGTTTTGTTGGAGTTCTTTCTGTAGTAGTTGAGGCCATTGGTTTTCATTACGAAAATATTGTAAGGGCCAGTCTTGAATAGGGTCATCCCTGATTGACTGAACTGGTTTACTTAAAGAATGTTTAGTATTATTATTGTTATTATTAATTTCAGAGTTATATAAATATTTTGGTTGTACTGATGTGGATGCAGGATTGCAATCGGGTCCATCGCGACGAGATAATAAATCGGGTATAATATTCTCTTTACCAGGTTTATATTGAATATTAGGGTTATATAATTCTATTTCTGACATCCATCGTACTAAACGAGGTACTGGATGTTTTTGATCTCTGTAATATTTAAGTGGGAGATGGTCAGTATATACAACATAATCTTTACCATCAATGAAACATCTCCATTTTCTTAATGCAATCAGAATGGCTAACATTTCACGTTCCTGAGCGGGGTATACTCTTTCTTCTTTACTATATCTTTTACTTTCAAAAGCCAATGGTTTCCAATTATTATCTTGATCTTGTTGAAGTAACACCGCACCTGCCGCAAAATCAGAGCTATCACATTCAATTCGGAATGGTTTGTTCATATCTGGAGTAAGTAATATTGGAGCAGAGGACAATTTTTGTTTTAATAAATCGAAAGCATTTTGACATTGTGGTGTCCATTCTATAGCACGTGTTTTATAACCAGTACCCGCCGTTAAATCTGTAAGGGGAGACGCAATATGCGCAAACTTTGGAATGAATCTGCGATAATATTGGGTAAGCCCAAGGAATTGACGTACTTGTTGAACATTAGTGGAAATAGGCCATAAACTAATAGCTTCTGTTTTTTGTTGCGAAGGAGAGATACCATTTTTTGATATATGATAACCTAAAAATGTCAGTTCTTTCATATTGAAATGTGATTTCTTTATATTTATAACAAATTTAGCTTCATCAAGTTTTTGTAAAACCTGTTTTACATGCTCTTTGTGTTCACTTTCATTTTTTGAATATACTAATAAATCATCAACATATATTATTACAAATTTATCTACGAATGACTTCAGAACTTTGTTGATGACATCTTGAAAATATGGACCAGAATTCTTTAATCCAAAAGGGGCAACTAAAAATCTATGCTGACCGAAACGATGCGATATTGTTGCTTTCATTGAATCTGATTCAGATAAACGAACTTGATTAAAAGCTCCAATTAAATCAATTTGTGAGAAACAAGTACTGTTATGCAATTGATCCAGACACTCATCTATTCTTGGTATTGGTATTCTTTGAGCAATGGTAATTTTGTTAATACTGCGAAAATCACAACACATTCTTAATTTTGGTGTTCCATCAGCGTTATTTGATCCTGCTTTTCGAACAAATAAAATAGGGAACCCATAAGGTGATGCAGTTGGTACTATCAACCCTTTTTCTTCTAAATTCATTAATTGCTTTTTGAGTTCCGCTAATTCTAGAGGACTCATTCGATACGGTTGGTGAAAAATAGGAGGAGCGTCTTTAGGGTCAGTTACAATTATATCTCTGGTATGTCTATTCGGTGGTAATTCAGTTATTTCGCCTTTGAATGCATAAGGAAATAATTTTGCAAATTCTTCTTTCCATTCTTTATCAAGTTGAATGTCTTTCATATCAATAGGTGATATTGGTGTAATTGTTGCGTGGTTACCTGTACTTTCATCTATAAAATTTACTACAAAACATTCAGTTATTTGGTCTTTTTTAAGCCATCTAGCTACTTGCGTAGCTGATGCTAGATAATCAATATTAGTTGTCTCCTTTGTTTTTAATTGTGGATTAATTGTATTGATATTATGTAATGCTTTTGGCGGTAATACAGGATATATTTTGGTGACAATAGTTGTATTTTTATCAGTAACTTCCCATGTGTCATCAAACCAGTCAGGTTTAGGCTTAGTTTCTTTCAACCAGTTACGACCGAGGATAATATCAAATTTTGATTCAAAAACATATGCAGTGATTACTTCTTGGTGTTCATGGTTATTTCCTAAAAATAATCTAAAAGTAATTTTTTTGTTTATGTTCGTCTTGTTACCATCTGCAGTTTTGTACTGCCTGATTGACTACTTCCCTTTCTGTCAAAGCGTGCGAAAGTAATTTAGGATGTACATAATTTGTACTGGCACCACTGTCGATTAATATTTTGAAATTAGATCCACCCACCATAGTTTTGTATAAAGGTAACGCATTGGATGAATTATCAACATTGTTTAAAAATGACTTTTCAGCAGATGACAAAGTATGTGTTTCCGGCGCAATGTTAGGTGACAATATAGGATAAGAGTAGTAGTCTTGATTATCACAAGATGATAGATCAATTAGGTTTTTATTATCGTTATCATTGTTAGTATTAGTTTGATAACTATTTGTGTTATTGCTTAATGGATCATAACTATCTAATAATGCGTTGATCTGCTGACGAAAATTGTTAGGTTTTCGGTAGTTATTATTATTATTAGTGCTGTAATTATTAGTAGTATTACTATTATAATTATTGCGAGGTTTTTGTGTACGATAGTCACTACGATTATTTCGTTTAGATTGAAAAATACCTCTATCCTCATCCCATTTTTTATTTCTACATTCAGCCTTTTTATGTCCAATCTTATCGCAATAAAAACAGTTATTATTACTTCTTTGTCCAGAACTATTGTTGTTAGAACCTTGTTGTTGCTTTAATAAATTTAGAAGTAGTTGATTTTGTTTTTTAATTTCAATAACCGATAAATCCATGGGATCATCGATAGCTGATGTTGTTGGGTTAAAACTATTTGTTGATTTACCATATTGTGTGGCAGACTCAAACGTTCGTGCACAATGAAACATACTTTCTAAATCAATGGGGTCTTTTAGTAATATATGTGCCCTAGCACGATCTTTCAATCCTCTTGCAAACTTATCCATAGCTTCATCTTCTGTGATATCTAATTCGAGTAATACATCTTGAAATTCTTTAATGTAATGTTGTACAGATGAAGTTTGTTTTAACTCAAATAATCTATCTCTTGTTGATTGTAATGTATACTTTGGTTTGAATTCCATATCCATACTAATTTTAAATACTTCCCAGTCGGATAAATCGTGAGAAGATCGTTGCGCCATACGGTAGTACCATAATCGAGCATGATCTGTTAATAATGATATCGCATAGGATACCCAACGCGCTCTTTCAAAATTATAAAAACTTAAATAATGTTCCACCGAAGTGTACCAATTATTTATTTTTGTAATATCTCTACTACCATCATATGTAGGGGGGGTAGGAATTCGTACTTGATTACTGAATTGTTGTTGATGTTGTTGTGGTTGTTGCTGCTGTTGTTGTATAGCTGCAGAAATTAAACGTAAAACTTCTTCTTCAGAGAAAGTTTTATTACTTGTTGTTGTTGAATTATTTTCTGTATTCATTTCAATATCTTCTTCTATTACAGTGTTTTTATTTTTATTTTTATATACTTTGAATTGATCTATTAATGTTCTTGATCCTTGATATATTGTTACTTTTTCTGATTTTGTATAATTTATGTATGTTTTTGGTGTATCTATTAAAATTCCTCTGGATGTTATAAATTCCACTAATTCCTTTTGCTCTTCTGGCTTTAACTTTCTTTTTGCTGATTTAATTATTTCTTGAATGATGTGTGTCGGATGATCCAGTATTTCTTTCTGAATACAGTCGTCTGATGACATTCACGATACTTAGTTAATTTGTGTTTTTAACTACTGGTGCTACCAATTGTCAGAGTTATTTTAATAGACAATACTTTTAGTTGTAAATATATAGTGGTAAAAAGATGACCTTTTATTGAGTTTATATTTTAAAGTAATTTATATCTAAATTGAAGTAGTACACAGCTTATTCTATTTTAGCTGTGACAAATTGATGTTACTGTTAATCAATCGATAGTGTGGTAAAGTGTAAAAAGAGTATTGTTACAAATGGAGTCGTGGTTATTTGTAATATAGATAATAAGTAAAGTGTCAGGTTCACTGACACAAGTGTAACCTAAATTATATTATAAATATTAATTGTATTCAAAATAAATAAAGATTATCTTTTATTCCTTTAATCAAAACTACTGTATATTATACTTCACTTATATAACCCTTATATCTATAGTGAGAGCACGACATTTGGTAGCACCAGATTCAAGTAATCGTTTAATAAAGATAATCAAATAATTTATGGAGCAGTCCTCAGAACTAGAAAAAGCAAAGAACAGATTTGAAATAGAAGAAAGAATATTAGCAGTTCTTAGTGACAGCGAAGATATTGAAAAATTTAATAATTTAAGATCAAAGGATATTATCAGCCCTGAAGAAAGATTAAAATCAACAACCAAAAGAGAGGCATACTGGAATCAATTAGTCAACCAGTTTATATCGAAACACTTCCCTCATTTAATGAATACTCAACAACAACAACAAACATCATCAAACAACAGTGATCTAATTCGTATTGCTGAGCTTTTAGCTGAAGTTGCAGCTATATCTGTAGCAAACAAAAAGGATTTTGACTTTATTGAAAAACCAAGCAGGTATGACGGCTCTCGGGATGCTCATATCATTGACGCATGGATTCAAGCAATTGATGATTATTCCAACCTAAAGGATTACACTGATACAAAAAAATGTCAGCTTGCTATAGCTTTACTTTCAGGATCTGCTCGTGTCTGGTATTCTAACCTCAGAGTACAAGAGAGAGCACCTACGGATTGGTTATCATTTCGTCGTGAACTTTTATCTTTCTTTAAACCCGAGAACTATATTTCATTGGCAAGAGATAGAATTCGAGCCTTACGACAAACGACAACAATCAGTAATTATGTAAAAGACTTTTTGTCAATTAAATTAAGTATTCCAGCAATGACTGATGATGAAGCAGTTGATAAATTTTTGGCCGGATTGAAGGATCATCAAGCTCGTATTCATATCAAAGATGTAATCAACATGGAATTTCCTGTCTTATCGGATGTACTCAAGGCGGCTTATATTTATGAAGGTAATCGGGAAGAAGGTATTCCTATTAGGCAACATAATCGATCATCAAATCAAGAGATGATGGATGATCCTATGGATTTATCCGTTGCTGAAAAACGAGAATTCTTAAATGCTGTTCGCTCTTTTCGTGGTAATTATCGTGGATCTACTAGGGGTGGGTATCGGGGACATTTTAGAGGTTCTTATAATCGCAATAATTCTAGAGGAGGTTTTGTTCAATCTCATGGGAACTCTTCTGGTAATGGTGACACACGTAATCAATCATCTCATTTGAGTCGTAGTAACTCTATCAAATGTTACAATTGCAAAGGATTTGGCCATATTGCTAAAGATTGTTCTAGTCCTCGTATAAATGATATTCACTATATGGAAAATTCTTATGATGACTCGTATGAAAATAATAATATAAGTAATAAAACTTCTGATGATTTCTCACCCTATTTATATTGTGTACTACCTTCCTCGCAATCCTATGTGGAACCATTAATAATTGACTCTAATATTATTAAAAAAGATATGGTGTTTTTATTATCGGCTAATAAAATTCAAACGAAACTACCTTTGTATGATGCATTTATTAATGGAACAACTTGTGCTGTACTTATTGATTCGGGAGCTTCAGCTAATTATATTAGTCCCAACTTATTATCAGTGGTATCAAAAATGGATAATGTACAGGGTCAAATGGTGGAAACGGCAAATGGGCATCAATCTAATATATCTGCTATTGCTACGTTTTCGTTACAGCTGGGGAATTATGTGGATGATATGCAAGCTTATGTATTTGATACAAAATTTGATTTGATATTGGGTAATGCTTGGTTGCGTCAGGTACAACCTATCCCAGATTGGTTTAATAGCTCGTGGAAAATAAAATTGTTTGATGGTACAACAACGGTTATTCATCCAAGGAAAGTTGATCAACAAATTAGGCAACAAAAACTAGTCGAGGTGGAAAATGCTGATATTGAAATTGTGGATGAAAGGAATTTAGGCATGGATAATTGCAATATTAATACAGAGGAGGTGGATGATTGCGATTTCATTATTTCGGCTCGACAATTTGATCGTTTATTAAGAAAAAACCAGGTGGAAGAATGTTTTTTGGTATCTGCAAAAGAGATTAATAATATTCTGGATATAAATAATATAAATATATCAGATACTGATACTAAAATAGCACTAACTGTCCAAGACAGAGAAAATCAAGAATGGTGTGATGAATTTGCCAAAGCTTATCCTTCGGTGTTCAAAGGTACTCTGGATACATTGCCTCCTATTAGAAAAACTGATGGTGATATGATCGAATTGGAACCGGACGCAAAGCCTATATCTAAAGCACCGTATAGAATGAGTCCTTTGGAATTAAAAGAATTGCGACGACAACTGGATGACCTGTTAAGCAAAGGATTTATAGAGCCATGTGTTTCGGAATGGGGTAGTCCTGTGCTGTTTGTGAAAAAGCCCAATGGTTTGCGATTATCGAGCATTAAATGCAAAGACTATTGCTCAGCGTGTTCCATTACCGAGGATTGATGAGTGTTTGGAGCAGTTGCATGGTGCCACTTTCATGAGTTCTATTGATTTAACTAGTAGTTTTTGGCAACAAAGACTCACTCCTGCTGACTCATTGAAAAGTGCTATTAATACAAGATATGGTCAATTTGCGTGGTCGGTGATGAGTATGGGCTTGAAGAATTCTGGTAGTCGATGGATGCTCTTAATGAATGATGTTCTCAAAGATTATATTGACGATTTTGTAATTTGCTACATTGATGATTGTCTCATTTATACAAAAAGTAATGATATCAACTTGCATAAGAAGCATTTAAATATGGTATTTAAGAAGCTTGAAGAGGCGGGTTTAGTAGTATCGAAAGCCAAATGTATGTTCAATCGTAAGGAAATTACATTTCTAGGGTATGATATTGTTGCGGGTAAGGGCACCAAACCTTCCAAGAAAAAGGTGGATGCTATTGTATCTTGGCCTATTCCTAAAACAGTTCAAGATGTCCGTAAATTCATGGGTTTATGTCAATACTATTCTTCGTATATGCCTAACTTTGCAGATGTTGCTTCAGTGATAACAGATTTGACAAAAGGTGTGGGTCCAAAAAATAGAATTATATGCTGGTCAGATGCATGTCAAAGGGCTTTTGATTCTATTAAGACGATGATTTCTTCTTCGCCTATTTTGATAATGCCAGATATGTCGCGTCCATTTAGAATTGAGTGTGATTCAAGTGATTACGCGTTAGGGGCAGTCCTGCTTCAAGAAGATCCTAATTTTAACAATGATTGGAAACCAGTAGCTTTTATTTCGAAGAAATTATCCTCTGCGGAAAGAAATTACCCCTGTCAAGAAAGAGAATTACTTGCTATTTTATTTGCCTGTAAAACATGGCGTTGTTTTGTAGAAGGTTCCAAGTATGAGGTTTACACTGATCATAGACCTTTACAGTATTACAATACATCGAATAAGGTTTCTCCAAGATTAGTTAGATGGATGCAAGATTTAGAAATGTACCAACCTACTTTGATCTGGAAAAAGGATGTGGACAACATTATTGCGGATGCATTAAGTCGAAGAGAAGGTCCGGAATGTGATCCTGAATTGTCATCAATGGAGCCTGAAGTTTTATATGAAATTGCAAATAGTATATTGAATAAAGTTTTACAGCCGAGTGATTCTTCCTTATTAACGGATCCGTGTCAAGATTGGCCAATATTTTTTAAGAAAATGCGAGAAGACTGGCCAGATAAATGGCGGACTCAATTAGAAAAAGAGGAATCCAATTTTGAAGTTCATGACAATATTGTATGGCGATTAAACCGAGATCCAGCTAATGATAAAGAAGCTTCAAAATTAAAGTTTATTGCATTCTCAGGAAGAGCTGATTTAATTGAAGATTTCCATAGAGGTTTTGGTCATTCTGGGCAGCTTACGGTATATCACTTAATGAAGCAGAGAGTTTGGTGGCCTAGTATGAAAAAGGATATTGGTTATTGGTTGAAAACTTGTCCAGAATGCCAATTACACTCTAGAAAAGAAAAGAACGTCCATCATGCTCCGATGAAGCCCTTAGAAGTACCTCCTCCTTTTGCTAGATGGCATATTGATTTCATTGGTGAACTTCCAAAATCGGTAAAAAATGAATATCGTTGGTTAATCATTGGTGTTGATTATGGGACAAACTGGGTAGTAGCTCGTGCTCTCAAAAGTGCTTCGGCCGATGAAATTGTCAAATTTTTGTATGAAGAGATAGTTATGTGCTTTGGTTGCCCAATTGAAATAGTATCGGATAGAGGCAAGAACTTGATGAGTAAAATTTTGAAACAGTATATGAACAAGATAAGGTCGAAACATTTGTTTACATCTGCTTTCCACCCAAGATCAAACTCAAAGTGTGAAAGACTGAATCAGACCTTCAAGCATATGCTTACGAAATATTGTAAGGGTGACATTCATAGTTGGGAGGATTATGTGGAGTCTGCATTATTTTCTTGTCGAATACGCAAACATGCAACTACAGGCTATAGTCCATTTTTCCTAGTTTATGGTCAAGATCCGGTACTTCCTGGTGATGTTCGGCGTCCTTTCATGGATCCTTTAACGGAAGAAGATCCGGAATTAATAGCGGAAAATGTTTTAGAAAGAATCCGAGATTTGAGAGAGAAAAGATTTGAATCCAAAGAAAAAATGATGATTCAAGCCAGAAAGGATAAAGAAAGGTGGGATTCTGCATTGAAGAATAATCAAGTTCAAACTTTCGTTGTTGGAGATTATGTTATGCTTAGGCATGAATCAAAGAAAGGTTTAGAGTTTAACTGGATGGGTCCGTACGTGGTTCTCAAGACTAACCTTGATTACAACATTTATCAAATTCAAGAAATTGAAGGAAAGGTTTACAATTCCTGGGTGCACACAGATAGATTGCATATTGCAAAATATGATGGCTCTAAACCTAACAAATCTTGGTATATCCCTAGAACTGCTCGTGCAAAATAATTTTTTTTTCTTTGCACTTTTTTTTTTGGGAGGGAGGTAGTGTCAGGTTCACTGACACAAGTGTAACCTAAATTATATTATAAATATTAATTGTATTCAAAATAAATAAAGATTATCTTTTATTCCTTTAATCAAAACTACTGTATATTATACTTCACTTATATAACCCTTATATCTATAGTGAGAGCACGACAAAAGTATAAAATAAAAGATATTATTTTATAAGTTCAATAAATTGAAAGTGAGCACCAGGTTTATAGTTGTCCAACTAAGAGAATGTATTATATAAAGATATAATACGTAGAGAAATAAAAATAAAAGAATAATAAGTTTTACAGAGAATTATATAATAAAAGAATATAATTCAAGGGATCTTTATAAGTAAGAAACTGAAAAAATAGAGTATAAAATATAGGTGAAAAATAAGATAAGTTTTATTTAATAAGTAAAATTATGTGGTATTTATATTCAAAGGTGTCGGTCAGGACATCCTTTGAATCTTGTAAAATATCTTTGATATCAGGAATAAATATGTTCCTTTTGATTCTAAAATGTTTGTAATGGATAAACTTTCTAAACTAAATGTGTTGTTTTTGATCTAGTCGACTAATAATATAAATAAATTGATGTTTTTACCATCAGAAAGAACTAAAAGGTACTGTAAAAATAAAAATAAGTGGATGAGGTAACATATCTGATGTTAAATGAAGGATAAACTTTGAATAATAGTGTAGATATATGATATAAAAAGGATAATAAAAGATAATTGACTAGAAAGTGTAACGGAAACTGAGATTAAGAATAAAAAGTAACTAATAAACTGAAATAAAAATGGAGAATAAAATAAAGAATAATTGCACTAAAAGAAAAAGGGGTAATTTTGGTTCTAGAATTAAAAGTAATGAAAATGTGTAACAGAAGAAAATAAAAGAGACTTATTGAAAGATGATGTGATAATAAACGGAGTGAAAATAATATTTGTTCAGGTAAAGGTTTAAAATAGGGCTTTAAACTGGTACGATATTCTTCGATTCGTAACATATGCTCCCAGGTGAATAAAATATCGTCTCGATATATATAATGATAAAGTGAATAATAGCAAAAAAAATGTATAGAGAAATGAATATACGATTTTTATTTTATATAATGTAGGTGCTTTTTATAAAAAGCAATAGCATCATTTTTGTCTTTAAATAATTTTCGAATATATTTTTTCTTTTTAATGGAGCTTGTGTGTTTGTCTTGATCTACCATATGTATCATTTCAATTTCTTTGCGAATAGTTGGTAAAATTTCTTTCTCTAAGAGGGTTTCTCTTTTTTGTTGATAAAGGTTTATTTTCTTCTTTGCTTCAAGGAACAGCTTGATAGAGGATTTTAATATCTTTTCTTTTTTTTCGATTTGATTTTGGTGTCTTTTAGCTTCACCTTTAATTTTGATTTCAATAGGTTTATCTTGGACTACGTCCTTATCGCAATAAAGGGAAGAATCAGAATGAGCCATGATAATAAATGATTGCAAAATTCAATAATCAACGTAGGAACCAAATTGTTAGCCAAATAACAGAAAAGGAAAGATAATAAATACGTTTATTTATAATTGTTTGAATAAAATTTCCGTCTAGTTGTAGATTAATTTAGCTTGCTTGTCCCAGTTGACTTTAGGTTCGTTAAATGATTTAAGGCGGTTCCCATGAACAAGATGTAATTTAGTATCATCTGGGTTAGAAATATTTTTAATAAAATAAGATCCTTTCTTCAGTTTTTCCTGGATACAGTAATTATCTTCATACTATCTAATAGAAATTTTTGCGGACCAAGATGTAGCAATATTATCACGATATAACTTTACAACATCACCGAGTTTAAAAGAGGGTTTGAACTCCTTTTTCATATTATCCATTCGTTTTTCAATCCGGGATATTTGTAATTTTTGAGATTTTTGAATTTTGTTCCAAGCTTCTTTTCTAATATTTACCAAATGTTGAATTTGTACAGAGGTACGAATAATCAATTGTAGTTCGAAACTAGGGTCATTTACATCTAAAGGTTTGATTGAATTGTCGAAAAAGGTGATAGGTTCATATCCATATAATAAAAAGAACGGAGACTGTCCTGTCGTAGCTTGTTTTATAGATCTATAAGCAAATGTGGCAGCAGGCAAGAACTCGGGCCAATTCTTCTTTTCTTCTATACTTCTCTTCTTTAAAATTGAATCAATAGTTCGATTAAATCTTTCGACTAACCCATTAGTCTGACTGTGATAGGGACTTATCCTTTTAAGTTTAATGCCGAATTGTCTACATACAATTTCTATGAGCTCAGAAATAAATGGTCTTCCGTTGTCAGTAATAATAATTTTAGGGCAACCATGTCTTGAAATAATATCTTCATAGATAAAAGAAGCAATTTCCGAAGAAGTTTGTACAGTCAGAGCTCGAGTTTCCACATACTTGGTTAAATAATCGATAGCGACAATAATGAATTTATGACCAGTTTGAGAAGTAATCACATGTTTAATATCAATTCCGATTTGAACAAAAGGAGAAACAGGTACCGATACAGGATGAGCCTTTTCATTTAGATGTTTTGGACCATGCTCAATACAACGAGGACATTCTTTTATAAATTGATAAATGTCTTTATTCATAGTATCCCAATAAAATTTTCGATATATTCTATTTTTTGTATTAGCATAAGCCAAGTGTCCACCTAAAGGGTGATAATGATATTGTATGAATACTTCTTTTGCTTCTTCAGAATTTAATACTTTCTTTAAACAATAAATATCATATGGTTGTAATAGATATAAAGATTCTTTATGTATAGTGAATCTATATACAGTGGGCGGCAAAATTGTCCGCATGTTTGGAATTTCTGAGTATTTCAGCTTTAATATGCGCTTATTTACGTAGTCACGCAACATATTTTATATCATTTAAAAGCCACACATCTGGTAAGTCGAATGATACGAATTATATTATAGAGTGACTTAGTTCAACCTCCGAAAAACTACTATGAATGTGAGCACTACATGCGGACAATTTTGCCGTTTAATATGAACTTTATTTTTTATTCGTTTAAAATGAGATTGGTGATTAACCCAATATTCTTTGGCCTTTAGAACTTCTGTACAACGCTTGTTCATACTTAGCATGAATGGTCTAATCTCTTCAGCCGTTATTCCATACCAAATATCGATGATTCGTTGCTTATGCTCTTTCATTGATGCTGGAGGCTTATAATAACGTGAGTACAAACGTTTTTTCAACATTCCCCAAATGTTTTCAATTGGGTTAAGGTCAGGTGACTGTGCGGGCCAAGTCATCGTATCAAAAGGCTGCTCTTCAAGCCACTGAGTTACTAATTTGGAGGTATGATTCGGATCATTATCATGCATAAATGTTATATCCTTTGGATTAATACTATAGTCATGCAATGTTTTCATCAAATCTTCCACTAAAATTTGTTTATAGAGCTCCTTATCGAAAGTATCATCTATAAACACTAGATAACCCACGCCGGACCAGGTGATACAACTCCAAATTTTAAAAGATCCACCATTATGCTTTACTGTTTGCTGGATTTGGGATGGGCGGACGTTTTCAGTGACTCTTTTATAGCACCAGTGAGCACCGTCGGAGCCAAAGCAATTGATTTTGGTCTCGTCGGACCACACTACATCTTTCCAGTCCATATCCGTCCAATCAACGTGCATTTTGCCGAACACTAGACGATTTTTTCTGCTCTTTACACTTAATAGTGGTTTTTCAGGCTTCTTATATCGCTCAATACCTCGCGATGAGAGATACCTACGGATACTTCGATCGCTCAATGATACTCCCAGCTCACTTTTAAGCATTCTTAAAATTTCATTGGCTGATTCTACTCCATTTACAGTTACCTTTCTCACCATATAATCAATTGTTGTACTAGTAACTTTTTTTTTTCTACCTGCTTTTTGCGTTTCTCTCTCCGATAATTCATTTTTTCCTATTTTGGAAACAGTAGACTTACTTACACCAGTTCTGGACGATTTTTCACGTATACTGAGACCACTCTCCAAACATTGTAACACGTTTTCCTTTTTAGATCGCGAGAGGTTGCGCATGTCAATTTACCTTAATGAATTTGTAAAATACTAAAATGAAAAGAAATTAGAGTTGTAATAAAGGCTTGCTCGGTAGTTGTTATAAGCAAATTTTTATCTTCTACCAAACTGTGGTTCTTGAATTTAAAAAATTTAATTTTTTAATAAACCGGCAAAATTGTCCGCATGTAGTGCTCACATTCATAGTAGTTTTTCGGAGGTTGAACTAAGTCACTCTATAATATAATTCGTATCATTCGACTTACCAGATGTGTGGCTTTTAAATGGTATAAAATATGTTGCGTGACTACGTAAATAAGCGCATATTAAAGCTGAAATACTCAGAAATTCCAAACATGCGGACAATTTTGCCGCCCACTGTATTTCGATTTTTTTAGTTTTTTTATTTTTTATTTTATCACTTTTCCTTTTCCTTTCCCTTTATATCTTTTCTTTTTATCAATTTTTCTTAATAAAATAAAATAAAAGTTCACTTGAGCTTTACTTATATAGGTTTTCGCCATGTTGTAACTCATCTCATTCTTTGAATCAGGTAATGCTATTAAGTATAAATTATGAAGACAACTACATATATCTAATATTCTATTATTTCTATTTCTATTACTGCTTGCTTAAAGGGTGTTTACTTTAATAAATTTTGCTAAAAGGTAATTATTTCACTTGATTCAGACTTAATATTAGCTTATTCTGACTTTTTTTTTTTTTTTTTTTTTTTTTTTTTTTTATAGGTATTGTCTTATTCCACGAGTGTCCATTCCCTTTTTTTCTTTTTTTTATTATTGTCCATATCAAAATATAATAACAAACTATAGTATACACATATGCCCTTCCATTTCTTAATATATACATTCACGTATAAATAAATAATAAAAATGCTCGCTTTTTTTTTCATAATCTCTTTTTTTTTATATATATACCTGAATATATAAATATTTATTACAAAATGTGCTATGATTATTATATTATTGAATAAATATTTTATACCATGACCTGATTAATTCCATACCGTCGTAATGCTGTTTTTTTTTAAATGCGCGCCAACGCTTAATCTAGCGCTAGCGCTAGACCAAGCATCAGTCGTAACTGAAGCGCTAGCGCTAAACCAAGCACCAGTGCTTAGCAACAGCGCTAAATTTAGCGCTATTTCTCGCCTTGGTGAGAACCCACTCTAATTAAAAATTCAAATTCTATTCTTGTACCTATTACAATACAGAACTACCAAACATGGGCATATCTTGACACTGGTTCTAACTTCTCTGCAATTAAACCATCACTGGTCAAAACACTCGGTCTCACACCTGTTTGTCCCAATAATAATAGTACTAGTAGTATTTCTTCTTCTTCTCCTTCTTCCCCCATAAATAATAAAAACAATATCATTTCTTTGGGTCATAAAAATAACACTGTTCCACGAATAGGCTTTATTGAAAAAATAAAAGTATTCTATAACAATATTACTGTCCATCATAAATTTGAAGTATTTGACCTTCATAGTGAAGCTGATATATGCATAGGACTTGACTTAATGCCTCGTCTCAATATAGCTGTCACTGGTCTAATTACAACTTGGAACGACTCCACATTACCTACGATTGAAGATCCAATCGATCCTTCTCCTAACACTCCTTCTTTTGAATACTTCGGAACAGAAAATATTCGTAACCAATTCATGAATTCTATTAAAAGAGAATTAGATGACAACGCTAACATTGATCCTACATCTGTTTGCACTATACCTAACTCTGAATTTAAACTTGCAGTATCCGACAACACTGTCATAAATAAAAAACAGTACCCATTAGCTTTAGCTTATAAACCACAATTAGACGCACAACTTGATACATGGTTAGCAGACAAAACCATAGTTGTTGCGGAACCTCACAACCCACACAATAATCCAATCCTTTTTGTTAAAAAAAGAGATGATAACGGAAATTATGGTAATATAGTTCGTGTCGCCACAGATTGCCGCGAATTAAATCTAAGCTTGATTCCTTCCAAATCAGACAACTTTGCATTACCTAGAATTGAAGAAATTCATGAACAATTATCACATTGTCAATTATTTACTGTACTCGATTTAAAAAGTTGCTTCACACGCTTTGCTATTGCTAAGGATTCTCAACCTTACACTGCTTTTACGACACATAGGGGTCAATTTCAATTTGCAAAAGCATGCTTCGGAATTTCTACACTTCCTTCTTTTGTTCAACGCATGATATCAAACCTCTTCAGAGACATGCCAACTGTTTTTTGTTACATCGATGATATCACCATTGGTTCTCGTACAAATAACATTCATGAACATAAAAAGTTAGTTAAAGATGTTATCACACGATTAAACAATGCAGGTCTTATCTTACAACGTAAGAAATGCCATTTCTTGCTTATTTCTCTTACCTTACTCGGCTTTAAACTAAGTTCAAAAGGACTCCAAATTGACAGTTCAAAGATATGTAATCTTGACAAGCTACCACCTATCATAAACAATAAAGCTCTTATGCGTGTACTTGGTTTTTTCGGTTATTTCAGAAAATTCATAAACAACTATTCCAAAATATCGGCTCCTCTAGATCGTTTAAGAAATATTAGTGACAATGCTTTATTTCGTAAAACATGGAATGAAACACATGATAAAGCTTACGCTGGTTTAAAATACGCGGTTACGCATGCACCCGTTATTTCTGTCATGGACACTTCTCTACCTCTTCGTGTTTCTACAGATGCGAGCGGTTACGCCATCGGAGGTTATGTCTGGCAGATCGACCGTACGAACACCATTCGATTTCTTGGTTTTGCCTCCCGTAGCTTAACCAAAAGTGAAAAAAACTACTCTACTAATAAACGTGAGTGTTTAGCAATTGCTTATATGTTCCTTCGTTACCATCAGTGGTTACATCTGAACAAATTCATTCTTTACACGGACCATTACAGTTTAATCTTTCTTCATACACAAAGATACTGTTCTGCACTTTTACAAAACTGGTATACTACAATTTATTCGAAAACGTTTGAAATTACATACATTAAGGGATCTGACAATTACATTGCAGATGGGTTAAGTAGACTTTTTGCATCTCCAGAAGTTGAAATGGAACTTGAACAACGCGCCTTAATTAAAGCTTCTAATAAATCTTCACACCAGATAAAAAATAATATAAAAACTAAAGAGAAAAATAATTCTCTTTTAGACCAGGTCCGCCCTAATAAATTGAATTCCTCTTGTACCGAACTACCGGTTCTCAGGCAACGAGCTTCCGAGCTATATGATCCGATCACACCGCCCCCAGAGGAGCGACGTTCTATCATTGAAAGACACCACCTTCTCGGACACGGTGGAATCAACGCCATAGAATTATCCATCCATGATGAACACATACATTGGACTAATCTTCGTAAAGATATAGCAGATGTATTAAGGGATTGCATAATTTGTCACTCCTTTAATTGGAGCAAAACCGGATTCCATCCACCTAAACAGATTGTACCACCAGGCCCTGGACACCACGGTGTGTGTGACCTAGGAACTCTGAATATAACTTCAGAATCGGGAAACAATTTCATCCTAATTTACGTCGATCTCTTTACTCGCTTTACTGAAATATACAATAGAAAATAAGTCCTTTAGAGTATTGATAAAAGTCTTAGTTGTGATTGTTTTTATTTTAGATGAAAAAGAAGGATGTATTTATACTAAAGGGGTTATACAATTAGCCATTCTAATTGTAGAGTAATAAAAGTCAGTTTTAAATATCATAAGTATTATGGTTAATCCTTATTGATAATCCGATTGGTTTAAGCATTTATGCGCATTGTGTTTAATTGGTAGTTCTTATTATTAAATGGCAGTTGCCCTGTCATTGATAATAATAATGGATGATTGCTTAGGATAATTCTATATTGTATTATTAATCGTCTATGTTTAATAATGTTTAGTTTTGATGTGCTATATCGTAATAATAACGAAGATGAAGAGGGATATATAGTCTGTATATATCACTCGCTTTACTATTCTTAGAGCCATTCCAGACAAGGAAGCTTCTACTATTGCAAAACAATTAGTAGACATACAGTTGGGGAAAAAACTGTTCACGTGTTGCAAAAACCTTGGGGAAACGAGAGATATATACGTAAATACTTTAAACTTCCGCCCGAAAACAATATCATTTGTTTATTCAACGCCCAAGTAAACATTGCTTAAATTTGGGACAAAATAAATCATGGGAATATTTTTTGTGGACTTTTGTTTATTAAAACATTACGTGAACAGTTTTTTCCATAGCCAATAAAAAGAAAATATTCTATTTGTGGCTGTTCTTGTTAGACTCACTGTCATGAACCAGTCTCATGGCCATTAGATTCCACGACATTCTACGACGTTCCATGAATAGATTATTCCTATCCATGCAGCTCATATCCAATCAAGACCAACTCCATGCATTGTGACTCATGTTTCAGCCACGTAAGATGACTCATGTTTCAGTCATGTACCCCATAAAGATAGGACTATGTTCCATCTTATGCGAACCCATGTTATATCTAAAAAGATATAAATACACACCTTTTCCCTTCCCCTTTTCTTCCCATTGTCGATTATCTCGTATACTCTTTTACTTCCCCCTTTACTTGATATAATAGACTACTCTTGAACACTACGATCCTGTCCACAGTAACTAGTAGGTATCCTCTGATATTATTGTATAATATAGTTCAAGCCCAATTACTGACATTCACGCACTAAAAAACTATGCGTAACTACCTCAAATTACATAATAACCACTTCGATATTTAGAATCTGCTTTTTTTAAAAAAACGTTATCTTTTTCCTATAGTATCTTTTCTTCTAAATATGACTCGCTCATTACCTATAGATGTCTTAAATAACATGAAAGCTCAAGTGAATCAAGGGAGGTCTATATCAGACATTTCTGCTAGTTTGGGAATCTCAAAAGGTGTGATTTCAAAGTACAGTAACAGGTGGTACCCCAATATAACACATAGTCAAGGCGGAAGACCAAGCATTGTCAGTAGTTACAGCAAGAATATAGTGCGTCGAAGTGTTTTAAACGGTGAACTACTCACTGCTACTGATGTTCATAAGGCTCTCCTTGAGATGGGATACAATTTAACAGCAAAAACTGCTGCTAACGTACTCAAATCACTTAATTTTTTTTCTGCCATAAAGAAAAAAAAGCCGTTCATGTCGAAAAAACACAAAGCAGCTAGGTTAGCGTGGGCCAAAAGACATGAGCATTGGACAAGTGATGATTGGCAACGTGTAATATTCTCAGACGAGACAAAAATTAACATTTGGGGCTCCGATGGCTGTAAGTACTATTGGTCTAGACCAGGCGATGAACTAAAACCACATCATATTGATGTTACCGTTAAGCATGGTGGTGGAAATTTAATGATATGGGGCTGTATCACTTATGAAGGGCCAGGTTACGCTTGTCAGATATTTGATGGGACAATGAAATCAGAAGACTATCAACATATACTAGACACTTCCCTTAACGATACCATGGATTACTATAATTTGCAGTATAACAATGTCTACTTTAAGCAAGATAACGATCCAAAGCACAAATCAAAATCAACAATGAAGTGGTTAAATGACAAAGGTGTTCATCTTCTGGAAGACTGGCGCGCTCAAAGCCCGGACTTAAACCCGATTGAGCATATTTGGCATCATCTTAAGCTGAAACTCAGCTCTTATGAAACAAGAGCTAAAGGTATCCATGACTTGTGGGAAAGGTGTGATAAAGAGTGGAATACTTTTACAGAAACAGATTGCCAAAAGTATATTGATAGTATGCCTAAACGTATAAAAGCGGTGATTGAAGCCAAGGGTGGACAAACAAAGTATTAGTTATTTTGGATGTATATGCATATAAGTCTCAGGTCAATTTTAAACACCGAATATTTTACTTTTTGTATAAAATTGATTTTCCTTTTAAATATAAAATATAGCTTAGAATAATACATTATATATTATGTTTATAGAGTCATATCAAAATTTGAAGCATATATTTGACAATGAAGATAACGCATTAAATTACTTAATAGAAAATAAGTATGTGAATAAGTTTGATAAGTGCAGCATATGTAACTATCACTAAGGCGAGCAGAAATGATAAATTTATCATCACTGCTAATCAGTGATGATTGAATTATCATTGATGATAAATTTATCAGCAATGATTAAGATTTATCACTGATGATTAGGATTATCATTGATGATTGGGACTATCATCAGTGCTTGATTTATCACTATTGATAATAAATTATCATCAGTGCTTGATTTATCATCAGTGATAATAATTTATCATTACTGATTCAGCTATCAATATCGCTAGTTTAACCTTAAAAAAAGATTACAGCTCTTATTGGATCATTAAAAGGTCATTACATAAAATATTTATTCAATAATAGGGTATCGATAGCACATTTTGAGATACATTTATATATAGAAAATAAGGAATTATAAAAAAAAGCGAAATTTTTTATTATTTACAAATGGTTTTTTGTGGGATTTATGTATATTAAGGGTAAGGGTATATGTTTATATTATAGTCTGCTATTATCTTCTAGTATGTACAGGAATTAATTAGGGTATAGTAAAGTAAGAGGATAATACACACATGAAAGAAGCTAATACCCTGAATAAAAGAAAGAGTTAGAATAAAATATTAAGTTTGAATCAAGTGATAATTACATAAATAACACACAGTAAGATAAGAGGAGAATACACAGGCGGAATAAGACAATGCCTTGAATAAAAAAAGAGTTAGAATAAGCTATTAAGTTTGAATCAAGTGATATAATTACCATTTAGCTTTACAAAAGGCAAAAAAAAAAGCCTTAGAGTGAGTAGTAGTAGAAATACAAGCTTTATAAAATAAAAACAATAGTGTTAGAACTAAATAAATTATATACTTGACAGAACATTACCTGATCTCGAAGAATGGGATGAATTACAACATGATTGGGAACAATTGTACACAAAGTTCAAAAAAAAAGAACTTTTATTTATTTGTAAAAAAAAAAAGAAAAAAGGAAGGAAAAGTAAAATAAAAAAAGAAAAGAAAAGTAAAATAAAGAAAAAAACAAGCTATTTATACAAAAAAAAAAAAAAAAAAAAAAAAAAAAGAAAAAAAAGGCAAAGATTCTATTGGTTTAACCTCTTTTTCTCTTCTCGCCTAACACCTGATGGACTCCATCAATACTTACCTGTGGTAATTCAATTTCTTCTACCATACCAGCGATTGAATACTCGTCGACTTCAATAGCGACCTATTATGTCAATCCAAAAAAAAAAAAGTTAATAATGCGAATAAAAAAAAGTAATAAAATAGCTTACGTTTGATTTCCTTCCGGCCTTTCTTGAACCTTCATTACGAATAGCTACAGACAGCAAGTAACATGCTACCCAGCTGTCTTCTGCACAATCCAACGGAAGACAGGCTTGGTTGGTGAGCGTCTCCAAGACAATGTGCTCGACAACCAACGCCATGCGTTCCCTGTCTCCCTTTGACATGGCTGACCATCGAAATCCTTGGTTTGCGTTCTCAAAGTGCGTACGAACAAACAGAGTGACCAATACATTTGTCTTTTCGTATCGATCAACTGCATCTTGAAGTCGTGCCTCATGATCTTCTTCGGTCGTAGCCATGCCGTACGTAACATTCTTCTTTTCCAGCCAAAGAGTACACATTGCTGTGATCAGATTCTTCACATTGTTGGGTGCTACACCAGTTTTCAAAGAGACATTACTCTTACCATAGCAACGTTTACCACGGTTGCTTTTTGCCTTGCTTACAATATCATCGACCTTTTCTTGGCTATTGAAGATCTCAAAAGAAGACGGGTTGATTTGCAACTGGCTTGTACTTACAGAGCGAGATCCTAAATAAACAAACAGTAGTTAGAACCAAGCAAAATAATATTTATTTCCTTAACCAAATTATTACCTGAACCCAATGAAACAGGATTAAAAGAGAAGCCAGAAGAGTTTCTACTATTCAAGGCCAACAGTTGAGATAACATCACCTTAATTTCTCGTACTTCCCCTATAAGAGTGTCAAGTTTAACAGAGTCAGAAAGAGAGGGATTGACGTCAAACTCTTGTAAAAACCGAAGAGAGTCCAAAGGGTATTCATTGCCGTCAGTCATATTATATTTGCGTTTTTAAAATAAAAGTAGAATGTTTTTTTTTTCTAAAGTAAAAAAGTTCCTTTAAATACAATTTTAAATCCATTATTTACCTGACGAGGAACCAAAATAGTTTTCTGTCAAACGTCCCGTTTAGGTAGAAGCAAGAAATAAATCACAGTAAAAAAAAAGGGGCGGAACCAATGGCTAGATTTTTCAAAGCAAGTCATCTATTCAATCGTATTAGTCTAGGAGCATGTTGGTATCATTTTAATGCTTTATATTTTTTATATATACGTACATTTACTTTATGTTATCGGTATAATCTCTTCATTTTGGCTCTTGTGTCCATTTAGCGTTCAATTATTGTCTACAACATCTTTTCGGTTACACAAGAATATTAAACGAAGCTCTATGACTGGTTCCTACTACTATTTTGAAGCTAATGCCAAGTAAGAAATATCTCCTCATTTACACCGATAGTTCCAGGAAAATAAAACAAAGCGCAAGGAGTGGTTCAAACAAGTATTTTGAAATTAATTGTCAAAGATAAAATATCTACCGTAAAACACTTTTTTTTTAAAAAAAAAAAATGCCAAGTTATTTTTTTGTATAAAAGTACCCAGAAAAAAAAAGAAATAACTTACATTAATTTCAAATAAAAATATTCCATTAAACAGCTTATTAAAATGTCTTATACTTATAATCCCAACAAGCGTACACGTGTATCCAGCAACAGTATCAATTATGTTCGCCAGCTCCTTGTCCAACAGGCCAGATCCCTTTCAATTATTAATCCCCCAGTTGCAAATAATTCTGAAAGTGAGTATGACTACAGCGAGTACATGGATTTCAATGATGAGCCAGAAACTACTGGTGATTTCTTAGAAAACGAAGGTAAATATTAATGATAATGACACGTAAATTCTATAAAATATCCATAGTCTTACTTACTAAACCATCTATATAACAGAACCATTTGACTCTGAGTGTTTACTTGCTGACTCCTTTTCTTCTTCTGAAGTTGACAATGAATTACTCGAAGATCTTGAGCAAGCTGATGATGATATTGAATATAAATTGAATATTCCCAAATTTGCATTCACCAATATCGAAAAATATAGTGTGATGTTTGAAGAAGTATGTGATACATACAACATCAGCCGAGAAGGTTCAAGAGCAATGAGACATTTAATCAACATGATGCTTGCTGACGAAAGCTTGGGTAAATATATTAATTGAGACTATTATATTGATCCTATTAGAGACTAATAGTTTTTTTTTAAAAAAAAAATTACCTTGTATATTGATTCAGACTCTACTACTAGCAAACTCTTGAGCAATGAAGCCTGTGCCAGCCTTGTCAAGAATGTTATACCGTTACAGATGACAAGATCTTACGACGTTTGTAACAATGGATGCTATTTGTATAGTCTAGAAGATGATCACCTTCTCAATTGTCCAGTATGCAATTCATCGAGACTATTATCAAAAATCACTAAAATGGTCTCAATCGCAGATAAAGTAGCAGAGATGATATCTTCAGAAGAAATACGTCAGAACTTGATAGATCGCCAAAAAGACGTAATTGAAAATATAACAAGAAACAATGATACGTACGCTGATATCTTCGACGGAGAGATTTTCAAAAACCTTTATAGTAGCCAAGCTATCAACACTGACCAAAATATAATAAATATATACTTGAAAATTGATGTCGACGGGTTTACGTCCTCAAGTTCCCATTCAAGTATGATCATGATCCACGCTGTTGTATTGAATCTAGAAAGTTCTGAAAGGTACAAAAGTTAAAGAAAGACTGGTTAATAAGTTGTGACGAAGTATTAACGAGTTAAATTGTTTACCTTTTTGATAGATATGCCAGACACGCAACTTTCCAAATCGGCATTCTTCCTGGTAAATCCAAATCTGATTTTAATTCCTTTTTAAAACCAATTGTAAACGAACTCAAGACACTTTCGGAAAAAACCATTGTTAACCAAATAGGTACAGAACTTCCTATAAGATGTAAAGTATATGCTCTTTTTGTAAATGGTGATGGTATTGAATGTAACAGACTTATGAATTTTTCTGGACATACTGGGTAAGTACATAGGTATATAAAAAAAAATGCAATACATTAGCTAACCTTTTTTCTTCTTCGCTAATAAAGAAAAAATGGCTGTAGGTTTTGTCTTACACTGGGTTCTCAACGATCAGACGGTCCACCAAATACACGAAGAGCTGGAATGTATTTTGCAGATCGCACTGCCCCTTTGAGGTCTAAAGAAAGCTTATTATTAGAGGATTCAAGCTCACTTTACGTATGTTCTTTTTTTTTTAAAAAAAAACAAAAATTAATAATAATACTCACATATCACTATTTTTAAGCGTGAAAACACGTATGGGATCAAGAAGCCAACTATATTTGGAACACTCTCTACGTTTTCTGGTTCCTGTACCTTTGGTTTTGACGAACTTCACGGTATCTCCAATATCAGCAAGTTGTTTTTTGATTTATTATCGAAACGTTATAATGACAGCTACAAATATTACGGTAATGAATCTGCCTATCCGTTTCAGTTGTCGAATAAACAATTTGAATGCTTAAATGTTGGTATTCAAAACTCGCGATTGTTGATCCCGGCCGGGGTATTTCAAGGTGGCTTTCATCCTGTCAACCCATTAAATGTAAAAGGTCTTTATAGAAGTATCGACTGGATACAGTGGCTTATATATATTGTACCTGTTCTAGTTGTCAGTCTATTTGAAGATCCATCCATCAAAACAGCCATTTTAGCTTTGACTAGGGCATGCGCATTGTCCTTACAGTGGGAAGTATCTAAAGCTGACATTGGCGAAATTAAGGAGTGAGTATTCAGCGAGAAGTAAATTTTAGTTTGGTGTTATTTAACTTACTTATTTGATTAAACTATATAGTTCTCTTGAAACTTGGTATCGCTATATTGATAGACAAATTACCGCAAAAGCTATTTCAAATTCTATTTACAAGTCGTCGATGCATCACCTTTTTCACATCCCCCATATTATCGAACAATGCTCTTCTTTAAGAAACATTAGTGTTAGAAGTATGGAGCGCGAGATTGGAAATTACAAAAAGAAGATGAGAGCAAGAGTGAATGTGGATGCGAATGCAATAAATGTTCTTGAAAGGATCACACGGTTCAAATTTTTAGAAGCTACCGGTATGATTGATTTCTCTGTTTTGTATAATAGAAACCCGGAAAGTAACAAGACAGGCTTCGTCAAGCATCCAGCTACGTATATAGACAATTGCAATGACTATCCACAACTATGGGAACCATTTTCTTCTCCCGTTTTGATACCTAAGGGTTATTCTGGTGACCTTACTATTGAAGGTTTGGTTAGAATGGATTCGTTGATTCTAGCAATAGCATCTTACAAGCGTCGCTTCTTGGGTATCAACAAAGGCCGCCCACTAGTGTTGAACTTGGACTTAATAATAACGCCAGCAGCAAAACTATGGCGTGACTCCCATGTACTTACTTCTGTTCTTTTTAAATCCAAATTACCAGCAAGCTGTACTAAAAGAGGCGGAGAGTTTGTAATGTTTGAGTCGAATGTAAAAAAAAGGTACGTTTTATTTATATATGTTTATTTACCATTGCTGACATTTCCACTTTTCTAATGACTACTAGGGTCAATAATCGTTTACAATCTATTCCAAACTGGTATCTCGGTAAGCTCTTATTCTTTTTTGAAATTGACTTGGAACTTGAAGAAAGTAGACCCCATGGAAGTTTCTATGCTGTCGTTGAGGTCATGAAATCGCACAAAACTGCTCTTCATTCAAAATCTATACCAATGGTTCAGCCATTTAGTGAAACAGAAAATAAAAAGTACGCGGTGATAGACGTTGCTGATATAATTTCTACAGTCGGTTTAATACAAAAAACAGACCTGAAAAATAACCAGGTTGAGCCATCTAACTGGTTCTACGTGATTTCTCCTTCCACAGCATTCCATAAAGACATGTCGACAAATGCAGGCAAGATTAACGACTTGTTGTAGTAGTACAATTTTTTTTTCGTCGTTTAATGATAATAATAATAAAAGGTTAATAAAAAGATTATTTTGTCTCAAAAAAAAAAACAGTTTTGCCAAAAAAAGATTTATTTACTTTGATCGTGACTTGCGATTTCTTAAGTGATGTTTATTGTGAATATTTGTAGTGCTGAAGTTAATGAAAGTCTCGATGTTCCTAATAGAATAATCCGTGGAAGTTATTTTACGATTCTGGTTGACGGCAGTATTAATTTAGAATTAAGAAAAAATAAAATAAAGTTACAATGATGCTTCAAAAAAAAAGCTCTTATATATAGTATTTCACTGGGCGGAATATTAAATATAACGGTAAGTCAGTGTTATGAAAAGAAAAATATTATTCACTGATAAACTTATCATCAATGATTGTCTAACGATTGAGATCACTTTTATTTCAAACGACGATTTTTTGTTAGCAAAAAAAAAAAAAAAAAAAAAAAAAAAGTGAGAAAAAAAAAGTAAATCTGTGCTTAATTTAGAGGAGCTTCAATCTCACTGATAATTTTATTTCTGTACAGCTTAATTTGAATCATTACTGACGCTGTAATCAGTCCACTGATTCTGCAATCATTGATGATTAAATTTATCATTTTTTCTCGCCATAGTGTATGATATGAAATTAAATTTTAAGAAAAAGTTATACGTATGTAAATATTATAAATGCAGAAAAGCATTATCACCATTAAAAGGAACAATATTTAATAAGTTAAGATTACCATTAAATATTCAATTACATATACTATATTTATTTTTAGGTAAAGCTCCTTCGTCTTTTATAAGTTCAAGTTTACAAATTGATAAAAATACAGTAAGTAGATATAGTAAATTATTTAGAAAGTACATAAAAGATAAGCAACTTATTAAGCCAAGAAATAAAATAGGAGGAAGAAATGAAATTGTTGAAATCGATGAAACTAAAATAGCGAAGAGAAAATATAATAAAGGACATAGTGTAGAAGGTGCATGGGTTATTGGAGGTATACAAAGAAGTAGATTAAAGAATAAAGTTAAAAATGAAAATAAAAAAATATTTTTAGAACCTATTGAAGAAAGAAATATAGAAAATATTAATGAAATAATAGAAAAATACATTAAGAAAGGTACTACAATATATACAGATTGTTGGAAAGGGTATAATAATTTAAGTGAAATAGGATATAAACATAAAACAGTTAATCATAAAAAACATTTTAAAGATCCGGTTACAGGAGTCCATACAAATACAATAGAAGGAACATGGAATGGACTAAAGCAAAGTATTATACCAAGAAATAGAAATAAAAAGGACATAGTCTTATATTTAAGGGAATATCAATGGAGAAAAAAGAATAGAGAATATAATATTTGGAAAAACTTTTTAAAAGATTAAAAATTGAATTTACGTATAATAAAAAAAAATAAATGAATAAAGATAATTTATATTTTAATATTAAAAAATCAAAATATTTATATTTGATACTAAAAATAAAAAAATTAGAATTAAGAGTTAATACATTAAAAAAAGAAAATTTATTCTATAAAAATTTAAATAAAAATAATGAAACCATAGAGAATAAGTGCTCCCGAGAAATATATTATGAAACAAAAGAAAACAAAGATGAAGAATATAATCATATTAGCAAGAACACAAATATAGAAAATACATTAGATTTTAATATTGACGATAATAATAATAATATATGCGAAGATTGTGGATTTGAAATTAATGAAAATGGATGTATTTGTCCTGATATATGTAAAAATAAAGATTGTGAAAATTATGACGAAGATGAGTATAATAAAATATGTAATATATGTAAAAATAAATTAGATAATAGCAACACTTTGGATGATGAATTAGATGAATTATATGAGGAGTCAAATACATTAAGTGATGTTGAAATGGGAGAAGAATTATGTAATGAAAATTATCCCAAAACTTATACAAATAAAAAAAGAAAAAAGTATAATAAATTAAATGAAGACGACGAAAATTTAAAAGTTATAAATAAACTAAGTAAACTAAATTTAAATATACATAAGAATAAACAAGATAGTGTATTTGACAACATAAAACTAAATAATAGAAATACATTAAAATTATTTAATGATATATATATAAAATACAGTAATAGCCAAATTGATGACAATTATATTAATGATATTTATGAAATTTATGATAAAAATAAATCAAGGTTCATGAAAAATTTAGAAATTAGTTTTAAAATATATAATAATAAAAAAGTATCTAATAGTAATTTTGTTTTTCCTTTATACACATTTAATAGCATAAAGAAAACGTCGATTGATAACTTTATAACTTTGATAGAAAAATTGGTTTAAAAAATATATGAGACCTTTATACATAATGACCCGTTATTTTTAACCACACGGAAAAAACTGTTCACGTTATATTCAGCGAAATAAAAAATTATATTAAATGATGCCATCATTCAAACTGTTTAAAAATTTAGTAGAATATGTTTGAGAACTAAAAGTTTATGTTCCATTAATATTGGGATCCTATGGAACTTATTTACTCGTATTTAATGCATTTTATATAGATTTTTCAAACACGTGAACAGTTTCTTCTCCCACTGTATTTACTACTTTCGGCCTAGTAAAAGTATTACAGACTGACAGAGGGCTTGAGTTTACTAATCAGTTAGTAGAAGAAGTTCTTACTCACTTAGGTGTCGATCACCGCTTAAGCCTTGCATACACTCCAAATTCGAATGGCACGAATGAGGCCTACGTTCATTCCACTAAACGTACACTTATAAAAAAGCTACAAGGTGTTAAAAGCCAATGGGACACTCTCCTACCCGCTACTCAATTAGCATTAAATTTAAAAGTTTCACGACTTCATCATTCTACACCTTTTGCCGTTATGTTTAACAGACGCGCAAATGATTTTTCTAATCATACAAATGTTAATCCAAATTTCGACCAGTCTTCGATTAATTCTGATGCCATCGCTGCTAAGTTTAAAACAGTTAACGAATACCTTATTCCCGCTTTAACTAAACGCATTCAAACCACACAAGCTAAAGACAAAGCTCGTTTTATGAAAACACATAAAATAATTACTGATAAATACCCTATTGGTGCTACAGTCATGATTAAAAATGTGCTTCGAAGTGGAAAAACTGAAGAACGCTATCTTGGTCCCTTCCATATCATCAATCATACCTCAAATGGATCTTATGTCCTCATGGATAGTGCCAAAAATCTTTTATCCCGGGATATACCTACATCCCAAATTAAACTTATTTCCACAGATAACGTTAAGAAACAGGATGCATCACCATCGCAAGATAACAATGACTTTTATGAAGTACAAAGTATTGTGTCACATAAAGGCAGTAATCCTACCAACTATCTTTATCGCGTAAGATGGAAAGGTTACACTACAGACGATGATACCTGGGAACCTACCAGTCATTTCCCAGATAAAACACACATTGAAAAGTATTGGGCCCGTAGAAATTCAGTCATTTCTACAGGTAATCAAAAGTTACCAAAGACTGTCAATATCCGTCATATTCCTGATCGTTCTGAACGACACGAGAAGCGAAAGTCTCGTCGCCTTGATTCTACTTCACCCGCATAATGATATATCTTTTCCCTTCAATACTTATTATTTTTCCTCACGAGGTTTTTTATAAGGGTTTTTCAGATAGTTCATTCCTGCATTATATTATTTCTCTCTTCTCTATTATACATTACAAAAACATACATTTTTTTTTTTTTTTTCAAGATTTATATTTTAGAATTTTTTGTTCTTAAAAAGCAATTCTTTTCTCTCTCTCTCTCTCTCTCTTCCCCTTATTCAACAAAGTTATGTCACGATTCACGTCAACAATAGCACCTGCTCTATTCTGATAATCTTTTATATTTCTCACTATGATCCGCTCATATGCTGGTTGGTTACACATAAAAAAAAATAGATCCAAATTTTTCTCACAAATTGATCTCAGTATTTTCATGCGAAAAATCTACTACTCAAAAAATGTTGCCTCCATTTGGCGGGGGATAATGATATATACAGACTATATATCCCTCTTCATCTTCGTTATTATTACGATATAGCACATCAAAACTAAACATTATTAAACATAGACGATTAATAATACAATATAGAATTATCCTAAACAATCATCCATTATTATTATCAATGACAGGGCAACTGCCATTTAATAATAAGAACTACCAATTAAACACAATGCGCATAAATGCTTAAACCAATCGGATTATCAATAAGGATTAACCATAATCCTTATGATATTTAAAACTGACTTTTCTTACTCTACAATTAGAATGGCTAATTGTATAACCCCTTTAGTATAAATACATCCTTCTTTTTCATCTAAAATAAAAACAATCACAACTAAGACTTTTATCAATACTCTAAAGGACTTATTTTCTATCGTATATTTCATTGCTCCTTCAAAACAAAAAACAGAAGCTATTCAAAAATGGCCTATACCAACAAATGTTCAACAAGTACGTCAATTTCTCGGTTTAACACAATATTATCGTCGATTTATTCCTCGTTTTGCACATATTGCCTCATCACTTACAGACTTAACAGCAGGTACAGGATATAAAACCCGATCTATTATATGGACTCCGCAATGCCAAGTCGCTTTTGATATATTAAAACAAAAATTATCTTCGGCACCCATATTACTTACACCGGATATGAATAAACCTTTTCGTATCGAATGTGATAGTTCTGATTTTGCAGCAGGTGCTGTACTCCTGCAACAAGATAGTAATAATAACTGGAAACCATTAGCTTTTGAAAGTAAACGATACAGTAAAGAAGAAAGGGTATATCCTGCTCAAGAAAGAGAAATGTTGGCCATTTTAATTGCTTTAAGAAAATGGCGATGTTTTATTGATGGTAAGGAATACACTGTATTCACTGATCATTTACCACTAAAATACTATCGTGATCAAAAACACCCTGTGCCTCGACTAGTAAGATGGATGTCTGAAATTGAATTGTACAATCCTAATATACAATACAAAGCTGGTAAAGAAAATATTATTCCTGACTTACTATCTCGTCGTGATGGACGTAATTGCATTCCTGCAAATACATCACTCCAACCAAAATACCTATATAATACAAATAATCCTTCATCATTAAGTAAACCAATTAAATCAATCAAGGATGACCCTATTCAAGATTGGCCTTTGTTATATTTTCGTGAAGAAGACCAGTGGCCTCCATTATTAAGTCAAGAATTACAACAAAATAAAAGTAAACTTATTGTCAAAAATAAACATATTTTTAAGATAATCAAAAACCCGAAATCAGATGATACAACAGAACTCAAGTTTATTCCGTTTCATCAACGTGCAGATCTTATTAATGATTTCCATATTGCATACGGTCACCTTAGCCAAATATCCGTATTTCATCAATTAAAAAATAGAATATGGTGGCCAGGTATTCAACAAGATATCACAGATTGGTTAAATCATGTCAACAATGTCAACTTGCAAGTCGTACTGAAAAAGGTATACACCATTCGCCAATGAGACCACTAGATGTACCACCGGCCTTTTCTCGATGGCATCTTGATTTTATAGGTGAGTTACCTACAACAAAAAATGAAAAGCGATGGATATTAGTAGCAGTTGATTACTCTACTAATTGGCCAATAATCCGTGCTCTAAAAAATGCGACTGGAGATGAAATTGTTCGATTTATATATGAAGAAATTGTATTAAAATTTGGTAATTCAGTTGAAATATTTACAGATCGCGGTGCCAATTTTATGTCAAAAGTATTAAAACAGTATATAAATAAGATTCGATCAAAACATACGTTTACCAGTGCTTATCATCCGAGAAGTAATTCAAAATGTGAAAGACTTAACCAAGTTATCAAAAATATGTTAAAAAAATATGTGAATGGTGATGTACATAGTTGGGATGAATATATAGATACTGTTACATTTGCTTGTCGAATACGTAAACACGCTACAACTGGTTATAGTCCTTTCTTTTTAGTCTATGGTACTCAACCAAAAATTCCAGGTGATTTTCACAGGCCTTATATGAATGATATTACTGAATTAGATGCAAATTTAATTACTGAAGATGCTCTTACTCGTATTCGAAATCTTAGAGAAACTAGATTTTTGGCGGAAGAAAATTTAAGAAATCAAGATATAAAAGATAAAGAAAGATAGGATAGTTTAATAAAGGGTAAAGAATCACAAACATTTAAAAAGAACGATTTCGTACTATTACGACATGAATCGAAAAAAGGATTGGAATACAATTGGATGGGACCATATCAAATCATCAACTGCAATCCGGATTTCAACGTATATCAAATTAAAGAAATAGAAGGAAATATTTACAACTCTTGGGTTCATACTGATAGATTAAAGCCAATATCTGTAAACAACACTAATATATCAACCAGTTGGTACATTCCTCGTATAGCAAGAGCACAATAATTACACTATAATTAAAAAAAAAAAAAAAAAAAAAAATACGACCAAATCAACTATAACAATACTCACAACAAAATTCTTTACTCGAATTAAATTTATCGCTTCTAACTAAATCTTTTGTATTTTTTTTTCTCTTAGATCATAGTATTTGATTCAAAAAATTTAGTAAAACTTTAGGGAGGGGATATTGTCACAGTTAAAATTGAATAAGCTGTGTACTACTTCAATTTAGATATAAATTACTTTAAAATATAAACTCAATAAAAGATCATCTTTTTACTACTATACATTTATTACTATAAGACTTATCTATTAAAAATAACTCTGACATCTAAACAAAAGAAAACAAAATAATTCTAGCAGAAAAAATGGAAAGAAAAATTAAAAAACAAAAGCTTTCTAAAGGATTCGAATCCGGTTCATTAATTACGTAGATGCAGGTTCTTACCACTAAGACACAAGTACATACTTTGGTTAAAAGGTCATATATGGCCACCGCTGGATCTGGAATAATTGAGAGGGTTAAAAAATTACTATAAAAGGCGATTTTTCTTGTGTAACATAGTTTGTGTGACCATCGTGTAACATACTGCCAGAATCATTTTTGAGAGTTTTTGGTTCATTTCAATTTTTTCGCTTATAGTCACATTATTTATAATCAACAGGCCTCTATCGTACGTCGTTTGTTAAAGAAGCCAATTAGAAACATAATACGCATCGCTGTTACAATTGACCTTCTAAAGAAACTATTTATATTTCCAAATTGCTCATCCACTATTAGATGGTTAACATTGTCCATGTTTCATATTAAGTGGGTAAGCGCTTATTTAACTTATTTTGTATATAAGACACACACTTTTTCATTAATAAAAAAAACAATCGATTCCTAGTCTGATAATTATCTATTTATTTTACTTTTTTATTTTATTTTTTTGATATAACTTTTATTTTATAACCGTTAATATCACAGGCAACCTATTTTTATTCTGATAACTATTTAGCTATATTACTTTTTTACTTCTGTTTTTAATACTACTTATTAGTAACTAATTCTAACTTTATTACTATTATTATTACTGTAATAGTATCTATATACAACGATAAAACAACTAACGAAATCGATAGAGCGGTTTTTAACCTGAAATAAATCCCGGGATTTGCCTCCGTTGTAAGTACTAATTAACAGCAATACTTATTTTTAGCCAAGAACCACTATTTGCATATAAAAAGATGGCTTATACAAGTAGTCGATCAATCTACCATGTTTTACGATTTATTTGACGAAATCCTAACATCAAAACTCACTTATTTTGGCAAGACATCCATATAGAGGACTTCTGGGCTGATTTCAAGTAAGTCATGTGACTATAAGCGAAAAAATTGAAATGAACCAAAAACTCTCAAAAATGATTCTGGCAGTATGTTACACGATGGTCACACAAACTATGTTACACAAGAAAAATCGCCTTTTATAGTAATTTTTTAACCCTCTCAATTATTCCAGATCCAGCGGTGGCCATATATGACCTAAGATCCTAATGTTTTATTAGTTATAGAGTGGGGGTATTTATAGTTAAGCGATATAATAGTATTAGTAATAAAGAATAGATATATATATAATGTGTAGTGTGATAATCATAAATATTTATAATAAGTGCATCCGTTTAATATTCGGTAAAGGTTTTAGGAATGATATGCGATATTGAAGAGGTGATCATTATTCATTATTGCTTAGCCTTTTTCCTTCTTACGTAATTCCTAACGGATGGCACAAACTTCCTTTTCTGGATCTTAGTCTTCTTGAGTCTGAGCTCGATATCAACTGGGATGTCCATAGGGTCTTCGGCTGTAGTCGTACCAGCCGGATTGTTTCGGACCGAACTGTTGAGTTCCGGGGCATCCAAACCATCAGCGATTTTCAGGTTGACATTACCCCCTTTCAAGCCTTGTGTTCGACCCTGAACACTGGTAGGTACAATTGGACTGGGCGGACGGGGAAAAAATTCTGGGTTATCGGGTGGAGGCGTGAGAATAGGCATTTCAACGTCTTCAGGTACAGATAATTCTGGAAGTAAAGGGGATACACTAATGGGACTAGCACTAATAGGCTTGTCAAAAGATTCTTTAAATGGATGGTCTATAACTTGGGTATCATTAATGGTATCAGCAAGAGGCATAGTAAGGTCTTCTTCAATAATACTAGGATCAATATTGTGTGTGACATCAATAGGCGTAGTAATCGGAGCATCATTGGTATTACCACTAGACAGCGAAGGTAGTACAGGATCTACATGATCATCACGTAAAGGAACCGGGGTATTCTTCATAGCTTCGTTATATTCACGACGGGCAGCTGTAGGGTCATACCAAGGTTCGGAAGGACGGTCACCACGAGCAGGACGAAGTCTATCAACATGAACAAGTGATTTCAAAGGTTCACCAGCTAAAGTTTGTAACTTGTAAGTACCGTAATCAGGGAAGACATCTACCACAATAAAAGGTCCTTTAAACTGAGGTTCTAAACCATAACGACCTTCATGAGTTAACATAACCATATCACCTAGTTCAAATGTAAGTTTCTTAATAGCTGCATCCCAACGTACTTTGTCTTTTTCAGCCATTGCTTTTAGCCTAAATTCGGCAGCAGCACGATGTTGACCTAGATTAGCCAATTCACGAGAAGTAATATCAGCAATGGTACGAGGGTCTTTAAACGTAGCAGCATCAATGTATGGATGTAGAGTATCACCGGGTAACTTGGGTTCTCGACCATACGTAAGATAAAAGGGACTAAAACCAGTCGTAGAATGAATACGAATTCGACAAGCCCAAAGAGCAGCATGAACAAAATCATCCCAACGATGAAGAGCACCATTGGTATATTTGCGAAGCATTTGTTTTATGACACCATTGAAGCGCTCTACTTTTGAATTCGTTCTTGGATGGTAAGCAGAAGTTAGCTTGAATTTTGATCCAATTCGTTTGACATATTCTTGAACTAATGCACTAGTGAAGTTGGCACCTCGATCAGTTACAATTTCAGACATAACACCAAAATTCATAACGATTTCTTCGTAAATAAAATCAGCAACTACTTCTTTTGAGGCGCTAGGAACCGCTCTGGCAACACACCAATTCGTAGCATAATCTACACCAATTAGTAACCAGCGATTACCTTTTAGGGTCATAGGTAAATCAAGGAAATCTAAATGCCATCTATCAAAGGCTGTAGGAACTTTTAAAGGGTGCATTTCATCTCTGTGAGCATTTCCGCGACGACTATTAATTTGACATTGAGGACAAGTGTTCAACCACTGTTGAATATCTAACCTAAGAGACGGCCACCAAAATCGAGAAAGTAATATATTTAACATTGTCTTGTAACCAGCATGACCAAACGATTCATGATATTTGCTAACAGTTTCAGCACGTTTCGCAAAAGGTAGAAAAGGTACATTCTTTACACCAGAATTTGCATCTATAGCAACTTTACGATATACTTGATTAGCAGTAACATGAAAGTGTTTTTCTTCTCTATTTAAAATAGCTTTTATTTCAATTGATTTTACCTTAACTCTATTTTCAGGAATTAATAAAAGAGGCCAGTCACTACGTAGAGTAGTAGGCAAATGATCCCAAGCAGCATATAAGTATTCAGGTTCCATTGGTTTAATATCAAGGTTTGATTTAGTAGCATTGAAATCCATTCTTGATAAAATGTCTGGTATTATATTTTCTTTTCCTGGCTTGTAACAAATATTTGGTGCATACAGTTCTAATTCATTAATCCATCTTATCAGACGACTAGGTGGGTTCTCTTTTGATCTAAAATACTCTAAAGGAAGGTGGTCCGAATATACGGTATATCCTTTAGGACAGCCATCAACGTAACAACGCCAGGTACGTAAAGCATGTAAAATTCCGAGTAATTCCCTTTCTTGCGCAGGTAATTTAGTTTCCGAGTCAGCATATTTTTTTGATTCAAAACAAAGTGGATGCCAAGGTAAGGAAGGATCATCATCAGGTTGCAGGAGCACCGATCCGCAACCTCGATCAGAAGCATCAACTTCTATTCTAAAAGGCTTGTCCATACGAACTACTTGAAGTACAGGACTTGATGATAACAATTGTTTTAACCTATCAAAACTATTTTGGCAGTCACTAGTCCAAACAATTGGTCTCGTTTTTATGCCTGTCCCTCTTGTTAAATCTGTTAACGGCGCAGCAATCGACGCGAAGTCTTTTATAAACCTTTTATAAAATTGTGCAAACCCAATGAATTGGCGAACTTCTTGTACATTCTTCATTCGTGGCCAATTTTGAACTACTTTTACCTTTTCAGGACTTGGAGAAATACCATGAGCAGTAATCTTGAAACCAACAAAAGTCAACTCTTGTTTTCCAAATTCACACTTTTTCAAATTAGCAATCAGCTTTTCTTTTTTTAGTACGTTTAAGATCTGTCGAACATGGACTTTGTGTTCTTCAAGTGTTTTACTAAAAATAAGAATATCATCAAGATATACAATAGTTGTGTTATCAATATAGTCACCAAGAATCTTATTCATTAAAGATTGGAACACAGGTGGGGCATTACAAAGACCAAATGGCATTACCAACCAAGAGTACTGACCGTACCTAGTATTAAAAGCTGTTTTTGGAACATCATCCGGATGTATTCTAATTTGATGGTAACCACTACGTAAATCCAAACTTGTAAAATAACGTGCACCACTCATTTTGTCTAAACATTCATCAATTCTAGGTATACTTGAGCTATTACGAATCGACAGTTTATTCAAAGATCGATAATCAATACACATTCGAAGGCTTCCAGGTTTATTTGATCCAGGATCAGGCTTCTTACGAACAAAAAGAACACCAGCGCCCCATGGGGAAGAACTAGGTTTAATTAAGCCTAAACGAAGTAATTCAGTTAGTTGTTTTTTTAGTTCGTCTAATTCTAATGGACTCATTTTGTAGGGAGGACGGGAAACAGGATTAGCATCGCCAGTATCAATTAAATGGTGCACACCACGATCAGGAGGGAGGCCAGGTAACTCTTCTTTAAACACACTGGAAAACTCTTGTACTAATTGATCCCAATATTCAGTAGTTTGTAGCTTTGGATTTTTGGATGTATCTGCATATAGGTCTCAGATTATATTTAAGCTCCGACTAATTTAATTTCTTGTAAAATTGAAAAACATATTATAAATAAAATATATATATTAAATTACATCAATAGAGAAAAAAGAATAAATATAATATTTGGAAAATCTTTTTAAAAGATCAAAAATTGAATTTAGATATAAATAAAAATTAAACAATGGAGAACGTTCAGGTATAATAGTTTATATGTGTTTATTAAAAAAATAAAAGTTTATTGTTTATAGTGATATATTGTGACATAATTATATCAAGTGACTATTCATAAATAAAATGGGTTAAACCTTTGGAGTTAATTATCTTTAAGTATTCTATGTATTTAGTTTCTTATTATTATTAGGACTAGATTGATTTAATTTTCAATCATTTTTGCCAAGATATAACTATCACATGATATGCTAAAATAATAAATGTTAAAGATATAATCTTAGAATAAATAAATACATCAATATTTATTTTTTCTCTTTTTATTATGTCCCGGGAAAAAAGTAACATTTATTATTTTAGCATATCATGTGATAGTTATATCTTGGCAAAAATGATTGAAAATTAAATCAATCTAGTCCTAATAATAATAAGAAACTAAATACATAGAATACTTAAAGATAATTAACTCCAAAGGTTTAACCCATTTTATTTATGAATAGTCACTTGATATAATTATGTCACAATATATCACTATAAACAATAAACTTTTATTTTTTTAATAAACACATATAAACTATTATACCTGAACGTTCTCCTTCACTATTTGTATATAGAAATTATGTAGTAATTAATCAAGGAAAACATTTTGATGCTTCATAAACTTTTATTTTTTATATAAATATTTTAGTTTCTATAAATTTATAACTTTTCTAAATTTTCATAATAATCCTTGATAATTTGATCATCATCAAATTCAGATTCCCATATCCAACAATTCTCACTTTCGTCATAATCTTTCCATTTTACAAAATATTTTGTTCTTTTTTTATATTTTCTATGATTTAATATTTTCTCAATTTCATAGCTATTATTTTGAGTAGCAGTAGTTATCGTTTCATCATCAATGCTCATACTATTCATGTTTAATAAGGTATTTAGTAAATTATTTTGTTTTCGCTTCATATTATCAATTCTAAATACTTCATAATCTTCCAAATTATCTAAATTATCATCTACGTAACTTGATGGGTAATTAAACTCGTCATACATCCAATTAGAGAAATGTGGTAATACTGGAATATTATATAAATTAATAAATGTTTGTATATTACTTAATAAAAATGATAGTTTTAATTGTAAATTATACAATCTTATAGAATCTATTTTTAGTACCTTATTACTATTATCAAACCTTTTAAATTTATCACCTAGTCTACCAAATACATTTTCTATTCTACTCCTAAAACTTCCAAAAGTTTCATTAAAACAAATTTGTTTTTCAGTTAAATTTATATTCTTCTTCTTTCTATATGGATATATAAAGTTATCATTTGTAATACTTTCATTACCATACTTACTACAATTTTCTAAGAATTGTTCAATAAAAAGATTATATCCACCGTCAACTGCAATACAATCGTTTTCATTTAATTTTAATTCTAATTTCATTTTTAAAAACATACTTCCATCATTATATTTCTTACAGGGTAAACTTTCTGATACAAACAGTATGATATTATTTATATCGCAGATTACTTGCGTTCTAAAACCAGACTTTTTAAATTTGTAAGAATACATATCTTTTCCTCTTGTATATAAATCAGTATAGTTAACTCTACTATCATGACCATCAAGTAAAAGAGTTATGTGTTTAAAATTTTCGGGATTATTCTTATCAGCATTTGCTATTCTTGAAATTATAGAACTACACATGTTTTCTAATAAATTGGTTATAATTCTATTTAAGTCATTATAATTTGTTTCCCAAAAAGTTTTATATATATCATGAAATGATGTATATGGAATATAATCATTCATATCTCTAATAGACTTGCCAGATATAATATGATATATAATTAGTAATCCTTTCTCTAAGTTTCTATATGGCATTTTGTAGTCATATTTATTAAATAATACATTCAGAAAGAAAAATATTGGTGTTGGACCTAATTTTTCAAATAACTCTAATTTTATTTCCTCGATTAATTTTACATTCTGTAATTTTGTTCTATGTTTATAAATATCTTCTTTAATTTTCCATTCTTCATCCAAAAAACTCCAATATCTTAATTTTATATTTATTAAATCTTCGTATATTAGTCTATCCATTTTTTATTATAGGATAATTCAATTTATGATAATTTAGATAATTTGGAAGATTATGAAGTATTTAGAATTGATAATATGAAGCGAAAACAAAATAATTTACTAAATACCTTATTAAACATGAATAGTATGAGCATTGATGATGAAACGATAACTACTGCTACTCAAAATAATAGCTATGAAATTGAGAAAATATTAAATCATAGAAAATATAAAAAAAGAACAAAATATTTTGTAAAATGGAAAGATTATGACGAAAGTGAGAATTGTTGGATATGGGAATCTGAATTTGATGATGATCAAATTATCAAGGATTATTATGAAAATTTAGAAAAGTTATAAATTTATAGAAACTAAAATATTTATATAAAAAATAAAAGTTTATGAAGCATCAAAATGTTTTCCAATGCCTTCTTATAACTCTTTGTACATTAAAATTAAAAAACAAAAGTATATTTATTTAGTAACTAAAGTTATGAAATTAGAAAAAAGAATTAATAAATTAAAAGAAGAAAATACTTATTACAAATCATTAAATAAAGAAAAAATAAATAATAATATTGACGATAAAATAAACAAACATTTAGAAGAGAGACTAAATAATATAAATACATTAGAATTAGATATAGATGATATTAAAGAAATTGATATAGATGATGGTAAAGAAATTGATATATGCGAAGATTGTGGATTTGAAATTAATGAAAATGGATGTATTTGTCCTGATATATGTAAAAATGAAGATTGTGAAAATTATGACGAAGATGAGTATAATGAAATATGTAATATATGTAAAAATAAATTAGATGAAGAGGTAGATGAACTGTGCGAAGAGTCACATACTTTAAGTGATATTGAAATGGAAGAAGAATTCTATAATGAAAACTCATCTAAAACAAGTAAAAATAGAAAAAATTATAATAAATTAAATGAGAATGAAGAAAATATAAAAGTAATAAATAAACTAAATAAGAACTATATTAATATAACTAAGAATGAAAAAGATCATTTAATTGAAGATATAAAATTAAATAATAGAAATACATTAAAATTATTTAATGATATATATATAAAACACATGAAAAAAGAAATTAAGGAAGACTATATTAATAATATTTATGAAATTTATGATAAAAATAAATCAAGGTTTATGAAAAACTTAGAAATTAGTTTTAAAATATGTTCCAGTGATAGAATATATAATAGTAATTATGTATTTCCACTATACACATTTAATAGCATAAAAAAATCATCTATTGACAATTTTATAAATTTATTAGAAAAACACGTTATAGAAAATATGTGAGACCTTAATACATAATGACCCGGATTTTTATACTTGTCATCCTCATCATTGGATTTAATAAAAAAGAGGAAACTTTCGCCACCTTTTTTTATGATACGATCAGCTTGTTTATGGCTAATAAGGTAACTAAGTTTTGGAATAGAATGTGAATGTTTTTTTATATTTGTGCATGGTTGTAGTTTGACACGTCCATTATTTAAATACCAAGTATCATTTTCCCAATCAGGAGATGGTTGTGTTTGTTTTAACCAGGATCGGCCAAGAATAAGATCAAACTTGGTGGGAAAGACAAAAGCAGTGATCTTGTTACAAACACCATTCAACGTAATATCCATTTCAACCTTGTATTCAATTTGCGATATGTTCCCACTAGCAGTTTCAACTTGTCGATTATTCACGGGAATAAGTCGTTTGTTATGTACGGATTGGATTACATGAGGAGACACATAATTTTCGCTTGCGCCTGAGTCAATGAGAATTTGGATTTTTTGATCATGGTAGGAAGCAGGATAAAGTGGGAGAGTAGTGGCAATAGCATTTAATTCAGTCAAATATTGTAATTCATCATTCAGTGATTTTGGATATAAAATAGGCAGTGTTTCAACAACTACATCTTGAGTCTGGAATTTACTTTCAATTATAGTTTGAGTAGGAAAAGGGTTTGGAGTCAGTGTAGGGTATTGGTTACTATCAAGTGAAATAGCATTAGAATAGAGGTCAAAATCAATTAAATTTTTATTGTTATCAGGAAAATTGTCATCATTATCTGATTCAAGTAGTTGAACTTCCTGTTCTTCAACTACGTTGAGTGAAAATCCTTCTTGTAATGTTGATCATCTAATCTCTTGATGTCTGATAACCTAGTTCGACAATTTCTTTTCAAATGCCCAGTTTTATGACAATAGTAACAAGAACCAGTAGAACCACCAGAATTATTACGAGAATAATTGTTAGGACGATAGCTTCTTTCGCGAGAGTAACCGGAAGAGTTTTGAGTACGGGAATAACCAGGAGAGGATTGATTACGAGAGTAATTGTTGTTAAACCTTGAGTTTGATCTTTGATAATTTCTATCATCAATTGCATCAAGATCCATTGGATCATCAACCACTCGTTGTTTGGGACGTAAGTTTGAAGTAGAATTATTAAACGAATCTTCTTCATGTTGAGCACTATCAAAAGCTAAGGCGGCATGAATAGCTTCTTTTAACGTATTTGCTTCATATTGTCTAATGTGAGAACGCATTTGTTTACTTATTAAACCTCGGACAAACTTGTCACAACCTTCATCATCAGTCATTCCAGGGATAGCCAATTTAATATCCATAAAATTGTTAATATAAGTTACCAGATCACCTGTCTGTTTTAATACAGCTAAACGATCACGAGCAATTCTAACAGAATTGTCAGGCCTAAAAAATTCAGTAATTAATCTCTTCAATTCCAACCACGTAGTAGGGGCTTCGTCAGTTAATTCAATGGTTCTAAACCATGCGTCAGCTCTATCACGTAAAAGAGTAGTACCAAATAAGTAGCTTCTTTCAGTGTTCCACCCTTGAAAGTTTACATATCTTTCAACTGATCTAAACCACCCATCAATTAAAAGAGCATCTCTTGTACCATCATAAGTATTAGGTTCTTTTACCCTAATTTGTTTGTTTTCAGTCATAGCCGTAGTGAACCTCTTGATAAGTTCAGCCATTTCATTATTGCTGTTATAGTCTTCTTTTCCTGTCATCTTGAGAAACTGGTGCTACCAAATGTAAGTTTTGTAATAGTATTTATAGTGATTTAAATGTAATTGATTCAACTCTCAGTGGTTAATCAATTAAGTAAGTAGTTATGTCAAATAGAAGATAATGTTTTATTAGTTATAGAGTGGGGGTATTTATAGTTAAGCGATATAATAGTATTAGTAATAAAGAATAGATATATATATAATGTGTAGTGTGATAATCATAAGTATTTATAATAAGTGCATCCGTTTAATATTCGGTAAAGGTTTTAGTAATGATATGCGATATTGAAGAGGTGATCATTATTCATTATTGCTTAGCCTTTTTCCTTCTTACGTAATTCCTAACGGATGGCACAAACTTCCTTTTCTGGATCTTAGTCTTCTTGAGTCTGAGCTCGATATTAACTGGGATGTCCATAGGGTCTTCGGCTGTAGTCGTACCAGCCGAATTGTTTCGGACCGAACTGTTGAGTTCCGGGGCATTCAAACCATCAGCGATTTTCAGGTTGACAATAATGTAAGTTTTGTAATAGTATTTATAGTGATTTAAGTGTAATTGATTCAACTCTCAGTGGTTAATCAATTAAGTAAGTAGTTATGTCAAATAGAAGATAATGTTTTATTAATCATTCAAGAGGGGTATTTATAGTTAAGTGGGATAATGGTATTAGTAATAAAGAATATATAAATAGTAAAGTAATATGATAATCATAAGTAGCATGATTATCATAATGAGTATTTGTAATGTGTGCATCTGTTAAATATTCGGGAAAGAGGAATTAGGAATAACATTGAATACTTGAAGAGGTGACATTTATTCGTTACTGTTTAGCCTTTTTCCTTTTTAGATTATTCTTGATAGATGGTACAAACTTCCTTTTTTGGACCTTAGTCTTCTTAAGCCTAGGCCCGATTTCAACCGGGATATCCATGAGGTCTTCATCTTGATCCGGACAAACCGGACTGTTGCGGTCCGGACTATTAACTTCCGGGGCATCCAACCCATCTGCCTTTTTCAGATTGACAATAACACCGGCGCGGTTGGTTAAGTGGTATAATCTTCGCCTGCCACGCGAAGGGCCGGGGTTCGATTCCCCGACCGCGCATTTTCTTTTTATCATCCCAAAGATTTTTTTTTGTCACTATTGTCACTATTCTTTTAGCCAAAATTGGTGTTACAAATTGAGTTATTTGTAGTGGTAAATAAAATGAAGAATGAGATAGAAATTAAATAAACAGTAAAGCTGTTATATAAAAGTTCAAATAAAAGTTTTAGTGAGCACCAGGTTTTAAGTTGTCCAACTGTAAAAGAGATTATAAACTGAAAGGTTTATAATAGAGAAAAGTAAAATAAAAAGGGGAAATACAATGAATAATAAATATATTCAAGGGATCTTAAGTGTTGGAATTGAAGTAAATTAGACGATAAATTATCGAGATAAAACTTAGAGAAATTTATTAATTAAAAATAAACTAAATAATAATCCCTTTTTATACTTCTTGACAACCGTAATCGGTACCTGATCTTATTGTTATGATAGGTTCGGGTCAATATCTAGACTCAACCTTCTCACTTTCAAATATATATATTCTACTCTTTCGAATTGACTATAAATATTCTTTGATCCAATCCCCTTGATCGGATAACATGTCCTTCCGGTAATCTCCACCTTGTTCTTAATAATGACAGGGTGGTCGAATCGTCCTTATTGGATATGTTATGAGTAGGTTGATGAAACGTTCCTTATATTTTATTTATATATTTCTGACTAGAACTTTTTCCCGTATAATTATATTTTATATAATTAAAGGATTGTAATTACAAGATATAGAGTATTATTACTGTATATTTGTTTTATTATTATAAAGGAGATATTTTCTATATGTCCTAGAGTATATTATTTATACTATATTCATATCATTGATGTGAGTTAATGTATTGCTTATAACAATGGGTGTTCCTTTCTTTTATCCAGAGTAGCTAGTTCTGGATCAAGACCAATGTTATTACAATATCTCTTATCTCGCATTAATGTTATTGGATTAAAATTTTTATATTTTAAGTCAGAAGTAGGAACCGTTTTCACTAGAAATGTCCGTATTGATTTCGGTGTTTAATAATAATGTATCGGGATGCATTATTATTGAAATATTAGAAGTTTTTATTATTAAGCTTGTTTTTATTCACAATATGATTATTTATATGTTTTATATAAATATCAACCTCAAATACGACAAACGTGATATCGATCCAATTATGTATTACAGTGGATGCATGAGCGTTAGTGTTGGGAATAACAACGTTGCGGATATGATCCATTGGCAAGAAGAACAGGAAAAAATCAGCAGGAGAAGCAGTTGATTTATTCGAAAGGTTGAACTTCGAAGTTAAAGATCTGTATGATTGACTGATGTTACGAGCGTCAATCGTTATATGATCCATTCTCCAGTCATTACTTACAGCTGAAGTTGCAATATCAATAATTTCTTCTTCTTCATTACCATTATCACTACTGTCACTATCTTCTTCGATTGGGTAATCCAAATTAATATGTTCATGGACGGTGGCTGATCTAGTAGATCTTCTAGGACCTTCGTATTTAATAGTAGTTCCGGGGAAAGAAAAGTTTCTGTCAGGAAGGTCATCAAATACAATCTGCCACATTACATCTCCATTGGTACTGGTAATGGAACCAATGATGACTCCATGAAGACGAATTCCAGGAGTAGAGAAGTCGTACTTGTCTTTTAAAAGTCCAGGGACTTCGGTACGCGTTAAAAACTGTTTGGATACAGAGATGCGTGCATCAACTGAGATCATGGAATTAATTTTTGGCATTTTAATTTTTGTGATGTCTCAATTGTAATGGTAAATTAAACAAGAATTCAAGAATAAAAAAATTTGAAAAAAAGGTTCGGTAATATTTTTGAAGGTTTATTGAATATATATATTATATTTTGATAGATAAAAACCCCATTCTCCATGATTTATTGTTAGAAACATGACCGGCCCTATAGGGCTGATTTGAAAAGTACTTGTTAATAAAAACAACAACCCCTTTTTAAAGTCTGATAAATTCTACGTTTATTTTCTTTATTTTCTTTTTTTGATATTTACTCTTATTAGCATAATCGTCAATATCACACTCGGGAGAATATGTTACGCACTGAATTTTCCACACTCTTCAAGTACTTAATTCTTCTACTATTTATTTTATTTAAATTATCTTTCTTGGTGCTGTCACCTACATTCTACCAAATCTATTCATTACTGTTACACTATTTCATATCTATTATTATCCTGAATTATCTACCACTTTTTCGTCACTTTAGACCCCTTTTATATACGTTACTATTACATTTGCCCTTTATATTCTGCTACATATCTTCATATGTAAGCATTGAAACTATTCTTTCTATCTTTTATTGTACTACATATATTTGATGTAGGTACTGTTACCACTATTTTTACCTTTTATAGTGCACTACATATTTTCAATGTAGGTACTGTCACTTTTTCTCCCTTTATATTATTTTATTTCACTTACACATGTAAGAACGACAGATGTCAGTTATTGTTTAGAACGGGGATAATAAGGTAATAAAGTATAAGGTAAAAGAAGGGAAGACAAATACAAGTATTGTGAAAACTTTGTATAGGGGTTTTATTTCCAGAAAAAGACAAAGATGATTAAACTAAAGTTCAACCTATATTTATAGTATTTTGGTATCGATAATTATAACATGGGTATCATTCATATCATTGACATATCTAGTAAAAACAAGGATATAAATCATAATGGAAAGTTCCTGATATCAATTACATTATATTATTCGTTACTGAATTATTCTATTGATTTCGATCAAGTTATTCTTTTTTCTAGAAAGATTTCCTGATCATATTATTGGATCAGTGTGAGACAGGATAAAGGATTACTCTTGATAGCTGAGATAGATATGTAACCATTGGATTAAGTTTCACTTGATATAGAATTATTATATTCATGCAAGGTAAGATATACTCTTGTCATGTTAAACTATTAATAAGATAATAATAAATGATAATGAAAAATAAACATATACTGCTTACAACTGTAATATTAAATCTTGGTGAAGTAATGTGGGACAATCATGCTAGTCTTATTTACAAGTATTTACATAAAGATATACGTATGTATAAAAAAGATATATATTCGGTATTATATAATGATATAAGTGACTATGGTATAAGCATCCTCAACAGTTATTCTAGAATGAAAACTGAAACATTTATTATTACACAACTTTTTATCATATTATTAATATCCTTCAAATCATATTTCAAGGTCTCTTTGATAAAATATCAAAGGACATCTTTACCGAACTTATTTAGTATAAATATCATTATATTTTCTTACCTTAAATAAACTTATCTCATTTTTATCTCATTTTTACCTTTAAAAACTTTCATCATAATAATCCTTTAGGATATTATCATTTTTATACTTAATGTCGTATTTGAGGTTGATATTTATATAAAACATATAATAATCATATTGTGAATAAAAACTTCTAATATTTCAATAATAATGCATCCCGATACATTATTATTAAACACCGAAATCAATACGGACATTTCTAGTGAAAACGGTTCCTACTTCTGACTTAAAATATAAAAATTTTAATCCAATAACATTAATGCGAGATAAGAGATATTGTAATAACATTGGTCTTGATCCAGAACTAGCTACTCTGGATAAAAGAAAGGAACACCCATTGTTATAAGCAATACATTAACTCACATCAATGATATGAATATAGTATAAATAATATACTCTAGGACATATAGAAAATATCTCCTTTATAATAATAAAACAAATATACAGTAATAATACTCTATATCTTGTAATTACAATCCTTTAATTATATAAAATATAATTATACGGGAAAAAGTTCTAGTCAGAAATATATAAATAAAATATAAGGAACGTTTCATCAACCTACTCATAACATATCCAATAAGGACGATTCGACCACCCTGTCATTATTAAGAACAAGGTGGAGATTACCGGAAGGACATGTTATCCGATCAAGGGGATTGGATCAAAGAATATTTATAGTCAATTCGAAAGAGTAGAATATATATATTTGAAAGTGAGAAGGTTGAGTCTAGATATTGACCCGAACCTATCATAACAATAAGATCAGGTACCGATTACGGTTGTCAAGAAGTATAAAAAGGGATTATTATTTAGTTTAGCAGAATTCTTAGGTTTATTTTTAATTAATAAATTTCTCTAAGTTTTATCTCGATAATTTATCGTCTAATTTACTTCAATTCCAACAACGTTTACGGAGTATATGGCATGGATGGCTCTTCTTATGACTATGACTGTAATGGTATATGCTGATAAGAAAGCCTACTGGCACATGGGTCCTAGTCTCTTCTTTCCTAATATCAACTTTCCTGATTACATGGGGTATAAAAGATTCTTTATGATTCTCCAATTCCATGTCTTTGAATTATATGATGCGGCTAGAAATAATGCAGATCCCCTTTACCAGATCCGTGGGTTCTTAGCAGCCTTCAACGAGACATTATCAAAATGTCTGGAACCAGGTAGGTATCTCTGTGTAGATGAGAGTATGAACCAGTGGCTCGGTAGTGGTATGCCTAATGTCAAAAAAGTGCCCAGGAAACCTCATCCTATCGGTCAGGAATTCAAAGCTCTTGCCGATAATCATACCTACTGCATCCTTCAACTTGATACAGTAAGTGATAAGGTACACAAGGAGTTTGATGATGTGGACAGAAATTTGATTGCTGCTGTCAAACGTTTATGTAAACCGTGGTTCGCAAGTGGTAGAACGATTATTGCTGACTCTTGGTTTGGTTCCCCTTTAATGACAAGTAGATTATTAGATCAAGGGTTATTCTCTATCATGCAAGTAACGAAAAGAGTGTACTGGCCAAGGGAAATGCCTCGCACTGATATTATACAATGCCTTCAACCTGAGCGTGGAAGCTCTGCTTCCATGTCGAAGGTGGATGACTTTGGTCGTACCATTTTTGTCTGCGCGTACAGAGATAAAAAGGCGAAAGCTTTGATATCTTCTTGTAGTACTACGAGTCCCTCCACACGGGTATACCAAGGGGTCAACGGTAGTAGCCTTCGCCGTCCACAGGTTTTTGAAGATTATGAAAGTCAAAAGAGTAGGATACTGTAGCTTTGTATATCTATATTGTATCTCTATATTTGATAATTGATTTTTGTTTTTTCTTCATCATAGGCAGTGTAGATGCCAACAACAACCGCAGAGACAACATGGTTTCTTTTCATGATATAATGAAGACTTATCGTTGGGAAGTTCGCTTTTTGTCATTTGTGTTTGGTATCGCTGAAGCCAATGCTTTCAGCTGTTATAAGATCTGGGGGAATAATGCAGAAGGGATTCTTCATTCCGATTTTAAATGCAGGCTTGCACAGTCTTTGCTCAAAAAGGTCAAGGATTTCGGGAATTATGAAGAGGCAGGGCCTATAAATACAAGAAGCCGAACTTCTGGTGAAGCTCACAGGTATGTAGTTCTTGCCCAATATCCTGAAAGAAAAAGATTGGTATGTAGAACATGCAAGGAGCGGGGTGTAAAACCTTCTCGGGTTTCTAAAAGATGCGCATGCAACCTTAATGCCATGTGCCAAAAATGCCATCAGCTACATTTTGCCCAAGAAATGAATAATAATATTCCCATGTAATCATTTATAAAGGTATAACCTATTCATTTTTTTTTTAAAAAATATTGCTACAGCCTTTTTTTTTTTTTTTTTTTCTATTTTTGTAATCGGCCCTATAGGGCCGATTAATTCTTTTGAAAAACTGACCAACTTTGAGATGAAATATTTGTGAGGCAAGTGTCCTTCTTTTTTTATAAAAAATTGTAAGAATATATAGAAGATGTGGAAGTTAATGTTTTCATAAACGTATTTCTTTAAAAAATATTTATTATCGTAAAAAATGATTTTTTGTGACCGGCCCTATAGGGCCGATTTGTCATAAAAGTACTTGTTAATGAAATAATGTGTGCCTTATATACAAAATAAGTTAAATAAGCGCTTATCCACTTAATATGAAACATGGACAATGTTAACCATCTAATAGTGGATGAGCAATTTGGAAATATAAATAGTTTCTTTAGAAGGTCAATTGTAACAGCGGCAATGCTTATTATCTTTCTAATTGGCTTTTCTAAATAAGAGATCCAGGATAGAGGCTTGTTCATTCAAAGTAATTGGGGCATTATTTATGAACCAGTTATCTGTCCTTGATAAGAATTAAAACAGTCTAATGCTTATATAATCGATAAAAGAGAACAATAGAAGGTGTCTGAGTAGATATATGTAATATACAACATTTGTGTATAATTTATGTAAGAAATATGTGAGAACATATACTTGTATAAATTATGTATAAATTTGTATCATTGAATATACTACGTAAGTACAACACCGAGAGAGAAAAATATCGTCCCGATATGATAGAACAAATAGTAAACAAAATATAAAACGATAATATTTTATTTCAAATGTTGTAAATGTTTCTTGTAGAAAGCGGTAGCATCATTTTTGTTTGGGAATAATTTATTGATATATTTCTTCTTTCTTATAATGTTTGTAGTTTTGTCTTGATCAAGAGAATATATTATTTTGAATTCTTTTGTTAAGGCAGGGAGTATTTTGTTTTCTAATAAGGCCTCTCTTCTTTTTTGATACAATGTGATTTTGTTCTTGCTTTCGATGAATAGTTTAATTGATAATTTGAGATCCTTAAGATCAGAGATTTGTTTTTCTTGATATTTCTTTGCTTCTCCTTTAGTTGGTTTATCCATTACGACATCATCATCAGATAAATAATTTTGATTATTGAAGGTAGACATGATATTTTTAACAGAAAGAAGTATTTGAAAATAAAAGATAACAATGTTCTTTTATTGATAACAATTTTTAGAATATATATTGTGGTAAAATCACACATAAAATAAAATATATAATAATCGATGAACCATCGATTATAAAACATAACAAACGTTAGGTATCAAAATGAACCTTATATATAAAAAAAAAGCACAGGATCTAGAAACCAAGATCCTCAGGCTATAAAAATCACTAGATCAAATCTACGTGTAACGATCAATCACAATAGTGTGACCACTATTGCAAAAGACTATAAATAAGAAATCATAATTAGCAATCCCTTTTACCGGGATTGATTTTTACAATTAAAATAAGAAATAAACGTTATTAGACATTTAATCTTATTCACCTGTTTTTATTAATTTTTCGGTGTTAAATCAAAGTATTTCTCCACAATCGGCATTAAGATCTTTGATCGACTTTGGCAACTTTAATGTTTCTCTTTATATTGTCTCTAACGCTTTGTTTATTTTTAACCTTTCCAATATTGCACTAATGAACCAAAAAAAAAAAAAAAAAAAAGGAAGGCTGAGTGGTAGTAGGCCAGCCACTACTTAGGAAAAAATTTAACATGATGATATATACTTAATTCTGTAGTGTATGTATAGCTTTTCTTCAACGAATAAAGTTACTGTTTACATAAATAAATAGAATGATGTCACTGTTAATACAACATAAAAGGCTTGGCAAGATAAATAGATTAAATACCTAACAGTAGCAGACCTTTTTAGACTTATTCTTATAGATAATCGCTTCTCTCTTTTTTTTTTTACCAGCGAATGATTTTTTTTCTTTTCAACAAAATTACTTTTTTTAAATCAGTTTTTTTTTTTTTTTTTTTTTTTTCATTCGTGAACTAAGCGAGTAGATAAATTGCCATTTACTTCTCTTGAGCGGATATACCTTTCTAAAGCGGATTTGCCCACGTCTGAGCGAGTTCGCTGGTTCTGAGCGGATAGCACTTTTTTTTTTAAAAATCCATTTACGCGGATACAGCGGATACAGTAAATAGAATGGATAGAGCACCTTTTTTTTTAAAAAATTCAGTTTTATTTTTATTTTTGTTCGCTTTATCCGTCTTAAATTGAGCGGCTAGTCGCTGAGAGGTAAACAGTTACTAAAAAATAAGCGTTTATTCGCTGAGGAGCGAATGTTCGCCTGATTTAAAAAAAATAACGGTTTTATTTAGCCTAGGTGATAGCGATTTTTGCAGATCACGAAGTAGAGATATTGTCTCGATATAACTTTATTATATCTCCAATTTTAAAAGCAGGTTTGAATTCTTTTTGAGTATTGGACATTTTCTTTTCGATTCTAGCAATTTGAATCTTTTAAGACTTTTGAATTTTATTCCAAGATTCTTTTCGGATATTCTCCAGGTACTGTATTTGAACAGAAGTTCGTATAACCAGTTGCAATTCAAAACTTGCATCTTGGATATCCAAAGGCTTGATATTATTATCAAAGAACACTAGGACTCCGAAAGAACTGAAAAATCCTTAATTTATTGAAAATACACTATTTTCAGAAATTATTTGCGCACTTATAGAAAAAAAAATTTCGTAGAAATAAATTATTTTTTTGCGCTGATTTTTAAAAAAAAATTGCCCTAATAAGAAAAAAAAGTGCGCCTAAAAATATTATTATTTTTCGCTTTAACAGGATAAAAATTTTCGCATTATTGGAAAAGTCTTTTTATTATTTTATTATTTTATTTCAATGAGTAATTTTGTACACGAAGACGGTCAAGGAAACCTTTATAACGATGATGGTTTAGAAGTTAATGTTGTCGAAATGGAAGTTGATCAGGACATGTACCCAGTTGAGATGGTTACTGACTTCAATATTTATAGAGATATTAAGCCACCTGAGAAAGAAATAGAAATTATTGCTGAATAACCTAAGAAAGTACCTGATACTGAAGAAAAACGTAACACTTATCAGCATTATAAGGATATAGAGAAAGAGCAACTACTCGATTTAGTAATCAATAGAGGAATGAGTGCCCGGGCTGCTGCGATGAAACTTAATATTAAGCCTCGTATTGCCCAAATTTGGGTAAAAAAGGATCAAGATAATCCGCAGCCCTTCTTTGAAAGAAAAGAAGGTAACGGTAGACCTGTAGGAAGACCACCTAAGCTAGGAGAAGAGCACGAAAAGATCTTGGTGGATCTGGTAGATGACCAACCCTCTTTGGTATTGGATCAAATAATGGATAACCTTACCAAGCAATTCACTGATCTCAGTATATCTAAAACGGGTCTATATAATTTTGTTACCGATAAATGTAGAATCAGTCTCAAGCGGGCACATTTTCATTCTGTCGATAGAAATAGTCCTGAAAAAATAGAAGCCAGGTTCAACTGGGTGACCAAATGGAATAAGACTGATATGGATTATATGAGTAGCTGTGTATTTATCGATGAAGCAGCCTTTCATATTAATATGAAGCGATCTTTTGCTTGGTCTAAGGTAGGTACTCGTGCAGTAGTAAAAATCCCCAAGACACGAGCTAGGACAACTACTATCTTAGGAGCTATCTGTCCTGTAGGCGTTGTAAATATTACTGTAAGACGACCAAAGATCCAAATAGCATCTAAGAAACGAAAAACTGCCGGAGGAAGTCGCTCGACAGCGAAAAAAAGCACTGGAACAGTTACTGGTCACTACTTTAACTTCATCAGTAGCACTATGGATATTATGGATAGACATGAGCAATTTAAGGGTTATTATCTTATCATGGATAATGCTCCCATTCATACCAATGATAATATCCAAAAATACGTTGAAAGTAGAGGTTATGGATGTGTCTATCTCCCTCCTTACTCGCCCGAACTCAATCCTTGTGGTAAATGGGTAAAAATAAATATGAAGTCAAGTAAAAATACTGTGAGACTGGATAAGAATGTTTTTATTATCAAAAGAGATATGAGGATTATAAGAATCCTTTCTAAAGTTGTATTTATACCCTTCTACCAATTAGACTAGTAATTTAGAATAAACTATATTAGTGTCTCTTACATCATATTATTTATGATGTATTTTATATAACGACTTTTACTTTATTGTTTAGTTTGTATATTTTACACTAGCCATTGATAATGATGTAAGCTATGTTTTTACTAATTATGTGCTAGATCACGACAATCCTATCGAGCAATTCTGGTCTGCCTGCAAAAGCAAACTGAAAAGAATACAGCTTGCTGATGAGGAAACATTGACTACAAGAATTGGAGATGCCTGCAACCAGATTCTTTATAGTGATCTAGAAGGTTTTAGTAGATATTCAGTAGCAAAGTTCCAAGACTGCTTAGATCGTAATCCCATATAGAAATAAAACTTTTTTTTTGCGCTTTTTGCGCACTGAGAAATGCGAACTTTTTTAAATTTTTTTAGCGTAATTTTTTTTTTGGTTTTCACGCAATTTTTTTTCTTAAATCAGCGCAAAAAAATAATTTATTTCTACGCAATTTTTTTTTCTATAAGTGCGCAAATAATTTCTGAAAATAGTGTACTGAAATATACAATAGAAAATAAGTCCTTTAAAGTATTGATAAAAGTCTTAATTGTGATTGTTTTTATTTTAGATGAAAAAGAAGGATGTATTTATACTAAAGGGGTTATACAATTAGCCATTCTAATTGTAGAGTAAGAAAAGTCAGTTTTAAATATCATAAGGATTATGGTTAATCCTTATTGATAATCCGATTGGTTTGTTATCTGGATTGGTTTAAGCATTTATGCGCATTGTGTTTAATTGGTAGTTCTTATTATTAAATGGCAGTTGCCCTGTCATTGATAATAATAGTGGATGATTGTTTAGGATAATTCTATATTGTATTATTAATCGTCTATGATTAATAATGTTTAGTTTTGATGTGCTATATCGTAATAATAACGAAGATGAAGAGGGATATATAGTCTGTATATATCAGTTATGATCAAGCCATATAAATTGTGCTCATCCATAAAAGGGTTATATATCGTATATGAACCCATTTAGCTTATAATTATACATTTTCATTTATTTCTAAGGTCTATAAAAAGGCTCTTAATTTCCATCAATAAACAACAACCTTTTTCTGTCTGATAAAACTTTCTGTTCTTTTTTATTTTTTCTTTTATTTTTTGATATTTTATCGTTAAATATCACAAAATGCATATCGAACTGGTATTATACTACAAGAACCTTTTGGTCGTCCCACAGTATCTCGAATAACCGCTACCATCTGGCGTAAATTCTGGAATACAAAATTGACGTTCAAAGTAAAAAACATATGGTATCAGCTACTACACAACAAAATAAATACTCGCGTAGTCACCCACCGGCTTATGCCTGATATTGTGAAATCTCCTTTCTGCCCACTCTGCCCTACCGAATCGTTTCAACATCCCGAACACATGCTTATCAACTGCCAAAGGATATGGCAAATATGAAAAATGTCCTTTTAATATCTTTTTCCACGCCAACCTCAACTACACCTTCTCTCCGCCAAACAAGTCTCGTCCATTCTGTATACCTTCCGATTCCCGAAATTTTTTGAATCAAATTTGCCGCCCGCCTTTTTGTTTGGATCAATTCTTGAAGCTGTTTGGATACATTACTGGCGTTTCGTTTTCGATGAGATTCCTTTTATCCCTACCCAAGTCGTATGTACTGCCAAAAAAAATCTACCGATCAAACCAACTTGGATTCGCCAACCTTAATACTTTAACTCCAACCCTTTTCACACCCAATACTTTAGCTAATTTTTCAACCAAAAGCCATAGGCTTTTGCCTTTTTCTTCTAATTTTCCACTGCACATACCTCTTCTGACATATGACTTTTAATAATCTAATAATAAAAATCGGATTTATACAAAAAAAAAAAAAAAGCTAGTGATAAAACTTAGTTATGAAAAACGAACGGTGTTAAAAATTCTCGTACTTTGACTTTTCAACTCTTTCTCGTTAGTCTTCAATTAAAGCTTTATTCTTCACGTCTAACAATAATTTATAAGAGTATACAAATACACACAAAAATAACAACTCTATTGTTTTACACTAACTCTTCCTACCGAGCCTGTTGTTAAAGTGCCAAACATTTCATGGATCTCTGCCTGATCGTCACAATGCTGTAATAACAATGTACATTCTTGTTCTGTCCCGTCTTTTAATAAACTTAATAACTGTTTGACGTCGCCTTCGCAATACTCTGCAGCCCAAGCAATATGCACACCTACAACATTGGCAGTGTATAACCGTTTAGCCAAATCTAGGAATTGAATTAGCGAGAGTTCGTCATGAGCTTTGAATAAAACTGTCTGTGACGAGTATACGTTCTTTGAGAGTTCGGACATGATGGTGGGTATGACATGATCGTGTCCTTCATGCTCAAGTTGATCCTGTGAAGCAGCCAAGTCAAGAAGTGATTGGAACCGAGATGCATCTGTCATGATTTCTTTTTTAGATAATTTAGCTGTAGAACAACCAACACCTGTGAAGCAACCTCCGCAAGAATGACAACTCATTTTTATAATGTAAGAAAAAGGTATATGTTTTTAAAAGAAAAAAGAAAAAAAAAATAGCATAAAGTAATAACAGGAACAAGCCACTATTTTTTTATTATATAATTATTCTATACGAGTAGGTTCATCTACTTCACTATCGTAAGGTGTAATATCTAAATCATATTCTCCGCCACCTTCTAATTCAAAATTGGGTTCAACAAAGCTAGGTAATTGTTTAGGCAATTGCTGCTGCTGAACCTGTTTATTGCTATTGATGTATTGAACATTACCACTACTAGCTCTTCTCAAGTTATTTGAAAACTCAATTTTTTCTTCCTCTTCATCCTCGTCCACAATATTCAGATTTGTATACGGTGCATTGTTGATGATTCTATCCGCAAGGCTGCACAAGCGAGTACAATCCTTATCGGATAACGACATGCCTCTATGATGCTTGTGCTTACGATTGAGGGGCAAAACTTGTTCAATTCTTCTCTTGACTTCCGTCGAGTCTAATGCGGTGGGTGGTTCAAGTATAGTAAGTATATTTTCTGCAAAATGAGTGACTGTATCATTGATAATGGGACTTCCCAAGAAGGCTGCACATGCCAACACTAATTCGTCATATGCGAATTTTGCGTTTCGGTTGTTCAAAAGTGCTGCTGATAATCTGCTATCGGATGTAATATGGGCCGTTGAAAGTTGGTTTTGACGACGAGTTGAGTGAGTTCCGGTATTATCTATTGTGTGTGGAATGACATGCGACCCCATGTCACTTAAAAAAAAAGAATGAGCATACACCAAAAAAAAGACATGAGTTTAACTTTTTTTTTTTTACTTGGGTTGAATATAGTCGTAGAGAGACTCTTGTCTTATATCTACTTTTTCTCCTGGAGCTCTTATTTCGTTATTATTATCCATGGCAATTTATTTTTAAAACAGAAAAAAAAAGAGAAGAAAGGAATGAAAGCTTGGGATTTTCCGCATGAAAAAAAGGGAAACCACGGCAACGGTTATTTTAAACAGCGATTTTTATTTTTTTTACAAATGTACAGAATTTTCCCTTCGCATTACACCTCTTCGATTTGATAATAAGGTAGCATTATCAATATTTAATTGAAAACCATCAAACGCATTTGGAGGCTTCTCTTGATGTTGTATTGGAAGATGGTGACGATATTTTATTGGATTAGCCACACCACGACTATGTTCAGCTAATTTTTGAGCCATTGGTAAGTTTTGAGACTGTTGAGCTAACGGAACTTGGACGATACGAGTGGATGTAGGTATCGGTGTTAAATTGTTGTGTTCTAATAACGATCTTTGTTGGTTGTTATTTTGTTCCATTAAAGATTGTTCTTCACCCATACGTTGTACGGCATAAGTGATATCAAATATTTCTCTTAAAGTGGCAGCATCAGGTGTGGTGTAAATCATACTATTGCTATCATCCATAATCATATCATCTTCTTGATCAATTTCAGGTGGAGTTAACAAGTTTGATTGTACAGTCTTTTGTACCATGGCTTCTAATTCTTGCTGTTCTACTTGTTGTTGATGCCTGTATGCTTTTCCATGCATATTTAACTGATCTTGAATTTGTTGATCTGTTAAGACCGAAGCATCCGCTAGATTATTCTTTTGGGGCCTAATATAAGGTTCTTCAGTGATCCACGGATGATTTAAAAACTGATCGATAGTGTATCTCTTTTTGGAATCGACACATAATAAATGATTAATTAAATCTTTTACAGAGTCGGACATGGTATCCCACCAAGGACTGAGGTAAGTAAATTGACCCCTTGCAACTTTTTCAGTTAAAATAGGAATGGATTCATCATAAAATGGAGGGAAACCGCATAAAATGGTATACAAAACACAACCAATAGCCCACATATCAACAGATTTGGAATACACTTGATCACAAACAATTTCAGGCGCTGTATATCCAACTGTACCACAAGGGGTAAATGTTGAGTTATCCCAAATGACTTTGGAAAGTCCAAAATCGGCTAATTTGACTTTACCGATACCTCCACCGCCAATACCACGAATAAATTCTCCTTCATCTTCCTTGGTATCCATATTATCGGTAGGTCTGTAAGTGCGACGTTTAGATGGAATAACAGGGATAGGATCAAATAAGATGTTTTCTGGTTTAATGTCTCTGTGAACAACACCACATTCTTCATGAAGATGTCTCACTGCAAGCGCTACCTGAGTTATAACATGACGAGATAGGTTTTCACTAAAGTAAGTCATCTTGACTATCTGATGAAATAATTCTCCTCCTTCACATAAATCTAACGTCAAAAAATAGTTTTCGTTGGATTCCGTATAATGAATCAGCTGTACAATATTCGCATGTCGTACGTTACGCATGATTTGAACTTCCTTTATTATATTGGCTCGCTATGATATTAATGTTTAATTAAACACCTCACCATGATATCATCAATTTTTTTTTTAGTTTTAGTCTTAATTCTTACCTCAGTTGCTCTTGGTTTCTTTTGAATACTAGAATGTAAATGACGTCGACTGGTATTCTGCAATAGACAACAATATAAATAAATAAATTAACCACTCAAAAGATCAAACAAAAAACAGAAAAAGTTTTTTTACCTTGTCAGAATTTGACTTTTGTGCTACTTTAATTGCAACCTTTTTACCAGTTTTTGAATCACGAGCTTCATAAACATTTGAGAAAGCACCACTATTTTTTTTTTTTATGTAAAAAAAAGAAGGAGAGAGGGGGAGGTTAAATATAAGCCAAAAAAAAAAAACAAATAATACTGTACTCTCCAAGTTTCCGAATAATAACAAATCTTTCTAAGCCAGGATACGTAGGTAATTGACTTCTTCTTTTATTATCTCGTTCAACCAATATATTAGCTAACTCATCTGCACCAGTGGATGATGATTTAGTATCTTCTTCTTTTCCGACCATGGTCATATTATCCGTTGATATTTCCTTCTTTTTTTTCTTTATCAATGTTGCATTATTGGGGTGTGTAGTAGTAGTAGTAGTAGTAGCAGTAGCAGTAGTAGCCGACTTGTTTGTTATGGATCGTACCTTCATTTCACTGGTAACTGGACTGGGATCTTGTTTCTTGAAGTGGTTACTAAAAAATCTCTTTTGCTGACGTTCTTTTCTTTGACGAAATAAGTCTTTTATATGTGCTAGCATCGAAAAAAAAAAAATGAAATAAAAAAAAAGTGATAGGTTTTTATATAAAATAAATAAATATAAATGGTTAATAAGAAAGCGCTAAATAAGTTATGACGATAATGTGATGTGTTGTATTTTTTAAAAAAGTAAAGCCAAAAAAGAAAAAGAGAGGGAAAAGGGAAGGAAGAAGTTTAGTTGTATTTATATTCATTTTTTGTTTTTTTTTAAAGCGGTGACGACAATTGAGGTTTGTTTCTGTATATATATTGTGATTAGTTGAAATAGTTTAATTTCTCTTGTGATAAAGCTAATGATTATGCACAATGCATTGGAAATTGAATTTCATACAGCTCGTTAGATCTAATATAAAAAAAGAGTTGGCTGATGACACTCTATTTTGAGTATTATGTCCGCGTTTTGTACAAACAAAAGCTTATTTTATAAACAGCGTTTCTGATTACAAGTACACTCATTATATAATACATGTCAAAACTGTAATACCATATTGTATCATATTGTACGTAAAAAGGCAATTCGCATGTTTGTATTATAAATAAATAGGTTCTTTTTTTTTTTTTTCTTTTTTTAATATTTTATATATGCTGTATAGTATATATATATATAAAAAAATAGGGTTTGCGTGTAAGAGATGTAATTGTTAAAGAAAAATGTTTAAAGTGAAGGTGATAATAATAAAAAAATAATCCATTTTTTTTTTTTTTTTTATGGAAGTTATCCAATCTATATAAATGAGGAAAAAGAAAAGACTATATATGGAATTTTTTTTTTTTTTGATAGTTATTTTTTTTAGAAACCAATCTTCTTGTCCAAGTTATCTCTAACAGCCTTAATGATAACCTTCTCATCGGGGAAAGCAAGGCCTTCAAGGTTACCAGCATAAGGGGTAGGGACATCAGCACCAGTGACACGGCTCATGGGAGAATCCAAATGCCAGAAAGCGTCACCTATTTAATTCAATAAATGGTTAGTGAATTCTATATTCACTTTTTGCTCGTGCACACACACACACACACACATACACACACGTACACACTACACTATATAAAACACATCACACGATTAATACTTACTTTCCATGATTTGAGCAGCAATTTCGGAACCAACACCGAAAGAAGCCCAAGCATTCTCAACAGTGATGATATGGTTAGTCTTCTTGATGGAGTTGAAGATAGTTTCGGTATCAAGAGGCTTGATAGATCTAAGGTTAACAACTTCAGCAGAGATACCAGTCTTGGCTAATTCCTCAGCGGCCTTCATAGCGAAACCAACAGTTCTGGAGTGAGCAACAATAGTGATATCCTTACCGACACGTTCAATCTTGGCCTTACCAATAGGGATAACAAAGTCGGAAGAGAGAGCTTCAGCTGACATAGGGTAAGAGGTACCATATTCAAGTTCATTTTCAAGAACGACAACAGGGTTAGGATCACGAATAGCAGCCTTTAATAAACCCTTGGCATCTTCAGAGTTCCAAGGAGAAACAACCTTGAGACCAGGAACGGAACCGTACCAGGCAGAGAAATCTTGAGAATGTTGAGCACCAACACCAGCTGCGGCACCGTTAGGTCCACGGAAAACAATAGGACACTTAACAAGACCACCGGACATATAATGGGTTTTGGCAGCAGAGTTAACAATTTGATCAATAGCCTAATTATTACACAGTAGTTTTTTATTATAATTTTTTTAGTACACTTGTTTTCTCTAAGTTTGTTTTTTTTTCTTTTTTTTTTTTTCCTTACTTGCATAGCAAAGTTGAAAGTCATGAACTCACAAACGGGCTTTAAACCACTGAAGGCAGAACCAACAGCGATACCAGCAAAACCCATCTCAGTAATAGGAGTATCGATAACACGCTTAGGACCAAATTTATCTAATAAACCTTTGGTGACCTATGAAAATTTTTTTGTTTAGTTGTGTTTTTTTTAAATAATTTTGAAACTCCTTTTGCTCACTACCCCCTTGACCCGAATCTACCCCAATCTTTTTTTATAATTTCCCGGATTGTCCCATATTTTTTTTTTTTTTTTATACCCCCTACAACGCGGTTTCTTTTTTGTTTTGTTTTGTTTTGTTTTTTATTATTACCTTGTAAGCACCATTATATTGAGCAACTTCTTCACCGAGGATATAGACTTTATCATCCTTAATCATTTCTTCCTCTAAAGCTTGGTTTAAAGCTTCACGAACGGTCATCTATATAATTTATATCATATTAAAAAAAACTGTTTTTTTCGAAAGCAAAAAAAAGAACCTGAAATATCTAACCTCAGTTCCAGTTGAGTTGAAACGTCTTTGTGTAAGAGCGACAGCAGTGGGCTTTACTGAAAGAGAGGCAACACGCTTAACAGCGGTAGGAGCCATACGATTAAGAGTTGCAAGCATTTTTTTTTTATTTATAAAAAGGTTTGGGTTGAACAAAAAAGAAGAAAAAAAAAGAAAATATCAAAACACACCCAAGATAACAGAAAACCCGCCTCCGCCCGCACCTTTTTCTCTCTCTTTCTCTGCTAAAAAAAATTGTCACAATTTTTTTTTTTTAAACCTCCACTCAGCGTAATAGAAAATACCATTTTTTCTATATTCCACACAAAAAAAAAAGCCTTATAAACTACCATATTAGACTTTTGTGATACGTAAAAAAAAAAAAAAAAAACTTGATATCTTTAACGATATCGTTTCGACGTTTTTTTTTTTTCTTTTTTTTGTGTATGTTTATATACTGTGAGAAGGATTCTAAACCTTCTTTTTCTTTGTTATGCAGGCATCGTTTTTTTAACCACTGACACGAATTTAATTTTTCCGGTCCGGAATATATTCTCTTCAACCCCCCTCAAACTAACAAGCGCTTATTGAATCTCAAAAAAAAAAATTCAGGACCCCCGCTATTTAATTTTAAAGTATGATCTTGACATTGCTTATTAATACCTTTTGTATAGGTAGAAGTGAACCATAGCTATTAGTTGTTACAGGTAAAAAGAAGAAAAATTAATTCTCATTTATCCTCTTGATGATTGTTGTTTTAGTGAAAGAGAGAGATCAAAAAGTTTTTATATATATTTATTTATTTATATATATTTAATGCGGCACTTGTAAATTTACAGATCTTTTTTCTTATCTTATTTCAAAAAGTAATGCTACTTGATCCAAAAATAAAGTCGTGCTCACGTGATATGAATCTTGTTTATTTTTACTTATCTGATTTTACTCAGTTTTTTTTTTTTTTTTGGCACTAAACCAATTTTTTCTTTATTGTATTGTATGGGAAGGAAGTGCTTTACTAGTATTTGCCTTTTTTGTCGTACTATGAATACTACCAGTGCTGGTGGTGGTGGTAATATCTTATCTAATTTATCGCTGGGTTAATATAGACATCGAACTGCTTTTTTTGGACTTTATAAAGCCAAGTATACGCCATACTTTCTTTTCTAAGCTTCTAAATAGAACATGTACCAAGAATTCTCTTAAAAAAAAAGTCCATCGTTACCTTTCACAACAACGCACCAACTTAGTCCAGCTTTAAAAGAAAAGAAAAATCAAAAACGCTTTAAAGAAAGATACAAAAAAGAGAAGGTAGGCTATTGATACCCTTTGAATGATCCATTCCCTTCCATTCTTTTTATGAAAAATAACGTATATATTAATATAATATGAACGATTAGTGACGAGAAATAATATAACGAAAAATACTACAAATACAGGTACTATTATTTTTATTTTGCTGTCTCTATTAAACAAGATCATACAATATACTAATATAATTATGCAGCGCAATTCGAAACTGTGTTACAATATGTCGTATTTTGTCACAGAAGATTGATGGTGACAAGTAATAAAGAGTTAAAGGTCCATTTCTATAAACAACCAGTGCCAATCACACAATTCAGACCCATCAAAGGTGTATTTGTCCAACGTCTTAACCGCCGTAAGTTACATATTTAATTTATATGTAACTTTTTAAAAACACTCAAGTCTAATATGACTATGCCTCGCTCAGTACTTTCGGTAATACCAAGATTCTATTCCTACACTCTAAAGGTAATATATATATATATAACATTGTTAATTCACTATACTATAGAGTATCATAATTGTATTAAATAAGTTCTTGTAGGCTATTACCTTCAATTGATGTCTGTTTCTTTTACAGAATAACATATTTGCATTCCCCAAAGTAGATAAGTGTAAATTATCATTGATAAAGGGTGTTTGGCTTATACAAAAAACATAGTAAGTAATATAGGGGCTGATATGCTACATCGTATTATCAATATGTAAATTAAATCTTTCACAAATATAGTTTCTGATTGTTGGCCATCATACAACGGAATTGGTAATGTCGGCAGACTTCAAATTTTCAAGTCGCAAAAACATCTTAAAACTGAATGTTATCAAAGTAAGTGCCCTCTTTAGTTAAGAAAATATTGACAGTGATAACTGAAAAATTTACTTTTATACATAGGAGCGCTTAAAAACCAACTGTTGATTTAATTGACTTGTTAAGCACTGAACACACCACGGCCATAAATAACGGTCCTAGGAATATCAAGCTTGGACGAAGTCTCTTGAAAACATCATACGTCCCACAAACCCACAAAATCAAAGTCCCAAAAGGCAACAATGCTGGTCTTTGCAATGAGGACCCTGTGTCTTGCGTTGGGTAATGGGTTTCTTTTCTGTCGTAAATAAATTGTTCACATCATTCAAATCATTTCTTACTTTCAAGGCCTGGTTTGACATACTCTTAAATAAAAGAAAAATAACGGCATAAAGTATTGGTTTGAAATAACTACATCTTTTATTATCTTTACGGATTCATGTTTTTACTTTAACGATGTTAAGTACACTCAGTCACCGAGATATACAGATATTTTAAAACAGTAGACATATACAGGATTTTCAATTATTTTTTGGAATAAATCTGAGTGAAAAGAAAAAGGAAAACAAGGCTTTTTTTCCAGGTACAATAATACAGACATTTTATGTAATTAACATATACCGGTTTTTAAAAATATTTTATATCAAATTTTACTCTTTTTCCTTCTTTCCGAATATCTTGTATCCTTTTGAAGAAGTAGAAGTAGGTAAACTAGATGCAGTACGAGGAGGAAGTATTTTGCTAGCATCAACCTTATGAGCTGTAGTATGAATAGTGCCAATGTAGGGAGGTACAACGCTAGCAGGTGGTGGCAAGATCTTATCTAATTTACCTAAATCTTCCACAAATTTGTCAGGTGTAATAATATGAGTGGAACCTATTAAGAATTATATTAGCTTTTCGTTTTTTTTTTATATGTTTTTTTTTTTTTTTTTTTTTACCAATATAAACTTCACGATCAAAAGTTTCTGCAAGTTCATAAGCGGATCGAATTTCAGAATAAGTCATACCACCTACAATAAAGATAATAATAGGAGGACCAGAAGGCGGTTTAGGTGCAGCCTATATAGAATGATTAATAAAGTATACGTTTATATAAAAAAACAACTATAACCTACATTAGCACCAGTGGATTTCTTATGCCATTGAGTTTTATAAACACGCAGCTTGGGAACTTCCTTTACAACCTGAGAAGGATCTCTACGAAGACTCTTTTGTCTTACGTTCTTACTAGTATAATTAGGGAATAAACTTTGATCGATAGTACCATCAATATGGCCTTCAGCAATACGCTTAACAACCGGTACATAACGAGATAAATCAAAAGGAACTTCTTGTTGAATATTCTTCTTCTTTTTACCCTTCTTTGTCTTTTGACCTTGTCGATTAGCAGACTTGGATAATTGAACACCCAACAGCCTAATGTTCTCAATAGCGTCCTTGTATTCTTGTTCTAAACGAGCAACGGAAAGTAAGGATTCCAAGTCTTCAGGATCAACTGTATCAGATGTAGCGATCCATAATAAAATAAGACGGGCCTTAACAATGCTACTGGTATAAGGGTCATCAAGAATAGGAGTTAATGATTCAACCAAGTTTTTAGGTTTATCACCATCGGGTGTTTCACCACATGCCATGTCTTGCTCAAGTAAACCAATGACTTCTAAATTTTGATCTTTAAATTCAGTCATACAAGCAGCAGCAATATTCATATGAGCCGAGAACTAATGCGTGACAACAACAACAAAAAAGTTAAAACATAAACCTTTTTCTCTTCCTTTTTTTACTTACTCTAGTCTTCATTTCTTGATATTGCGGCAAGTTACCAATCATATTCTTCATGTCATTTAAACTTCCAGCAGTAGTAGGTCCACCAGAAGAATCAATCTTGTTTTCGTTTAAAAAGACATTGAAATCATCAATAAGTTTTTCAGTGGTACTAGCAATATGCATATGACGAATAGCAGTATAGACAGGATCTGTCTCAATTAAAGTAACTTCTTGGTCTTGTGTGGTACCATCCTCTTGTGTGTACTTGTACTCGTACTTGAGACCAGCTGGGATTTCTTCTACTTCCAATAAATCAGCTACCATAGCTTGGTATGTAAATTCATGCAAAAAGGGTGAGATATGATCAATGGTACGATCAAGAATAATCAATGTACCGCTAGGAAGTGGTGGATCTCTTGGTGGCTTAGATATGATTATAATAAGTAAAAAAAAAAAAAAAAAAAGTACAAACAACAATAATAAAAAACTTACAGGAAATTCAGGGTTAGTAGCGCAAAAGGTATCTAATTCTGCTTGAACTAATCGAGTTAAATGTTCAGGAATTCTTCTGTTAATTGTTTGCTTATCGTCAAGAGGACGATGGTATCGAATCAATGGGTTTTCACCAATTGTAACACAAACACATAAAAGCTAAATAAGTGGGTGAATAAATAAAGATAGATAAAAAAAAAAAAAAAAAAAAAAAAAAAAAAGGTACCTGTTTAGCAATATCTTCAAGTTGAGACTCAATTTGAATAGGGCTGGTCTCTTCACAAGCAAACAATCCAAGAAACTTTCTTTGATCATCTAAAGTATAAACACAGTTTTCACGAACTAACAAAAAGAGTAAATAATGTTTCTTTTATTTTCTTTCACTCAAGATGAAACATACCTAAAAAGTCCACATACATTTCCTTTAAACTTCTAATATCGTTGGCAGCATTAGCAGCATTTAAAAGACGAGTAAATTCATTAAAAGTGTTGTTTTCCAAGCCTATATATAAAGAGGAAAAATAGTTTAAAATCATAAATTTCATCTTTTTTTTCCGTCTTTCTTACCATTGATAAAGTGAACATGAGCAGCTGCGTACATTGGTCCTTCAGAGCGTGAAAAATCATCTACAAGACGCGAACAAGACTCGATACAAGGTGTCAAAATATAAATAGCTTCGTAACTGGGATAAGGTTGTCTGGGTTTCTCAATATTCTCTACCACTGTATAAAAAATAAAAAGTTAAAGCGTTTTCAAATATATATATATATATATATATATATAAAGGGGGGGGGATAACATTTCTTACAAGTAACCTATACGAAATAAATATTAGTATCTTTTATATATTACGATGAACATGAACTTTACATTTTCCTCGAGAATGTCATACATTTTACAAGCTGAATTCAAGATTTTGGAAGAAAGGCTGTCGACAACTACCAACTTCCATCTACCGGCAGGATTTACTGTTTTAATAAGTTCCAAAAAACCTAAAGATAGAGCAAGTTAAAACGACACACTCAAAACGGTTTTTGTTGTAGACTTTACGCTTTTTCAAGATTTCATCAATGCCAATCATTTTTTATGTACAAGAAAGAAAAAGAAAAGGGGCGGAAACCAAAATAGAAAAAAAAAGGTTCAAAAAAGAGGGCTGAGACTTGAATATAAGTTTGTACTCTTATGCTTCAAGCTCATGCAGAGTGATTTTTTTTAGTACAAATTGGATATGCTCCAGATTTTCTTTTAAGTAACGATAATGACATCGATATTAAACGAGAAGAGAATCATTGTATCAACTTTAATCAATCACAGACAATATTTTCTAAATCGTCATCGAGATCACTATCATCTAGTTAGTACATTTCTTCTTTTTTATTTATTGTCAAGTTAACGCCAGTTTTTTTATAGTAAGAGTCAATGATCCATATTGAGCTTGTGTGAGATATAGCTTTTTCGGACCAAGAGAATACCAATTTTTGCGCGAATAAAGAAAAAAGCTTGAACACCTTAGAGTAGATGGTTCTTCCATCGTTTTTAGTGTATGGTACAGGCCTTGTAGTATTAAGAGTAAATTCCGAAATGACTTCAAAAAAAAAAAAAAAAAAAAAAAAAAAAATACTCATGGTCATTATTATTGAGGGCTACTTGACCAGAGAGATCATCAAATTCATTACAGTCCTTGACACTTAACAAGTTAATGACGTAAGTAAAAAGGTTCGATTGTTTAAATGACTCGTGAAATTAAAGAGGTAGACAATTCGAGAAGTTCAGTTGAGCATATTTTTTTTTTCTTTGAATCCAAATCAACACAAAGATCTACAATCACGTTGTAAAGCTGGTTTGTTCGGAGATGGAACATTTTTACAACATTTCCTTCCACAATTGTAATTGAACCCTTGGTCTCTGTGTGTTGTCGCCTTCTAATATACTTGACTTACTTTGGTGATGTATGCTGGATTAGAAACATAATACCTTTACATTTGAACCTGCGGCAGAAAAAACATCATTCTCCATTACAATAAAACTTTGAAACTTGCTTTATGAACCTTCAACTGTAAAACCCTTGCCAAAAAAAATACATCTTTGAAAGGCGTTTGTTTGCAGCGTCTAAACCTAATTTTTGAGGTCTTTAATAAAATATGATTGGATGTAGTACCAATGGTCCATTTGCAAATAAAGTACACTAAAAGATATGATTGGAGCAGATAAAATTATAAATTTAGAAGCTGAAGGATAAAAAATATTTTTTTTTAAAAAACTATACATAGGCCTTAATGAATAAGGTAAACTATATATAACACAGTAAAAACTCACGTCGTATAACAATAGTTTTTCTGTAGAATAAGAAAAGAAAATTAACTACACGCAATTTACCAAACAACCTGACTCTTTGGAAATGTATCACAAAAGACAACAGCTCTGGCCAAAGACGGGATTCTCATCCTCTATGATGCCCTGTTCCAAAGGACTTTTTTTACCTAGTAAAAAGCAAAGGACAACTTTAGCACGTATATAACTTTCATCATTTTAATATTTATATAATAGTAACCACTTTTATTAGCCATCCAAAGATTTTTTGAAGGTTGCTGGTCTTGACAACACTTTGGGGGTATAGTCTTATCATTTACTTATAAAAAAAAAAGATCCAGAATGTGTATATTTTTCAAAATAGGTGTATATGATATTATTATATAATATCTAAAATTAACTGTCATTTTAATTTACAGATTTAGCAAAAACTGTATCAAGGATATGACAGATAATATTAATAACTTGCAATTATCTTCTCTTGGTACTCATGTTGGAAACTATATGAAAAAAGAAAAAAAAAATACAAGAATGATATTTCTTATATTGATTTTAATCTTAAGTGCTCGAAAGAATTCAAAAAGGTATTCTTATGAGTTTAATATGCTTAGTTTCTATTCTAACAATGTTTTTTAACTTGTTCATTGATAAGGAAAGATTCTTTTTTTTTTTTTTTTTTTTTTTTTTTCTTGATCTATGAAAAAGGAATATGTATTAGAGGTGCTGCGAAAGAGTTAAACGTACTTCTTTCTACTGCCCAAAATGGGGCAAGTGCAGATAACAAAAATCCCAAGGATGTTACTGAAAGAGAGGAAGATAGCGGTAAGGCCGTTGGAAGACCCTCCATTTTGATGAAAGAGCATGAGGAATTCTTGCATGAACTAATTGATGAAAAACCATCGCTTGTGATATCCGAGATTATGGATGAAATATCATTTTTATTTTTTGTCTGCTTCAATTTTTTTTTTTTTAAATACTCCCATAATTTCAGGAAATAGTGTACTTTCTCTCTTGGGCATGATCCTTTGGAATACAATCAGATGATGATTTCTTTACATTTGATTACACAAAGGGTTTCCTTTAATTTAGGCAGTTGTGTACCACACACTTTGAGTAGTTTGGATCTGCAAGGTATTTTTTTTTTTCTTCCGCTGGGTTAATTTGCTGGAAAGATTAGTGCTTTTTTTTTTTGGACCCGAACGTAACATGACCTGAACGTAACATGGGGAATTGTATATCAAGGTAACAGTTGATAATACTGGGTCTTTGACTTCATTAGAAAAGTGTTTTAGTGAGATGATACCGTATAAAATAGAGAAACAGTATTACCAACACACAAGTTTTTTTTTTTATTGTTGTGACAAATGCTGCTTTAGTTTCGTAATCTGAATCTGCTTGTTAAGAATAAAAAAAGTGTTTTAGTTAACTGTAACGTAAATGTAAATGTGTGTGTGTGTGTGTGTGTGTGTTCACTGAAGAAAAAACACCACGTCAAAACAAATTATTGTAAAAGTACACGAACACGAAACCCATTTTAGGTAAAAACGAGAATCACCTTGTTGCTGTGAATGGTTCGAACAGCACAGTCGCGAACAAAAATATTCGGTCATTTAAAACAAGTAAAAAAAGTCCTGTTTAAGTTTTTTTTTTTTACTTCCTTTTTTTTTCTCTCTCTCTCTTTTATAGAAAAAAAAAAGTCGTTGCAGAAAACAAACGATCAAGACATACAACTTTCTTTTTTTTCTTAAAAAAAATAGACGAAAAAAAAAATGGATCAAATCGAACAAGCTGTAATGTATGCTCTTGGACCTCAAGTTGATCCCAACTTGAAAGCTCAGGTAATTCTTTCTTTCTTTTTTTAATTTTTTTTTTTTTTTTTTTTTTACGCGCGCAATGTATTGGTTCATTCTTGTTTATTTGAATCTTACCCATCTTTCTTTTTCTTTTATCTTTGTTAGGCCAATGCATATTGTGAACAAGTCAAGAATTCCGAGGATGGTTGGCAATTATGTATTCAATTGTTTATGAAAGAACCTAAAGCGTAAGTAACTGAAGAAAAAAAAAAAAAAAAAAAAAGTAACCGAAAGAGATTCAATTTTTACTAACGGTTTTTTTTTTCTCTTCGTATATATATATATATACATATATAGTCTTCCTGAAGCCCGCTTCTTTTCTTTACAAGTAGTTGAAAATACATTGAGAAACAGGTATTTTATTTTTTATTTTTTTGACTACTAGACAGGTGATATACCATTTTTTTTTCAGTTGACTCATATTACTTAATTTAGGTATGACAGCTTGGATAGTGCCGCAGTAGAGTACATTCAAAGAACTATGATGGAATATCTTCGTAGAGAATTTGTTGACAACACCAACGCCTCCGAGGAATCTTGTAAGTAATACAAGAGAAGAGAGAGAGAGGGAGAGGGAGCGACTTAACGATATTTTTATTTTCTTGTAGTTATTCGAAACAAAACAGCACAATCACTCACCATTTTATTCACTCACGTATACCCTACTATCTGGCCTTCCTTTTTCAAAGAGATGATGGCAGTGGCAAAGACACCTTCTGGCGCACCCTCTCATGAAAAGGCAGCCGATTTCTTTCTTCGACTTTGTATCAGTATTGACGAAGAAATTGCTCGTATGGATATTCCTCGCTCACGTGAAGAAGTAATTAGAAATACAAATATTAAGGATGCTATGCGTTTAGGTGATATTCAATTATTAGCTTCCTTCTGGTTTGAACTCTTGCAAGAGTTTAGATCGACAAACCCCAGTATTGCTCAATTGGCTTTGAAAAATATCGGTTCTTATATTGCTTGGATGGATATTTCTTTGGTTGTCAATGACCAAGTCATGAATGTCTTGTACGAGTTATTAGCTGATTCAAACTTGCGTATTCCCGCTTGCGAGTGTCTTGCTGATGTTATTAGTAAGGGTATGTTACCAATGGATAAATTAAATATGCTTCAAATGTTGAATATTACAAACATGTTGACAAGATTGGATTTGGTAAGTTTACACAAATATATGCGGTAATTGTTTTATTGACTAAACTATATATAGTCTGATCCCGAATTTGTTGAATATGTTGCTCGTTTGATCAATGCTTTGGGTACTGAACTTTGTAAAATTTATGCCGAGACTTCACTTCCTGCAGAAGGAAAGACAACCGCTTGGTCCATGATCGAGCAAGTAACTCCTTACTTGTTACAATTTTTGGCAAATGAATTTGATGACACTTCTTCTGCTGTGTTCCCATTTGTGAATGACATGTTGTACATTGTTCGTATTATATTATCTTTTTTTTTTTTTTTTTTTTTTTTTTTTTTTTTTTTTTTTTTTTTTTTATATCCGTCTAACCTTTTTTTTTAAAAAAAATAGTACAAGAGACAAAAGAAACAACAACAATCTCTTTCACAAGGTCAACACGAATTTTTGGTATCATTATTAAACGTTGTAGTTGTAAAGCTGAGATACGATGATGAAACTGAATGGGACGCTGATGAGGATGAGCCAGAGGAGGAAGCTTTATTCTTTGAAATGAGAAAGGTAAAGAAAAGAAAAAAGAAAATTAGTGTCGAAATTTATTAAACCCAATTATTTTTTATGGCTTAGAATTTAAGAATTTTTGCAGAACATATTGCTATGATTAATGAAGAATTGTACGTTCGTTATATCCATTCATTCGTTATGGATACTTTAAATAAATATAAAAATGGAACTGAATTGAATTGGCGTGATGTTGAATTATGTCTCTATGTTCTTTACTGTTATGGTGAAGCTCTTTCAAAGGCTTCTATGATATTTGTAAATCCCGACGATACTTTAAGTCCTTTAGGCGATTTAGTAGCTGAAATGGTTTCTTCCAGTAAGTACAAAAAACAAGTATATATATATATATATATATATATATATATATGTGTGTGTGTGTGTAAAAAAAAGAAAAAGAGTTGTTAAATTATTTATTTGATATGTTTAGATATCTCTGCTTATCCTCATCCTTCTACTGCTTTGCAATATTTTGAAAATATCTCTCGTTATTACCAATACTTTGAACAACGTCCTGCTCTACTTCCTCAAGCATTAGCAGCATTTGTTGATACACGTGGTTTGCACCACCCAGTGAAACAAATCCGTACTAGATGTTGGTACCTTTTCCAACGTTTTGTAAAGAACCTTCGACCCAAGATGGGAAATTATGTCGAGAATGTACTTTCTTCTCTTGGTGATTTATTGACCATTCAATCTGAACCTGTAGTTGAAACGAATACGATGGATGGTATGCCTATCCCTGCTGCGTCTACTTTTGATAGCCAATTGTACTTGTTTGAAACTGTTGGGTTATTGATTTCGTTAGAAGGCATTGATCCTATGAAACAAACAGAGTATCTTCAAATTGTTTTAGAACCTTTGGTTAAAGGAATTCAAACTTCCATGAGCCAATCATATAGTCCAGAAGATGAATTGTTCTTGCTTCAATTGCACCATTATATTATGGCTATTGGCAGTGTTGCTAAAGGTAAAGTTAAATTTAAAATATATAAATATATAATACTCACAATATATAATATAGGCTTCCCTACTTTGGTTAAATCAGCAGACAGTGTTCAACAGCCTTGGGCAGCAGTCTTTGTTCAAGCTACAGAAATTATTTTAAGTGCATTACGAAACTTTAATCAAATTTCAGTTATCCGTGACGCAGTTCGATACACATTTGCACGATTGATTACATGTTTAGGAAGCGAAGTATTACCTTATTTACCCAACCTTATCGATGGACTGTTGACTGAATGTGAAGTGACCGAGTTGGTTGACTTTTTGCCTTTTATTGGATTGGTTGCTCATAAATACAAACCTATGATTGAACCTATCATTGATGAGCTTTTACTACCTCTTGTCAGACGTGTCTTTGATTTCTTAAATACGACACCCACTGGTACCGATGAAGCAGTTTTGCTCTTAGATCTTCGCAAGGCGTATTTAAATTTCATTCTTAGTTTGTTTAACTCTAACGTGGAAAGCGTCTTTGTTAGCGAACGTAATTTGGAACATTTACCTACAATTTTGCAAACCTTTGTACATTTTGCAAAAGATAATTCGGATCCTACTACGCAAAAGATGTCGTTTGGTGTCTTTTTGAAAATGGTCAATTCTTGGACGATGCCTGTTGATAATGTAAATAATCAGCAACCTGTGCCTGGATTTGATCAGTTTGTTTATAATGAACTTTTACCTATCACATTCACTGTGCCTATGAGTGCGGCTTTCAATTTAGCGGATGGACAATCAATTTTGGTATAGTATAGTATATATTTTTGAGACTGTAAAAAAAAAAAAAAAAAAAAAAAACTAATTTCTTCTCTTTTTGTGTAGGTATTTGGTGAAATGACAACAATTCAAAAGACTTTGTTTGTTAAACAAGGAAACAACTTTATTGAATACATGAACAATGTTTTCTTTCCTTCTATTCAATGTCCTCCTGAAACAGCGGAAAGATATTGTCAAGCAGTTAGACAATACGATTCTAGAGCATTTAAAAAATATTTCCAGGTAAAATTTACCTCAAAAAAAAAAAAACTTACGTATCTAACAATAATTTTATCTAGTCTTTCATTTCTGAAGCCAAAAATTAAAATTATATAAAACAAAAAACATATTTCCCCCCCCCCCCTTCTTCTTTTTTAAAAAAAAATAAAAACTGTGTAATAGAAGTACTTTTTTATGCGTACAATTGTTAATAGGAGAGAATGTAGTACAAAGTAAAAGTACAACAGTGGCATTATTTACTGAAAAACAAGAAGGGGACCCCTATAATGTGGCTGAAAAGGAACCACATTTTTTCTTTCTGCTCAACCCGTTTTGCCTCCTCTCTTTCTCATGTTTCACAAACGTATGTGTCTTTTTGAGTTATTTAGGAAGGGATCTACCTATAGGGAATCCATGTACACTTGGGCTTATACATAGTATGTATAAAGTGTTTGAATAACACTTTGCATGAATTCGTTTTATAGTGACGACTAATATATTATAAATACAATAGCTTTACACTATAATACAATATTAATTGATTAATCCCGCGTTCCTGAATTATTATTGCACATGTATTTTCCAAACAAAGCTAATAACTTAATCTCTTTTTTTTTGCTTGGCATTTTTTTCTTATTGTTCATAAGCCCCAAACAATTCAACTTGATATCAATGACACTTTTTCTAAAAGCTCAAGTGGCTGATAATGTACAGAAGTAACCGCGCTTTTATTTGTTAAGGTGTACCTTTTTCTTTAAAAAAAGCTAATCATACTCGTATAAAAAGAAACGGTAAATAGGAACAAGTAAAAATAAACAAAGTTTCATGTGAATAATTTAAAACTGCGTTTTTTTATATATTTTTTTTAGGTAAAGTATTTATAAAGTAAAGGTACTATTATCATCATGTATTTTTACTAGCAAATCTCATCTAGCGCGCAACAAATACACACTGCTATTAAACTATAGCATAAAAAGAAGTTAGCATCTTATATATATATCTTTTTCTTCTATGTAGCAATAGTTACCATCCCCAGCAGCAAGAGTGGTCACTCTCTTTAGGACTTTCTTGTTGAACAATGATGGTTTGAGGTGGAGGTCTATGTATTCATCAATTTAGTCTCTTAGATATAAAACCTAAACCATAATAATACTTACGCTGGTTGATAGTATTGTCCTCCTTGTTCTTGACCGGGTGGAGGAGCTGCATAGTATTGGCCTGCTTCACCTTGATTATAACCAGACATAGTATATATATATTTTAAAAAAATAAAAAAATAAAAAAATAAAAAGAAAGAAAAGTCAATTTAAAGATTACTCAAATGTCTTTTATAACTTTCATCCCGTGTAACAATAATGCCAGAAAAAAAACGCTAGAGTGGTTTTTTTTGTGGTACAGTAAACACATGATGAATACACATAAAACAGTTACGAGGGGAAAAGAGTCCCCTTTTTCGCAGAGTGTGTTACCTCAAGCAGTTCCGAAGAAAAGAAAATTCCGCTTAATAGCGATTTTTTCTAAACAAAAAAAAACAGATATGGAAGTATTAGAAACAAAGCACGGACAAGATGTATGCTTTGATTGGTAAGGGTATTTGATATATATATATATATCTACTTTTATAGCATTAACTACAGTTTATTATGAATTTATATTCTCAATCCAAAATAAATTTTCCTGTTAAAAACCGGTAGAGAACTCAAAAATAACCGAAAGTTGACTAACCACCTAATATCTCTTTGCTTTCGGTTATTATTAGTATGAACAGCAATTTTAGGTAACTATAACATTTGATATTAACTACAGTAATTACACTATAAATTTAAAAAATCTCTTAAAAAAACAAATTTATTTATAAATAATGATACGAAATAAACAGATATAGTTTAACTGGCTTAATATACTAGAGTACCTTACTCAAACCTTGCGTACTAAAATATAAGGGGTTATAACCAATGTTTTTAAGTTTAACGAGTTACTAACTCTGTATTTTAGTATATACGCAACAAATAAGGAATATGCCATTGAAACCTAAAAAGAGTATTCTATCATGTGGATCGATTTCAAAAAGTCAGTAATTCTTTTGATCAATAAAGTGGCGAATATCCTTAATCGAAAAACTCTATCAAAAAAATCCAAAAAGTTTGTTTGCGTTTGGTGGCACTTCCAATAACATTAACGTTCAAAGCTTATCATTTATTGAACGCCAGCTCATATTACTACACACTCACACATACATGTATAAAAAAATTGCCTAATATCAGTTTTACATCTCCTAAATACAGTAGAATTTACCAACTCTTGACAATAGGAGTGCTCACGTTCTCGTTTTTTAACTTCTTTTTTTTTTTTTTTTTAAAGAAAAAAAAGGAAAAAAGGTACTTATAATCATTTAGTTTATACATATATATTGATAGTTTTAGTAAATAATAATATATATTTTAACTCTGATTGTAATATAGTATCATTATTCTTTTTATTCGCCTGGTAGTAACCAATTAAAACCTCCTTGTTGTGGAGAAGTTGCATAATACCAACCTACTTTTTTACTGCATCAATATATATAATCAAACAAAGAGAAAAGGGAGAGAGAGAGAGAGCTCCCTGTGTAACAATAATGCTATTTACCTTTTTTTTTTGTGAAACAGTACACATGACACAACTGTAAAACAGTTACAGGACTCCTTTTGCTGAATAAAAAATCGTCATTTAATAACAAAAAAGGGTCTTTTAAGTCAAATCCCTCCTTCTCTCTCTCTCTCTCTCTCTCTCTCTCTCTCTCTCTCTCTCTCTCTCTCTCTTGCGAGTGTTATATAATAGTAATAAAAAAAGAAGAGCAAGTACAGTTATCTTTTAGTTGCATTATGCAAATTTATGTAGTCATAGACTACCTAGCATGTCCTATTAACGGACTCTTTTTTTTTCCTTTTTTTTATGTATAAAGAAGCACACAAATACAAGAAATAAAGAAAAATTTAAAGTGATGAGCAATTCAATTACATAAGTTGATCATGACGATGTTTCGCAAGTTTTTTTTTTTTTTTTTCATAACAAATGATTTTAGGCGGGTAAAGCTGATTACCGTTTAAAGATAAATACCAGAACCCCCTTTCTCTTTCTTTCTTCTTTTCTTTCTCCTTTACTTTTTTCTTCTTCTTTCTTTATTATTACTATGGGATTTATTGACAAATTACGAACACAGTACGATTTACATCAAGTAAATAGGTATACCAAACGAAGAGAAGAGCAATCAGATTTTGAATTCAAAGATAAGGATTTTTATCGAACAAATTACAGAGACGGTGTGTATAGCTCTATGGAAAACACTAGTCCTTCTTTTTCACGTCGATCTTCTTCTTCTTCTCGTAAATCGTCTGTAGTTACTTGGTCTAGTACGGTTTCTGACCTTATCAAAAAGAAGAAAAGAAGGTCACTGGCAACCGAACAAAACAAGACTTCAGAGTCTTACACTATGGGAGGAGAGTAACTTCAATTTTAATCATACTATATATTCTATTTAATAAATAAGTAAAAAAAAAAAAACCGCAAGAGCATGCTTATAAGATAAGACTCTTCATTCTTTTTCTCTCTCTCTCTGTGTGTGTGTATTCTTCTTTTTATTATAATCAAGAAATGACACAAATAAAATCATTTCTTTTGCTTAGAATGTATCTCTTCGTATACAATAAGGAGACAAAAATTAATATCCTGGGATTGACTTTTTTTTTTTGTTTCCTGGGAGTTTTCTTTAAACCAGTTTTTTTTTTTTTTTTTTTTTTTTTTTTTTTGAGTGCGTAGAGTTTTAAAAAAGATGTCTAAAAACCCTTTTTTTTTCTTTTGAAAAAACAAATAAAACAAAGAGATAATAGACTACACGACATTGCATGTATGTTGTCATTTACTTAATAAACCTGCTTTTTTTTTCCGCTGATGAATTGATATATATGTATATATAAAAGAGTAAATGTAGTGTCTGTGTCACAATCGTTTATTATTGTTGATGATATCCATAAATGTGATTACGTACGCACATAATTAAAATAAGTTTTGAGGGGGATAATAATACTTGGCAAAAGTTTTAAGAAGTGGTAAATAAGAAGGTCATGTGAAATCGGCATATTACATAATCCTATGGTTTCCAAAAACCCTTATTAAGGATGTTTACTCATCACCTTTTTTAGGCTCACTTTCTTTAATAGGAATATTATGCGGATATCTCAAAACACATAAGCCTTTTCTTTGTTGCAAATTACATTGTTATAAATGGGTGGTGACACTTGGTAAATTTAACTAAAATAGGCTCCTATTTATTGAACGGTATAATAAGTCAAAATCATATAAACGTAGAAGGTTGGGTTAATTACAGCTAATTCTTAATATTTATATATCTATACGAACCGTTTTCTTTTTTCTCTGTGGAAAAAAATACTGTGGTATTCTAGTACTTGGAAATAATTCAAATAATTTTACATTTGCCAATAATTAAATGACATAATTCATCCTTTACTGCTTTCTTTTTCTTTTTCTTTAGGTTCACCTTACTCGTACAGGAAATGATCGAGCCAACGTTACAAAATATAGATCGCTATTGGCCAAATGAGTAGCACTTTACCCGTAACGTAACAACCTTTTTAGCTCCGATCTATCGTCAAGTTTCGGCCAGCTATCGTTAAGTATCGTTAAGTCTCAATCAATCGTTAACTTTCTGTCAGTCGCTATATACGAAGTTATTTTTTCTCTCTCTTTTATCCTTTGATCTCTACATTTTGTACTGATTTTTTTTTCCACTATTCGAGTCAGACGAATTATTACAATTTATTATTCCTGCGAAATACAAGTCTGGAACTGACAAGATGTCGAAAGAAATGCTAAAGGATGAATCATGTTTTTTACTGTAGCGAAATACCAAACTAAAGGTTTTATAATACTACAACATTTGAAGATATCTTCTACTCTTACAGAAAAGAAGCAGCGAGTATGGCTACAAAAGCATTCTCGACGAAAAGGGCTTTCTCCTATTACCAGTAGTACTAGTGGGAGCTCAACATTAAATATATAAACTATTTGGTCATCAAGTTATTAAAACTAGTATAGTAAAAAGTTGAACTTGTTGCTACTATCCCTATCATCCATCCTGTTTCTTCTTGAATTCAACACTGTGTGCTTAATAATGCTAACAATACTAGTTACTCCATGGATTCAAAAACAATTCAAGTCTCATTATTATCGGAAACAGTAGCCATCGAATACATTTTCAAATACAACTACAACTACAACTACGACTTTATAACAAGCAAGAACAAGAACAATCACCGCTATTCGGCTTGGAAAAAAAGAACAAACCGTTCAAATTTTATGTGTGATTGCCAAGAAGATGCTCGAAAAGCGAATCCTAGCCAATGCCCGACATGGATCTTTTAGATCTAGATCTTCGATTGGCAGTATTAGAAAAAAAATATTGTTGGTTGAAGGAGTGTTGGATACGTCTGTTGTTATTTACATTTCAAATTATAGAACTATAATATATATATGTATACAAATATGTATTTGAAATAACTGCCCTTACTGCCATACTACTGCATTAACGTCCACTTGGTTCGATTTTGAACTACGTATCCATAATATTCGACAGTTTACATTTGATCGAATAAGATATAACCATCATAAATACCGAAATTCCCATTAATAATGCTATTTTCCAATATGTAATATAAAATAGTATTTTCACCTTTCTACCAAAACAAGTATATTTTTAGTATTAGTATATGATCACCCTTTTTACCTTTACATAATGTTTTTAACACCTTCTATATACATCATATCCTTTTTTTTTGTGACATATACACAGGTATTATCTCTATATACTAGTAAATTTAATAAATATTTCAAGTTTTATTAACATGAGCATAGTAACAAAAACAAAAACAACACATGTTCAAGAAGGAAAAAACTAAGCTGAAACTCCCGTTATGAGTAGATAAGTTGACAACTCTATTAAGTAAAAGTAACGGGAGCTAAAGCAAGTGTACGATTACAATATTCACATCGTTTTACTAATGTAATGGACCATATATAGGATGTCATGGTCAGAGCGTTTATACTACAAAAGCATCTGAATGGATTGATGGAAAGAAGGCTGATGTTGCTTATGCTTTTATTGTGAAAGCAACCAACGCATTGCCATCAGTCCTCCTAGAGGTACAAAATACCGTTGACAAGCCATTCATCCGCCGTGTATTCAAGTACTGTGGGCATTTATGCGACGAATACGATGTTGAGCCTATTGTTAGTGTCCTTTCTATCCCAGTTCAACGATGTCAGAACCAATCAGTTTACCGACAAATGTCGAGCCTTCAGCCAACCTCCAAGAACAGTAAGTATTAAACGAAAAACGGATATGGAATGGGCCAAAGAACCCGTCGACCAATATAAGAAGGAAAATAGAAAAATGAGCTGGAAGAAAAACCACCAGAGCTTAAAATCGACGTATCATAGTTGGATGAATAATCAGAAATAACAATCATACGACTATTTTCGCAATAAAATCAATTAGGAAAATTCCTGCATCGACACCATTATATCATAGGGAAACTCTTTTTGAAATATTTAGATATTTGATCATATAAAAGGTACTTGCTTGTATATGAATTCACTGTTAAAAAAAAAAAAAAAAAAAAAAGGAAAATAAAAGGATGGAATAAATAGGTTAATTTAATCATGATAAAAAGGGGTTTATTTAACTATGATAAAAAGGGGTTTATTTATCTATAATGATATTTATATTGCAATTTCCTTCCTGTTATTGTTGGAAGTGCACCAAAAAAAAAAAAATTACCTTCGTACATAGCGACTGACTGAAACTTAACAATACTTAACGATAATTGAGAATAGGATTTGGAACGAACTGCGTAAAGTAAAAACGATATGTAGAGATAACATTTACCTTAAGCTTAATTCTTTGTCAATGCATCTTTCCCAGAACGTCTCAGTATGTTTAATACAACATTGACAGTCCTCAACAGTAACTGATTGGCAAGCTGCAGGAAGGCGAGATGTCAAAGTATCTGCTTTATCAAGTGGGTCCCTCTTGATATTGCTCTTTATTTTTGACCAGCATTCTTCAATAGGATTCAAAAAAGGAGAATAAAGGGGCATGAACAAAGGTTTATAATACCGCTTTAGGCACAGCAATGCCTTCGTCTTGCATTATCTGTATAAGCTGACGGACTTGCTCGGGATGTACTTCTTGTACTTTCTCTTAGCGTCATCAATTGATACAGTTTTCAAGTTTTCAGTAATTGTGTCGATCTCCATGCCTGTGTCCACTTTAGTGGTTTCAGTAACTGAATCGAAGTTAACTATCTTTTCGACGTCACCGTATTGATAGGTTACATCTTCCATTTGTTCTTCGGATTCATCGTCAATAATGTAGTAGTCACTTGAATGTATATAGCTAATGTAATCCATGTTAGTTCCTAAAAGATTTAGTACCAAAAAAAAAAAAAAAAGGCGTACCAAAAAGAGTAAAATCCTGTACGAAAGAGTTTGCTGCCAGTAAGTCCGCTTTCAAAAGAGATAAAGAAGAACTGCCTTTATGTGCTCTAATGAAGCATATATGTTTGTAATACATGTAATCACCTGTCGTATTAACTTCTTTTTTTACGTTTCAAGAAGGGAAGCCACATTTCTGTTTTTTTTTTAACTTTGTATACAAAAAAGAAAAAAGAAGTTTCTGTAACCCCATCTTTGAGCTTTAAAAATATATATACATCTGACTTTAAAAAAGAGAGGGCCACGTTTTTCAGCTGTAGTTTATAAGCTCGATTTAGCAAAATTTGGTCGATCCAAGTTCCTTTATATACGTTGGGTTTAGATAACATAATATGTAATTCTCCATTAAATCAAAAATTACGAAAATATACTTTAGTGCTTAAAAAAACAAATGATTTATAAAACGCCAAACTAAATAACAAGATGTACACACTAAAGCACATGAGCTGTCATGTAAGTATGTAATTTGATAATTTGCAGTTTAAAACATTTAGATGTAGTGAGAACAAGGGGATGTGGGTAACTCTTTTTGTTTTGAAAAACAAAACAAAACAATTGTGTACAGAAAAACCTATTAAAGGCAAGTATAAATGAAGGGTATTTTAAGTAACCCAATAATTCAATGTAAACAACATTTTAATTATTTGCAGTGATTTAATTTATAATTTTGAGTACCCGCTAACAGCGCTGGCGTAAAAGTATGTGTATCCAAGGTTTTTTCTCAATTGTATAATAATCAATTTATTTTACAAGCAGAATAATATACCACTCAAATCATTATTGATTTAATTAAATAGTTAAAAAAAAAAGACTCCTATACAAGCACATGTAATCATCTTTTTTAATGCCCTTATTATTTAATAAATTAAAATACATGCTTTTCTCAACAGTAAAATTCTATTATTTTCGTAAATCGTTGCTATAGTAATGTAGACAACGACTGCAAAAGGTTAAATATACAAGATGTACATACACGACAGAATGGTAAAAAAAATAATAGATTACTCCTGTATTTCTCCTATAATTAGAGGGGAGATATTACAATTTGATCAAGTGCTACATTACAAAAAAAAAAAAAAAAATAGTTCTCTGTCCGTAGATCTAATTTCTTTCTTGTACACCATTAGAGTAACCAAGCTTATTTATTTTTATATATAATAGACCCTCGACGCCTGTCATCTAATTTATATTATTCCTTCTTTTACTTTCTTTCTTAATATACACATTTTTTTTCTTTTAAATAAAAAAAAAATGCATCAGCAACAAATCATGTCTTCAACACAGCAAGATCCTTTGATTAAATTACCAAAGCCTTCATCACTTTTATTAAAGCGTTTAGCTCCAAAGCATGGCCACAAAAAAAATTTAACAATCATGACACCTTCTTACAATGAAGATTCAGTGACGAATGGTATTCAATCTGCTCCATTAAAAAAAACCACTATTGCTTGCTTTCATCAAGGTTCTAATAAAAATAAAGTTGTCAAAAGATCTCCTCCTTCTTCTTTATCAACTACCATGAAATCCAGTAACAAACCCTATACTAACAATGTTCCTGCTACTGCGTCTGCAGCTTCTGCACCATGGCCAAAGACTTCTGCTCAAGCAAGATTCCCTAGTCCACCCATTGTACCTAGCCAACAACCCGCTTGGGCTCAATACCGTCATCAACTCAAGACGGCGAATGTTCCCAACTTTCCTCGTACGCCTGTAAATACAGTATCACCACAACCTCAACCTCAACAACATTTATCACAAAAACAAAAGTTTTTACAACCCTTTGAATACTTGTATGATAATATTGAACAAACACGCGTTTTAAAAACAACTTTGGATGATCAAATTCGTCGCTCTTCTTCCTTGATGCAAACCTTGCAATCGTCTGGTACGATGGTCGAATCGCTTGTACGTCGTCAAGTACATGATATGATGGATGAGAGATTCGAGGCTCGTTTACGTGAATGTACCGATCGTATAACACGTTTAGAGTATCGTGTGCCTACTATAAAAGATATACCCATTTCTCCCGCTGTCTCACCATCTCCTACAACAGCTACTTCAATGACTAAGGAACAGCCGGTCATTAAAGATTTACTAGCTCAGCTTATGAATAGAATAGATCAATTAGAGAAAAAATTAGATAAATAAGTGCGGGATCATCATCATTTTTTTTTTTAAAAAAAACACCTCTCTTTCACCCTCCCAGTATACCCTTTTTCTTTAAAAAAAAAATAATACTAAAATACTAAAATTTTAATAAATAACATAATACCAAAACGACCTTAATAATATATAGTAATTCATCGCATTACCACGTTACTTTAATCCGTTTGTGGAACTCTATTTTTATTTATAGACTAAATTCATTATATGATAGGGCTTATTTTACTATTTTAATTGCATCAAAATTGACATTGCACAAAGAAAACCAATACAGTGGGGATGGTTCGTTTTGAAGAAAAAAAAAAAAAAAAAATTGACATAAAGTTGTCGTCTTCCAGGGGAGAAGCCACCAATGTGAATAGGCATTTTTCAGCACTGTCACATATTAAAACCTAAATATGATAATGAAATGGTATAGTAAAAAGAAGAAGGATATACTACATTTTAGTGTGACATTGCATCAAACATGTCATCTAGACTTGCATATCTATTGTGTTTCCAATAATAATTTAACTAGTGTAAATGATAAATGCGCCAAAATATATTATTAGTAGATTGAATACCAATTGCATTGATCTTATTTTCATTGTGTGTTTAATTTTAAAACTTGTATTAATAAACAAAAGAGTTGCTATAACTACCTGTCGCGGCGGAAATAATCTTATTTATGGTCTCACTTCGTATCACAATTTAAGTACCAGCATTTATCTTGTCGCTAGTAAAAAGCGATCTGCACGATTTATAGGCAAACGCCATATTTATGCACTTAATAAAGTAAATTAACGACAAGTTTATACCTTGTTTAAATTATTCCATTATGATCTAGTTTTGGCACGCGAGAAACTTGTTACTTGTAATTGAAACCTTTTAAATAATTGTAGCATTTTTTTTTTACTTTTAAATAGGTTCTAGTTACCTAGATTATTTTCAATGCGTTTTATATACATATATGTTCATTTCCATTACGCCATTTTTTCTTTTTAACTATAAACAATCTTCTTCTGGGGGAAAAAAAAAGCATGTCGAGAAAACCAAAACTGTTTATACTTTATTACCTAATATTTTTGTAATTGGACATACAATTCATCTGAGTTTCATGTTATTTTTACCCTGACAATGTTACCACATATCTGGATTCAATCATTCGAACAAAAATTACATATATCGAACGATTAAAAAAATATTACACCAATATTAATTGTTTTACTTGTGTTAAAACATCATCACATTGTCCGGCCTGTGAAACTAAATTGGAAACAATTAAAACTGTAACGAACCTTCGCCCCTTTCAACTGTCCGTTGCCACGGTTTACTATGGTAAATTAAAAAAAAAAAAGTCGTTACCAACTAATACTTTATTAGATGTAACAACGTTTCCTGTCTTCAAATAAACAATCAAGAAGTATGAAGAAGGTTTTAGAATCGAGATCTGGCTACCGTCTTGAATTTTCGCAAAATATTGAACAGTTTGAGAGACACAGGTAAACACTCTATTCTTTTTAGTAGAAAAAAGTAAACGTACTAAGTAAGCGATTTTTTTTTTTCAAATCCTGAGTAACAAAGGATATTTTTCTCGAGTGTGATATTATTTTAAATAAAAGATTCCTGCCTCTAAATAGTTCTTTCTATAATTTGTAGAACTTGTAAGATTTATAGTTTTTATTTGTAACTAAGCAATTATATTGATTTTAACTGTCAAATATTTTGAAAAACCCAATTCTATAGTTATGTAGTTATAATAGACTCTTCTTCTTTAAATCAATCTCTGGGGCACTTTGTAAAAATGCTTAAAAAAATTAACCCCCTTTTTTTTTCGTTGCAGACGTACCAATCACCTGGCTGAATAAGCGCTCATGGGATAATATTTTCTTCGTTTACTGTTTCTTACATTTGTATCTGTTTTAAAGTGAAAATTGCCAAACAGCGGTATATAATGATATATATCACGCATTTAACTTGTGTTATCAAAAAAGTAAAGGGGGGTTGCGGTTTCCGTTTTAATATGGTCCAGTAAGGGTGAGATTAATTATATAACCTCGTTTTATACATCAAGATATAAACTAGAGTTCTATGAAGTATTTAAAGGAGTATAATATGGAGCAAGTATAAATTTCCAATTTGTGTACAGTTGGCTGATGAAATAAAAAGGAACGGAAGTTTGTGGCGTAAAACCGCGACGAGGTAGTACGACAGAATAAACAATAAGCGCTCTCTCTCTCTCTCTCTCTCTCTCTTTGTACTAGTAGAAACCCACTTTATAATTAAAATGCACACCTGCAAGCAGACAAATCTTTCTGCAATTTTTATTATTCTTTTCTGACAAAATACGCAGTTAGAAAAAGATATTTTATCACTCTTTTAAAGATATCGCACGTTACTCAAACCCTTTTTTAGGAGAAAAACGTTTTTTATTTATAGACATTTAACTGTGATTGGCCCAAGTTCTTACTTAATAAACAACTTTAATCAAAAAATCCACTATTGTCTTCATCATACTCGTCCTAATTATATATATAAAAAGTCAGAATAAACATGTCATACTATCTTTTTGAGTGTTTAGCTTACGTAAGTAATATTTCCTTGAGCATCAGTATTTGTAACTATTTATCAATTATATACAATTACAATTAATACTAAAAAAAAAAAAAAAAAAAAAAAAAACTTAAAAAACCTAAAAAAGACTTTACCTTCTACATCGTTATCAAAGAAACCATCCTTTCTTTCAATTACTTGTTGACTACCATCAGCATCTATTTTACACAAATAAGTACTTCATTGCACAAAAAAAAAAGAATCCCTTTTATCCGTTCACCTACATGTTGTAGTTTCAACTTGAGTATCTGATTGCCACCAATGACCATTTTCAGTAACGGTGGAGGTATTTACGACCTGCTCATCACCACCATTGTAATCACCTTGAGGTGCGTACCCACCACCACCATACCCACCACTATAATTACCGTAATCCATAGGAGGTTGTTCCATAGGAGGTTGTTCCATTGGTGCTGGAGCAGGAGGAGGAGGCTGACTGTAGCCTTGATTATAATTTTGATCTACAATAATAAAAACAAATTAACGATTTTCATCCTTCTCTCTCTTTTCACTCCTTTTTTTTTTTAAAAAAAAACAAAAAAAAAACTTACGATCTTCTCTTTGTTCTTGTTCTAAACGATCAAGACGATCACTTTGCTCCTGTTCATGATTCATGATACTACCGATAGCAAGACCACCAGCAACACCTACTGCTGCTGCACCGGCCATTTTCATACCAGATGACATACCTCCAGGCTTTGTTTGAGGTACGGGGGGTGCACCGTAAGGTGATTGAGCCTGTTGGGGACCACCGTAATGTTGTTGAGGAGCAGCTCCAGGGTATTGTTGAGCTCTTTGTTGTTGAGGAGGTGCACCGTAAGGCGATTGTTGTTGAGGGGGCGCACCGTAAGGTGATTGTTGTTGAGGGGGTGCACCGTAAGGTGATTGCTGAGGAGAACCACCGTAAGGTGATTGTTGTTGAGGAGGAGGACGAGCACCGTAAGGTGATTGTTGATGTTGTTGAGGAGAACCACCATAAGGTTGTTGAGCTCTCTGTTGTTGAGGTGACCCACCATAAGGTTGTTGTTGAGGAGGCGCACCGTAAGGTGATTGTTGAGGAGAACCACCGTAAGGCTGTTGTTGTGGCGCAGGAGGGTATCCGTTACCACCACCACCACCAGGGAAACCTTGTTGTTGTTGAGGAGGGGCAGGAGGGTACCCGTTTCCTCCACCACCGTATGCAGAGGCTTGAGGTTGTTGATAAGGACTACCACCGTAAGGCTGTTGAGGTTGAGGAGGGTATTGAGCGTTTCTATCTTGAGTAGGTGGTGTAGCGGGGTATCCTCCACCACCATAACTGGTTGGAGGAGGAGGAGGGGGGGCATTGTATCCACCACCACCATAAGAGGGTGCAGGTCTTTCCCAATGTGTAGATTTGGTGTTGTGGTTGATATAATAACTAGTAATAAAGTCAGTAACGCAACACACACAAAGAAAATATATCTATACTTACGGTCTACCCTCAGGTGTAAACTTCTCTTCCCAGCCTAATATGCAAAAAAAAAAAAAGAAGAATTGGCATTTTTTTTTTTTTTTGTATTTTATTTATTATTGTGTTTTACCTTGGGGTAATGGTCCAGACATAGTACTTTTTATTTTCTAAAAAAAAAACAAGTAAAAGAAAAAAAGAAAGAAAAAAAAAAGGTTTTTTTCCAATTTAAATGTTTTAAATAAAGTTTACCGTTTTAACTTCGGGACTCGTAAAAGAAAAAAAAAGTAATTTTTCCTGTTATGTATACTTTTTTTCTTAAAAAAAAAAAAAAAAGACTTTATTAATGTTAATTGTGTGTAAAAAAAAGTGAGAGACAGAGTTTTTTTTTTTTTTTTTTTTTTTTTGTGTGGTATTGGATTATTTTTTTTCCAGTTTGTGAGGGGATATTTTTTAAAATCATTGTACAAAAAGTTTATACTCAGTAGCTGCCTTTAAAGCCGATATCTGGTTTTTGAGTTCACTAATATCAGATTCAGACGACTTTTTTAAGTTTTTACTGTTTCTTGAAGCGACTCTCAAACGAGAGACATCATCACGCTGATGAAGTAATTCTTCTTTTAAACGCATCAATTCTTTATCTTGTGACTTAATCTTATTAAGCGAAGATATATATTCAGTCTGAAGAGTGTCACGTTGTGTACGTAAACTGGACCAACCATCTCCACCAGCTGAAATTTGTTGAGGTTTCCCAACCACTCCCTCGAGGTCCTTTGCCTTTTGATCCAATCTGTCATACTTTTGGATCCATGAACGCACTTGATTTTCCAACTCGATGGCCTTTAACTTCAATCTTGACTTCTCTTCTCGCTGTTGTGTTAAATTATCAATTAAATCAACCACTCTAGATTCTAATTTATATGACGCTTCCTTCAAATGACTGACAGATCTCGCTTCTGCTCGAAGTACAACCAATTGTCTGCGAGCATGTCTACGTCGTACGCAAGTTTGGATACATATAATGTAATTTCTAATGGCTTGGTATCTTTTGCGTGCTAACCAACCTCTGGCAATCTTTTGAATCATAATAGCAGCATGTGTCTTCTTTAACTCGGCGTGTTTCTTTCTTGCGATTTGTGCACGAATCAATGCTTGTGTTTGAATGATAAATGCACGTGTCTTTAAATACTTTTGTCTAGCGATATATCTTCTCCAATTCTTTTGAATCACAATAGCTGCTATTTCTCGGCGTAATAATTCCATTTGACGTATAGCCGTCTTTTGTCTAGCAACAGCTTGCAACATCAACGTCATCTTTTGCACGCGAACGTAACGCACACGAGCAAGGAATCGACGGATATTCTTTTGGATCAAAATAGCGCACTGACTTAAACGGTCTGATCGTAATTTCTCCATATATGCAAGTTGTCCAGCACGGAAAAAGATCTTGGTAAGGCCTACTTGATACTTGTCAGTATCTTTAATATTGGTATTCAAAATTTCTGAGCAAATGGTCTTGACGTCAGGATTGGATTTAGGATCCCAAATGGAGAAATTAATAAGTGCATGATAACGCTCAGAAAAGTCTTGGAAGGTCCATCGGGTTGGATAACCTGCACAACTGATACGAATGGTTTCTAAGACACCACAGGCTCTTAATTGAGAAAGAACAATGTTGGATTGGAATACCCAGGCTACCTTGGCTTCGTTAGGTTTAATACAACGGATATAATGAACGTTGGTTTGACCGATAGTATCCATTAAATTGATTAATGATAACTGTTATATTTATATTAGTACAAGTATGTATACATTTGTTTTTTTTTATGGCAAACCTTAAAGATGGAACCTAAAGTAGGTTTCTTAGATTGAGTCATGGTCTTTTTAGGTGCTTGTTCCGTAGTGGGGGTGGTAGGAGCAGGAGGGGAGATCATTTCAGCCAAGAAGGAAGATTTAGAAGCTTGGAGTAAATTCAAAAGTTCTTCAGGTACAGTATCCTTATTTTTATCCATAAAGCCTTCAGCTTCGTATTGAACATCATGAGCATAATGAGCAACAACAAAGGCATCATTTGAAAATCTAGGTTTCTTGAAATAATCTTGATATTGAGAATTAAAGTTTTGGTAAAGCTTGTTACAGAAGCCTTGATCAGAACCAGAAGGTAATCTGGATTCTTCGTCTAAAAGAGAAAGGATACCCATCTTTGCTTCAATCATCTCAATACACTTTTGATTATCACTAAATGAAATAAACTTCCAATCGATCTCTTCACGAATATATTCTTCTTGTTCCAATTTAAATACGTGTTGATTAAACTATTTTTTTTTAAAAAGAAAAGAAGGTAGAGTTAGTAATAGGATCATATTTTACGTATGTTTTTTCTTCTTCTTCTTACTTGTTGTTGAAGTTTTTCGTTTGCGTAATTAATACAAAATTGTTCAAATGAATTTTTTTTGAAATGTTCGAAACCGTAAATATCAAGTACACCGATAAAGTTGACTACTTGATCCAAGTTGGGGCAAGAAAGACTTGAATTAATCACCATGACCAACCAATCAAACATATTGGCATAAATATATTTAGCAACCGAATCACGTACGACTTGAGCTTGTGTAGGTGTCAAGTTTGTAATAATCTTTTCTGATCGAGTCACAATTTGCTTTCGAACGATCCATTTTCTAAACCCTGCTGTATCTAAACCTAATAATTCTGTAGCCTTGACCAAGGATGGTTCGTCTTCTGTTAATGTAGCATCGTTTCTACCGCCAATCTCTATATTGCCTAAATGTAAAAGTGCTGCTAAAATACGAAATATTTCGGATTGTGTCTCTTGGTGTATACCAATTGTGTTTAATGCTGTACGAGTCTCGTTGAATTCTTGTGCATCATCCACTGTTGGAATTACACCGGTACCACTTTGATTCAAAAAATGAAATTCAGACCATTCTTTAAGGGCCAACTCCTTTTTCTCACTTTCACTTGCACCTGCACATAACTAAAAATAATTATATATAAAAAAAAAAAGGTTTGAAGATGAATATATATATAAAAAAGTAGCAGTAATTTTTTTTTTTTTTTTTTTACCTGGTAAAAGATGTGGTAATTTCTTTCGGTTTCGGGTTGGAAAATAAGACGAGATCTTTCTAACAAGTATGTCTTGATCTTGGCGCCAACAATATTACGCTTATTATCAAATTGAATTTCGATATATTTACCAAATCTTGAAGAATTATCGTTTCTAGTTGTCTTTGCGTTACCGAATGCTTCCATAATAGGATTGGTGGCTGAATCATAAAAAGTATGAGATTTTTACTCGAGTCCATATCATCAATAAATATTTTATATATATATATACCTAAGATTTGTTCTTCGACTTCAGTCATAGATTCTCCTTTAGCTTCTTTACTAGATGCTTCTTTATCATCAGCAGTAGCGAAATAACGCATAATATATTTAGCACTCACAGTTTTACCAGCACCACTATTACATTTTAAAAAAAAGTTAAAAAATGTATAACGCAACTCTAAGTTATATAATTTACCTCTCCCCTGATACAATAATTGTTTGATTCGTATTATCTCTAATCATGCATCTATAGGCGTCTTCAGAAATAGCAAATAAATGTGGTTCAAGATCACCTCTTCTACTACCCGAATATTTTTGAATAATTTCAGGCTCATACAAAGGTACACGAGCAAAAGGATTTGTTGCAATTAATACAATACCAGAATAAGTATAAATATTCCTTTCTTCATAACGGGTTTTAATCGTATTCAATACTAAGGAGATGTAAAGAAAAAAAAGGGGAATAATTATTTTTTTTAGTATAGGGAGTATAATAATGTTGTGTATCACACAGACGTACCTGAAGGCTCGTTAAGATAACTAAGGTTGGTCAAGTCGTCTGTGTTCTCCATTTTGGGAGGATTTCGAAGTGGTGGTAAAGTAACCTTGCTCTTTTCGATATCTACAAGTTTAGCTTCAAATACATGCTCCTGAATTATTTTTTTATTAGCTTACATAATATTTGTTAATACGTATATACATGTATATATATTTACTTTGTCTGGGTTATTGTCATCTTGGAATACAATTTTAACTGTTTGGGTATCTTGTTCTTTTGAAATAACGGAAGCGGAAACCCAACCATTTTCTTCATCTGCAAACCATGCTTTTATACCTTGTGTATAGACTTGAATTAAGTCTAAATTAGCTGTTGCCATTATTTTTTTAATGTTCTTTAGAAAAAAAAAAAAAAAGAAAGATGAATAAAAAGAAAAAAAAAATTATATCCCACTTTTTTTTTTTTTTTTTCTATACTTGGATTAGGCACGAGTCCCCGTTTTATCTGAGTTGACAATTGTTTAAATTGTTTGATATCTAATTGTTGTTGTATACACTTGGTTTTTAAATAATAAGCTTGAATTGCTATTTTTCCTTGATAAAATAGCTTATAGTTTGTATCTACTACTTTAGTTATCACCTGTCAAGTATAACAGTCATTTTTTTATATATTATTTGTTTTTTTAGTCTTTTATACTTCCAACCCACTCCGACCCGAGATACAAAAATCCACTTGCAAAGCTCGGTACAGTTAAAGTCTAAATCTTCCTCCTTTTTTACGCGACTAGAAAATAATAATTATTATTCACTATTTGTTTTTTTTAAAAAAAAAAAAAAAAAATCCTTTACAGTTTTGATTTAAACAAGGTATTCTTTATTTGTATATTTGGCACTAAGTACGTGTAACAAACACACAAACGAAACAATATATATTTTAAATTCTATGGGTCCAAAAAGTTTTATTTCCCTACTATGACGAAGAAAATGATACTATATATACACAATGCCTCTCCCTCCTTTTTCGTTTCTTTTTTTTTTTTTTTTTTTTGCTCATAAAAACTTTTGAATTTGTGCTGCGATTTTTTTTGAGACCTAAAAAAGTACCTGAGGAAAACAAGTAGTGTAACTTTGAAGCACTTTTTTTTTAATAATAACAAAGTAAATTAAGCTGTGTCGGTGTAATAAAATACCTGCAAAAAAAAAAAAAGGGAATAACCACGTCTCCCCTTTTTTGAAACTTTTTTGCATCGTTACTACAACAACAACAAAAAAAAAAGGGAGCTCTTGTTGTCTAAAAGGCGAAGCCAAGTATGTAGTGATACCAGTCTGTGATTCAAAATAATTCCGACACATGGCATTTTTTCCTTAATTCAAACGCCACACGTACCTTTTTTTTTTTGTATCAACTTTTACCGTAAAAGAAAAAGCCCGGGGTAGTTTTTGAAAGCTTGAAAGCTCTTTATGCAAATCACGTAAAAAAAAATAGAAAAAGGGGAATCACTTTTATTTTAAAAAAGGGGGAATATACTGAGTGGACAGTGCTGTTTGATATGGTTGTAATATAATCATAAGTAAATCCGATAGTTTTGACAAAATAACAATCATAGAACCTCTTTTAGTTAATTACAAAGGAGTATATTATGCATTTAGTGGAAGACATAACTAGTCTAACATAAAGTCACCGCGGATGGGAAGTAGAGACAAGAGTCCGCTTGCTGGTTATTTAGCTCTAATAACTTTTAAATAAATAAACATGTATTTTAATTATCTTCTGCTTTATCCATACACAGACATAATTTTTTTCTTCTTTGCTTTTTTTTTCTTGTGAGTAAAAAAGTAAGTAGAAGATGAATGAGTCCTGTAAATACTAGAGCATAACCGATGATACCAAGTTGTTGTTCATTTAGTTTTTTTTTTCTATCTGAAGTTGTAAATTTGCATGATTTGTTTACTTCGTACTTAAACTAAAAATATTGAAAGCGTCTAATATCTTCTTTTATCATATTGGCATTTTTCTATAAAAATATTACTTATATCTATAGTCGTAGCTTAATCATACTAGTAAAAAGTGCCAAAGGAAAGAAAAAAATGGAAACCTTTCCGCTTTTTTGTGACAAAGTCTTTTTTTTTCTTTCTTTTTAAAGATTAAACCCCTTCTTTTTTTTTCTTTTTATTTTGTTATTTATTCTTTAATACTCAAGCTACTTTGGTTTCTCATCTGTGGTTCTGTTTGAAGTGATTATACACCTCTTACTTTGCCTCTATAATCAATTCAATATTATTATAACGGTTCTTCGTCCTATTCTGGCAATTAAACAAAAGATGTGTATTTCTTTTTGCGTGTATGCCAGATTAAATTTTTGCTTCCGTAATATACTTTCCGTGGTGCTTAAATATCACTTGACATAAAATAGACGTTAGAAAAACCAAACACTTTCTTGGTAAATCAGAAGACTCGTTGATAACCTCTTCTTCTTCTTCATTTGCCCTTTTGATATTTTTTATATTCAGGTCATCAACCACCGCTAACTTAATATCGAAAGAATCAGAAGAGGGGTTGGTATTCATAGATATAATTCGCTGAAAAAACAAAAAACAAAAAGAGAAAATAATAAGTATTTATTAATAAGTAGATACATAATATTAATATTTTGTATTCATCTTTACCTCAATAGCTAAAGTTTTTGTATAAGGTTCAATTCTCTCCTGCATCTAACGGCTTTTCAATCCATTTTGGTCTATTAGCTGGATCATCCTTGGATCTCTTTACATATCTTCTACGTCGTCTACATTCATTATTAAATAAGTTTCTTTTTCCGTTATGAGATTTGATTATGATGCTTATAGGGCTTTGAATGGTTGAAGCTTCTTCTTCGCTGGCATATAATTGTTTCTTTTGCTTCATTTCCTTTTTCGTTTTAGAAATACAAAATTTTTACTTCTGTTCTCGTTCCAGTGCAAGATGTATATTTAGTAGTAAATCTAGAAAGCGAGAACTTATTTCTTCCTTAATTCTGATGCTGTTGCCATCCTTTACAAGAGTTGAGGTCTTTAGCAGGTTAATAAGTTTATGTACTTGAACAGCAAAGTCAATTGTATAATTGGTTGAAGCAGTTAATTTTTCTTCGAGAACTTGAAGAAATGTTTCTTTTATATCATGCGGTAAACCACGGTAAAAAAGGCATGCTATAATTTTCTGTCTTCTTCCTTCGTATCTGTCTCTGTAGTGTTATCGAGTAGCTTTTCTGATAGTCTTGTTGGCGGAAGGATAGTTTTAGCTGCTTTAATAGTGAATTTTGAACCGGATGAAGATACGCCGTGTTCATCTTCTTCATGAAGATTTACTTCTTCAACTTTCTGAGAAATAGCCTTTACTGCTTAGCCTTTTCCCCTTGATAGTCTTTTTATAGTCTGAAAATAAACTGACAAAATCACTTTCGACAAGTTCAACCCGGTATTGTAAAAGGGTTTGTTTCTTCTTCTTTTCAGAAATTTCCCTAGCTCAGTTGCTCGAGCACTTATATTCCCCTCTGTCTAGCTTTTTTTGTTTAGACACGCAGCTTTGAGGTCTTCGAGATTGTTCTTGGAGACTATACAATCTTGAGTCGCTTTGGAAAGGCGCCGCTTTGGAAAGGCGCCGCTTCATTTCTTGCTGAAAGGCTTCCGAAATCTCCTTTTCTCTTTCGGCGTTCTTAAGTTTTTTTTTTGGTAGAAGGCTCGCTTTCCGATTCAGTTTCAGCACATCTTTCTGAGCTCTTTTCTAGCCTTTACGCCTCCGTGTTGGGAGCTAGTTTAAGGTAGGTGTCACATGTAAATATTATAGTTGTTCCTTTCTGCATATGATCAAAGTACTGTTTTTGTAGTTAAAAAGAAAAAAAAGAACTGGAAAGAAAGAAAACTTCTTGCGTATGATTAATTTTGGTGTTCTTAGTCTGAACATAAAAAATAAAAAGATGAAATTATGAGCCAAAGCAAGCGTCTTTTTATAATACTCGTATGCATATAACTAACTACTTTGTCATATAAATAATTGGATGCGAATAAAAAAAACAAAAAGAAAAAAAGTCGATTCCGCAATGATATTGGTGGATCCAACTTTAAGATACTGTTGCTTAAATATCAATACGGACAAGGTAATAAATAAAAACAGCAAAAACTAGCTTCTGCCTGGCATAACAACAAGAAGCAAAGATATTGTTAACTTTATTGAGGTAAATCCCTCATTAAAAAAATATCACTATTGAAGCCTTTGCTTCGTGCAATGAAATATATAATTTGATACCGAGAATCTTATTATAAACAATGATTTACTGTAACTGGAAATAAAATTAAACCATGATGATTTTGTTGGCAGGTGGGCATTTATCACATTTCCCGCCGAAAGTAAAAGCGAGTATCATGAGAAATCCCCTCTTGATTCTGGAGATATTTTAATACCTAAAATAATGTATTCTGTCTCCAAGGTTACTTTGATTGACTACTGTGGTCGAATCCCCTCCTTGTATATCGTTAAAAAGTGAGCTCTTCACTTTTGGAATGCCCAGCAAAAAGACTGCTTTTTACTAGTCTGACTTTGGAAAGATAGTTACAAATTTGTCAAATATCAATAGCCTTTTTTCTTTTTTATTCCATTCCAAAGAAAAAAAATGCCAGTTACGATTCAACCCAACTTATTTATTCAGTTTGTAGAACAAGGGATTAAGAAGGGCTTACTTCAAGATGTGACTCGAACATTAGATGGCGAGTATTACTTGGACTTGAAATACGTGAATGAGACTATTTCAAAACAAGTAGAGACCCACGGTGAGTTTCTGTATAGTCCCAAACAAGAATTTTTATTTATTTATATCATTCGTAAATAGGAAAAATTAATATTGAGAAATTGTCTGAAATTCTTGCAGTTGAACAATTTACGGTAGAAAAAGCGATCGAGGAGTTGTTAAACATAAAAGATTGGACTGTAATTGATGATTTAGTGCTTACACCGTAAGATTATAATTATATGTACGTTTATAATTGTGTACTTATACTGCGGTAGAGCTTTTATGGAAAATTTAGAAGAACAAATTGAATTACAAATAATTAAGTCTGGTTCCATATCTATTGTAGCTCAGGCACAACAAATGAAATTACCTTATAGTTTACTTAAATCCGTAAAGTATTATAAAATGTAAATTTATTTTGTTGCTTACAAATTAGAATAGGTTATTGATTCATTTGATGGATACGCTATATACAGTCAAATACCCGACGTTATCTCGACAACAGAATATATTGAAAACTGTAGATCAAAAATACGCAAGGCACTGGAATCCGCTGACGAGTACTGTCTTTCAAAATTATATATTCGAATATCCGACTTACACATTATTTTCTGTTTGTAGACCAATACCAATGTTTAAACTTCAGAAATCGCAAGGTATATCTGAAGATATGTTTTATTGTAAGTTAGATAATATATTTATTCATTAAAAAGGTAATAACATTATTTTATAGTGCTGCTTGAGCAAATTGTCAAAGACAGTACATTTACACTAGGTACACTACGAGGAAAGAGAAGCAGAGCTATTTTTGAGCCCAAAAGCTATAGAACTAGACAAATTGCATTGATAAAATCTATTTTTGACTCTAATGACTGTGTCAGTAAGTATAAAGCGAATACGCGGCAAGTCTTTTTTTTTTTTTTTTTTTTTATTCACGTTTTTATTATTATTACTAGGCTTGCATACAATTGAAAATTTGTATCCATATTCTACGGCTATAGACTTGATTGCTGATAATTATGATGTCAATAGCTACTTGACACTTAATTCATGTGTCATTAAAACTTCAGTTAAAGACAAGGCAAAGGATATATTAGAATCTGTTACGGATTACTGTGATTTGAATGTAAGCAAACATTATCTACGTATATAAAAAAAAGGGTTATTCATTATTTTACATTCTTAAAAAACAGGATTACTTGCCTACAAACTTAACTTTTGACGATGTAAATAAAGTACTGGATATCATCAGCTCAGAAGTTAATACGAATAATAATCAAAACAAGTTGATTATATTGGAAGGTGGTTATGTCACAACACCTAATTTTATTAACAACACGGTTTTGCAAACCAAAAACTATTTAAGAATTTTAGCTCGCTCAATAAAGCAAAACAATAAACACGAATCACCAACGACAGCTAAAATGAGTCCAGTTCAAGTAAGTTTATAAGAAGAAAAAATATAGGCGAATAAATTTTTGTTGCTAACCTACCGTTAGATTATTAAAGCGCTTGAAAGTACTGGTTGCTCTCATAATATTGCAGAAAAAATTGCACCCTTTGCAAGAATACCAATTATAAATCAATTTGATGATATATTACAAACACCGTATATTGAGGCAGAAGAAATTGTGTCTGCTGATAAATGGGTAGTTGAACATAAGGCACAAGAATTAGCAATACTATTAAATATTCGCAAATCAATTTATTTTAATTACAAAGCAACTCAATTATTTCAAGGTTAGTTTATAAAATCTTGTTTTTTTTTAACTACTTGATATACAGCTAATTTTTTTTTTTTTTTTTTTTTTTTTGTAGATACATCTGCTCGAAAAAGTTTACAAAAATTTATATTAAAAAATCAATGCACCGACTTTCTCTATCATCTTGTTCTTTACTCGATTTTATCACAATCATTTAATAAGGCTGAAGTGGCAGAATCAACATCTTTATGTATTACAATTGACGATATCGAAAAGCAAAGTATTGTCGACGCCAAACAACAGAAATGTGTTATTGCATATTTTATAAGAGAAAATGATCATAAATATGATAAGACATCTATTATTGAAATCGAAGAAATTATAAAGAAAAAGGATGTCGGACTGTTTATTAATGAAATATTGATTAAAGATAAACTACATTTATTTAAAGAAGAACTTGAAAACGATCAAATGAAAAGGTAAAGATATATATATATATATATATATATAATATGTATATACATAATATAACTAACGATAATGTAGTACGTCAAACACCATTATACACCAACAATTGCATAACCAACTACAAGGGCTAAAAATATCTGCTAATTCGGCACCACAATTACTACATTTGACAACGCTACTTTTATTTCAAAAACTTTTTGGAGTTCCACTTTATGTATCAGGAAAGTTTGTTCCTGTGATATTAGCGGAAATCAAGTCTAAATTAGAACCAGAGCAACAACAATTATTAGAAACTGCTCACTTGTCTATTATTAACAATCGCCGTGAAAGTCATTTGGACCATTATAAAGAATTAAAGATGATTGGTATGAGCTATGCGCTATAATAATAAAAAAATTATATAAAAAAGGGAAATATATATATACATTTTTTTCCTTTTTTCTCTTAATTAAATAAAAATGGAGAAACATTTACCTGCAGAAATTTTACTGGTTATAGGAAATTATGTACATTTTAAAGAATATATTCAATTATCACAAACGTGTAAAACAATAGAAAGAATACTAACATCATCAAGTGCAGTGAATTATTTAAATGATCGATTTAAATTTGGACAAGATACTGGAGCACTTTTACTATTTACATATTACAACATACTTTATGTACCTAAAACGATTAGAAGAGTAGTTTTAAATCACTTTATTAATACAACAAAACAAGACATGGCATCTCTTATCAAAGGATGGTCTATTATTCATGCAATTCGTTGTTCAGATCCGGGCAAATTTATGACAATATTATTAGACGACGAACAAGATAATAAGAGTGTTAATGGCTCAGAAAGTAACGAGGAATTGATTTTAAAACGTCAACAATTATTTGCAGTTGAAATTTTTGATGATATTATAGATTCACATATTGGTTGTAAAACCAAAGTTTGTAAAACTAAGACATATCGATCGGTTTTTAAAAAACTTGTTCTATTGGGAGATTTAAGAACAGTAGAACATTGTTTAAGGAGTTTGGGTTCACCTGTTGATTCAATTATTATATTTGATTTGGATTATTATAACAGATTTCCATTAAATAATAGAAGACATATTTCAACAAAGAAAGTAAAACATACACCAAATATATTCTTGCCTGCTGAGATTATTTGCAAAAACAGTCTATATTTCAATTACAATTCGGATCAAATGTCTAGCTTGACCGAAAATCTTTTAACACAATATAATGTTCAAGTAGAGCGTGAAAGTAAACATAGGTCTTTAAATATAAATCAATGTTTTATGAATTATAATTAAAATAAAGTTTTTTTTTTTTTTAACTATACACCAATCACTTTCCAACTTGCTAAACCCATTACTTTAGTCACCATATAAAGATAAGCTCTTCTACGTCTTGATGATAAATAAGTATCCGTTTTAGCAAACTCTTGATAATCTTCAGGACCATTTACAGTTTTAACTAATTCGTTTACGTTTTCTAGTAAAACCCGAACATTATCACCAATTACACCGTCTACTTTCCATAAAACACAGGTTTTCATTTGTAAGGGGTCATTAATTGTCCAAGTAAACACACGTTTATTGCGCGTGTGAGCTTCCTTAATCAATGATTGGCCATCTGATCCAGCTAAGGCGGCAAAGGGTAAACTAAGACAATCTACACTGTCTAAAAAATAATTGCGAGCAGCTGAAAGTGAGATACCAATAAAACAGAACTTGAACTTTGGAAATAACTCCTTTGCCTTTTCAAGGAATTCAATATTCCAAATACCAATAACTAATTGATCACATAATTTAGCATGCTGAGGTAAGTATGTTTCGATTAATTTATGCAAAGCGTCTAATATTTCAATAGGATTGTCATACTATGGGAGTAATTTTTTTTTAAGTTATCAATGTGACCCCGGTACTGTTTTATCCTTATTACCTTTATATCGACAATCATATAAAGTCCTTCAATTGAACTCACTTCAGGTTGAGTTAATAAATCGAGTACATCTTTAAATCTGGGAATAGGTTGAGATGGTTCTGCCTTTGTAGTTAACCCATCAATATAACCATGCCAGTTACTTTCGCGAACAGGCCCTTTACCAGTACTGGTTCTATCCAATGTTAAATCGTGCATGACAACAACTTCATTATCTTTACTGAGACGGATATCTAGATTAGACATATTAGTAACGTTATATACCCCTCTTTTTTTTATTTTTTTTTTTTTTACCTCCTTCCAATGCATTTGTACCAGCTTTTACTGCGTTAGCATATGAATTTAAAGTATTTTCCGGGTTTTCAGCCGAAAATCCACGATGAGCAATAACATCAGGGATATCTTTTTAAAAAATTAAAAAAGAAAGTTAAAATTGAGAAGATCATATATACTAGATAATATAAACTTACGAAGGTTAAAATTAGCGTCTTTATCAACAACTTCATACATGATTAAAATGTATATATATAAACGAAAGAGATAAAAGAAAAAGAGAAAAAAAACCCCTATAAAAAAAAGAAATATATAATTAAATCTCAGGTTTGTGTAATCATCCACTGGACCTGTCTTACTTGAATTTAAATAATCGTCCTATGTCTCGTTTGGCTATATATGTACATATATTCATATGATGCCCTAATAATATTAACTAGTATATAGTTATATAATTTGAGTAATCTTTAATATAAACACTATCAGTCTATTGTATCCATCATATTATTCAAAAATTTCGAAAAGTTCAAAACAACACGCCGTTATCTATTTGTTTACTATAATCAGTCTAGCCTAAAAAAAATTAGATCAGGTCTATTTTAAAATGAAAATGTACACCTTTTGTTATAGCTTAGTGGTGACAACTATTAGAAAAGAGGAAACATAACATAATTCTAATAATTAGTAAAATAGAGCTATATTGACTGTTAAGGCCTTCATTTGACAAACATTATACCTTTTAATCTACAGAGGCCCATACACATACATTTTAAATAAACGGTAAAAGCGTCCGAACTTTCGAAGAGCGTAAAGTAGTGTACACCCTTATTATGGCATTTATCAACGACATGTTATGCCATTTATCCGATTACATTTGTAGAAGAACAGTAAGCAATAACACCATCTACTTACTGGAAAAAAAAATCATTCATAGCCTGAATCATTTTACCGTCCGTCACTGTTCACCTACCACAGTAAAAGAAATAAAAATCTTAAGGAACAAGTAGGTTGAATTATTACAGCTTTTCTTTTGACATTTTAGCTCTGAATAGGGGGAAAAGGTCTCTACCAAAATATACCCAGCATTTATAGGATACAAAGCTTTTTCTTTTTATCTACTTTTTTTTTTTTTTTTTTATTTGAAAAAAAAAAAATTAAGAGATTTGACTAAGAGTGTAAGGAGGATATTTGGTTTGAGCAAAAGTCATTAAACGCTTAACAGACTGAATCCACTTTCTTGATGCTTCATCGTTCAATACATGAGCTACTTGAGATGAGAAAATCTTTTCACGAGCAGAACGTTCATGAATACTATAAAAGAATATAAAGGTTAACATATGACAGATTATATATTATTATGCAAAAAAAAAAAAAAACATACCCAACCATGGTAACACCAATAGGCCAAGGAGCGTTACCAATTGATAACTGAAGATAAGCATCTTGTGCATCTCTATACAATCTAACCTGCATTCTTTGAGCAATTTCAGCAACACGAGCAAGAATATCTGGCTCTAATGTTCTCTTTTTTAATTGACGCATCAATGGTTTAATATATTCTGCTGTTTGTTTTTGTAATACTGCTGCTCTTTTACCAGGTCCACTTCTCTTTTCCTCTTCTGGGCGATCTGCCATTGCTTCCTCCCACTCTTCTAACGTATGCTAAAAATATATATCGAATTTAGTTCACTGCCATAAATCACTCATCTTTTTTAAAAACTTACAGCAAAATAAGCATAAATTTGAGAATAAAGTTTATCAATATCTGTTTGAAGTAATCCTATTTGAATAGGTTCAACAACAAGTGTTGTTTTTTTTATCTTCTTTTTATCATCCACTGGTCCACCCTTTTGCTTCAAATCATCAAGACGCATATTCGTTTCCATCTCTTCTAATGTTCTCATAAAATCGTTACGACCTTGATCCTACAAGACTTTTTTTTTAGTTTTTCTCTTTTTTTTTTTTTTTTTAACAGGTACTCATATATATAACTTACTCCTGATTGTTCATCCATAAGCTCTAAAGCACGAAGACGAACTTTACATTGTTTATCCGTCTCACCAAATAATCGAATAGGTTGTCCCATTGCTCTTAAACGACGAACACATTCCTCTCGTGAAATATTAAAAGCTTCAATAACTTCTTCCTAAGTAATAATAATTTTTAGATCGATGATGTGGATTTCAAAAAAAAAAAAAAAAGTGTAATGATCTTACTGGTTGATCCTTTGCTTTTTCTTCAGCAATAGCATTTTGTCTATCAAGTTCTTGTTTACGTTTTTTCTATAAATGTTGATTAGATTAAAAACAAAAAAACAACAAACTAGTCTTATAGCATACCTCTTCTTCTTCTTCAAGACGTGCTTTTTTCTACAATAAAAAAGTGGTATTAATATACAAAGTATTCTTTGATTGATTTATTACATTCGTACCTGTCTTTCTTTTTCTTCTCTTTCTTTTTCTTTTTTTCGGTATTCTTCTTCACGAATTCTTTCCAATTCAGCTCTACTAACATATTTTAATTTTTTATCTGCTCCTCCATGTTTCTCTACTGCTTCTAAAAGCTTACGCTTTTTAGAAATCTCCTCTTGAATAACATCTTTAAGGAAATCCATTATTATTTTTTTAAATAAAGAGTTTATAAAAGTTGTGAATGGAAAAACTTCAATGGAAAAAAAAATATTTAAGCAAATAAAATCACGTGATTAGAATGCAGAAGCAGAGTCGTGAAACCAAGAAAAGCGCAGTTTGGAATATGAGACACGCACCGAAATAAAACGTGGGTCAAAAGAAAAAAGTAAAAAAAAACTTTCTTTGTTTTATTAGTCATCATGTCAAGCACTAAAACTCTTCCTCCTCCTAATCAAGATCTCGAATCTTTATGTTATTTAGAAACCATGTAAGTCAATTCTTGCCATGTTGTCTACTCAGCTTTCTAATACTCTTTTTTTTTTTTTTTAAAAAAAAAATAGGTTCGAAGAACATGGTTTTGACGATGGATTCAGAGACGGAGAAAAATCCGGAGAACTTGAGGGTCGTCTCTTTGGTTGTGAAAAAGCGTTTGACTTAGGCCGAGAAATTGGATTCTATTTAGGTTGTGTAGAAATGTGGACTCAATTGACCAACTCTTATCCCGAGACTGTATCTTCAAAGTAAGCATTAGATGAAATTTACATACAATTTTTTTTTTTTACTGAGCATATGAATATAGAGCTATTAAACAAATTGATGGATTAAAGAAACTTATAGATGAGTTTCCCGCTTATAATGATCATGATATTGATTTATTTTCTTTAAGAGACAAAATGAAAAACAAGTTGAGAGTCATTACGTCTTTATTAGGTGTCAATCAAAAGTATGCCATGACTGAAGCACCTAAAATGACTTACTAGAGGCACCTCTCCATACACAATATACCCTTTTCTTTCATAAACAAGTTTACGGTATATATATAATTTTTTCGTAAACCTCTGTTTATGGGATTATTATTATAATAATAAAAAAAAACTATTAGAGCCAATTATTTCTACGTTGTTGATTAAATATATATATATTAGATGGTACATTTAAGAAGTCAAAAAAGATACAGTCAGGCTTATTGAATTTGGCACTTTCTTTATTTTCAGACGTAGTCGCCATTTAATTTTAGACGAAATCACTTTTATTTTCAGACGTTTTCTTTTCTTTTTTTTTGGAAGAACTCTTTTCTCAATACAGATCGTACCCTTTTTTTTAAACGCAATAGGTTCTTGGAAAGCAAGACGTTGATGACACGAATCAGCGAGGCATCAAAGTGTTTGGAATTGAGTGATTTTGAAGGATTCGTTTCTCATACTCATAAATGTCTAGACAGCTGTCGCAACGGAGAACCATTATAATAACAAGCAAAAGCACAAAAAAAAAGTGGTTTTGAAAATGGACAGTCATGGTTCAAAGATTTTTTTCAAGGAGAAGTTATTGGCCTGCGTTCCAACTGAGTTCCAACTGCGTTCCTGCACACTGTTTTTTTTTGGCTTGCGTTCCTTCCCAAGTTGTTTTTTCTTCTTATTTTTTGTTTAGATACTTATCATAGCAACATCAGACACAAAAACAACATGTAACAAATGCAATATATCGGCTGGCGGGTCACTAAAACGTCATGAAAAGAATTATCATACACCTTTTATTTCAGTGAAATACATGGAAAGTGAAGGTTTGTTCTTTTCTTATATTTTGTGTTTTGTTCGTTAACATGTGCGAAATTCTTTCTACCAGATTCAGAACAACCAACCATCCTTCGTTTGGAACGCAATGAGATGACAAACCGATTTGAACGCCCCTTTTGCAACAAGACATGGTTACCTGTTCAAGCACTCGCACTCGTTTTTATCGACACGCTGGGAAATGCTGCGATTCTTCTGGTAAGAACGAATATAATTATCAAGTCTTTTCTGCTGACCATTATTGTATCAAATACAGCTAATTCATCTAGTGATGAAGAAAGTGACATTGAGGACACGACCATTGCCACCATCGAAATGAAGGCCACAGAACTCAGCACTGTGTTTCCTGAATCTGTTGATAGCCCTTGAAGAAGGTTTGATGAATCAATTTTACGTGCCTTAAGACAATCAGGCGGTTCTACCTGTTAGAGAAACAAAGCCCTGTGGATTGCAGATAGCTTGAAATTACAACCATTTGCATCACTGGATGACAATCAAGTGGAAGAAATCGCTCTAACCCACTGCGATGAAATATACAGTAGAAAACAAGTCCTTTAAAGTACTGATAAAAGTCTTAATTGTGATTGTTTTTATTTTAGATGAAAAAGAAGGATGTATTTATACTAAAGGGGTTATACAATTAGACATTCTAATTGTAGAGTAAGAAAAGTCAGTTTTAAATGTCATAAGGATTATGGTTAATCCTTATTGATAATCCGATTGGTTTGTTATCTGGATTAGTTTAAGCATTTATGCGCATTGTGTTTAATTGGTAGTTCTTATTATTAAATGACAGTTGCCCTGTCATTGATAATAATAAAGCGGATGATTGTTTAGGACAATTCTATATTGTATTATTAATCATCGATGATTAATAATGTTTAGTTTTGATGTGCTATATCGTAATAATAACGAAGATGAAGAGGGATATATAGTCTGCATATTTCACAAGGCATTGAACGCATTAATCACATCAGGTCTCCGAATCGATTCCATTCATGAAGCAAGTGTTGGGGGATCATCTCGCATTTTGAATTGGACGAAAGTGCAGCTTTGACGGTGTCAATTTTCTTGGATAGCGATTCGATCAAAAAGGCCAGCAGCTTGGCAAGCAATCGAAATGCAAACAAGGTTGATCGGTTTGATCTGCGATACCAACTTCGACAATTACGATCAAAGTTCCAATATCCTTCAACATACCTCCTTTGTCGTGTGTCAAGTATCTTTGCAAATGACCTGCGGTCACAACCATATAGCATTTTCACCTTATACGAAGCACCTGACACAGGACGCGAATCAGCAGCAAAAATATCCTCGAAATTTTTTCTTAACATTGCGGAAACTGTCCATTCTAACACTGATCCAATGTTGCCAAAAACTTTCGTGAATACTTTATTGTCCAAGTGCCAAGATGGGCAAGTGAAATCCATACTGCAACAAATATTTGAACTATACCACGATGAAAACGCTGTAGATATCTTGGAAAACCATTTCCTCAATGAAAAATTGATGTCTTTGGCCAACGTGATGTCAACAAGCCTCGTTTTAGCAAACAAATTAGTGGCAGAAAATGTGAAGTCTCGTGTCCTGAATGGTTATTAGTGCGCTCTCGTCATTTCAATCTTTGAATAAAAATTCTCGCTGTTGTGTGTGTGAAAAGAAAAACGAGAAGTACAGCTAATGAGAATAGCGACTCTTATATGATTCTCTCGTTTCGTTCTCAAATAGGTCAATTGCCTTTTTAGGCGCGGCCGTTTTCTTCCGCATATATAAACATTAATAGAATAATTATAAAAGTATATTTTTATTATAAAAAAAAAGAGAGAAAGGTATTGAAAACAGTTCTAATTAATAACTTGCAGTTTTTGGGACTACCGACACAAGTGATCCAACACAATTGAGAGAGCTTACACGAGGCATGATGTAAAAAAAAAAAAAAAAAACTTAGAGATGTAAATTTTAAAGTGATTTTAAAGGATGAAAAAGTATGAGAAAATAAAAAGAAAAGAAATGTATTATTCTTCACGAGTTTAAGTTTCAAGAATTAAAATAAAAATTGATGTTTCTCTGCATTTTATTCGCGGCCGAAAGTCGTCTTTGTGGACGAAAACGGCCGCCACAATGACCACTTCTTAATATACTGTTTTTTTTAGCATGAAGTTTATTTATCTAATTATTTTTCATCTTGAAGACATTTAATTTTATCCATTTGACTATAAGGCTTATTGTAAATAATATCGCTACCGTAGCAAACAGTTAATTCTTCACACCCTTCGTACCAAAACTCTAACCGAGCTTTGCAAGCTTTGTTATCAGCACTATCAAATAATCCAGGTGTGTACGTGATAGTGCAATGCTCCAAATTTGCAAGAAACATCAGTTCCAATTTAGTCCTATCCACATAATTGATAAGCGCGACAAGTACCGGAACAGGCTCTTCAATTTTTTGAAACATCTTCAAGTCCAGTACCAGATGCTTAAATTGAGTTTTCAGTTTGAGTTTTAGATCATATTTACTTGCACCTATTGGTAACTCTGTAATTTTAAACGATTCAATGACAAGCGAATCAATAATAAGATGAGCCATCGTCACCGTTGCAAAGAATTTACGGTTTATTTCTAAATCGATGGGCGAATAATGATTTTTAATAGGATGCGTTCCTTTTTTCTGCAGATGGTCAGGCACTCTTGTCATTGATTTTTTGTGTGCACATAACTTTAGTATTGAAGATCCTCTTTTTACAGTAACGTCTAACTTCTTTACGTGTGAATATTGTTCTAGTAAGTGATGACACCGGCGACCAAGATCGTAGTCCGATAGTTCAATCACCATTTCATCAATCGCTTCACCAAAGACTGTATCATAAAACGGTGCTAACTGAAGGTAAGGATATTTGCCACTAAAAAAGTTTCTTTCATCTATGACTTGAAACACCCTCAAAATTTTGTTCTCAAGTTCCAAAGTATAATATAACGCATTTTCTATATCAGCTCTTGCAAAATGTATTTCAAATATTATCTTTGAGCTACTTCGTGTTAACGTATTTGAAAGGGACCATATTTTACGTACAGGGTATAATATTGATTGTAGGCGATCTTTAGCAGTTAATAATGTACCCACATATCGAGAAGTAATTGTTGGTTCTTTAGCAAGCTTGATATGCTGTAAAAATTCTTTGATTGTATCAATATTGGTGTATGTGACCCATTCATAAAATTCTTGTCTACAAGCAAGAGTCAGCTTAAACTTATCGAGTAGAGATGTAGGGATATTCTTTAGAATATTATTCATACAAGCAGTATTTATTGTTCGTAACTCTAGTGAAACATTCTTCAAATGTACTGACACAGGGTCATCGATATATATTGCGTTTCGTAACCCTTTAATCGTCGGATAATCTGGTTCTGTATAAACACCGTCTTCAGATATTTCAGTATAATCACTATTACAAACAATTCGAAAATCAATCAAATCTGGACAAGAAGAAATAACAGTAGAACTTATTAAGCAGTCAACGTGTTCATCTTGCAATTGACAATACAGAACTAAATGAGTCACCTTCTTAAAAAATGGTAATAAATTTAAATGCATTTGATGATTTTCTTTCAGATGTAAAGTATAATTCTCGTACGGTTCGAGTATTTCAAGATGAGTTAAACTACGGCGGTATCGAAAACACACACACAGGTAAAGATTTTTTATGGTATGTGTCGTGTTTACATTTGCGTAAATACCGGTCTTAAAAGCTGTGATTTTTTGCAAGTGAGGTAAATTTTTTTGATCTATAAAGTAAAGTAAATATTCTAAAATACTAGATTTTCTACAATCATTCGAGATATCAATCGATGTTAATGATGGGAAGAAAAAGACACCAATAAAAAAAAACCTATCCGTATCAGCTATCTTGATAGACTCGACTCTTGAAAGATTTAGTTCTTGAATCAAATGATGGTGTCTACGAAAACTAGCATTGTCTGTAGGGTCCCTCGGTAAAAAATAATATTCAAACAGTTCTAAATACTCTTGATTTAATACCATGTTTTTGTAAAATATTTCAATAGCTATCAAATGAAGCTTTTTATTCACAAAAAGACATCGAAACATGTTGCGACGACCTAACGCTTGAAGAATATTGCATATAACTTTCTTGGGAAGAGTAAGTAGTGTAGACATTGATAACGGTACTCGTTTATAAAAAAAAATAAGGAAAAAAAAGAGTATTAAAGGTATTTATTCTATTTGGCATATAATGAGCCCCACATTTAAAGTCTATGAAACTACTTTTTTTTTTCTATTAGTAACAACATATTTTATTAAAAAAAGCTTTCAACTAACCACATAAATTACACGTACTTTATTTTTTAAAATTTTCGACCGTGTAAAATGCGATCAACAAATTTTTTGATTTTTGGTCTTCCAGGTAGTATAGGAGGAACACTGATAGTTCGAACTAACTTTCCATCAAGACGAACGGAGACAATATCGATATGAGTGTACGAGGCCACAATGGACGGGTTATGGGCCGAATACAATTCATTAAAGTGTTTGGCAGCAAAAGTTTCATCAAAGTAATCAATTAAATACTTATGAAAAACGCTTTGCTTATTGTCATCTTCAGCAATAAAGTGCAGCTCGAAGTACAAGGAATGATCAGGGACTTTACCAGTAGACGTAAATTCAAAAACCAAGTGTCTTAGGTACTCGATACTGTGTAATTGTAACGGAGACCGCTCTATATTCTGTTTTGTGACGTTGGTAAAAGTTAATTCGGTCATAAGAGGTAAACAAGCGCTTAAACTAGCCAATATAACAGGGTGAATTAGCGCATAATCCATTTTGATTACAGGGGACCAACGGGGATCTTCATCAGGACGAAAAGTTGTTGGGAATTCAATTTCTAAATAAGCCGGTTTTTCATTACCATGAGGATTAAATACTTCAAATATAATGTGAGTAGCAAAAAGACACTTGCGTAGTACAAACTCCAAAATATTTACAAAATTTTCAAGCCAAACCAATATCTTTACTTTTTTAAGGTGTGTACGAATAGAGATACCATTACCGAACTTTGCTGTTAGTATATTGTTACTCCTTTTACAAAAGAATTGTGCATCGATGGTTTGTTCCAATTCAATAACACGGTTAAAGATACGGGAACGGATTAGCGATATTTCTCTAAATTTTTCTTTCTCTCTCTTTATAATAATGGTACCAGTGATTTCAAAATGAGAATAATTTCTATTACCTTGAAAAGCACGTAACAGATCAAATAACTTGTACATTTGCAAATAAATTTTAACCAAATCTAGTTTACTCGGAGACGACGACAATAACTTTATATCTTGTTTGAAAGGGCCCTGTACTATAGTAATTTCAAGATTCTCAGCTAAACTCAAGTGTCGAGCAAAGTTTTTAACTTTAGCTAAATTGCAGTTGGGTATCCAGTAATTGAGAGTATCCCAATGATCGAAATTTAATACTAGCTTTTCTAATCGACAAGCACGAACATTAGAAACGATATAAGCCATTTGAAACTTGTCAAGGGTTGGTAAAGTAAGACTAAGGTACTTCAAATTAGTAGCGTTAGACATGGGATATTGTGCAATACGATTTTTATTTATACAGTTTGAAGGATGAGTTATAGCGCTCTCTGATTGTCTTGTACGACAGGCGAGTGTGAAACCAACCAAATTGGGGCAGATGGACAATATGGAAGGATATATCATATGAGCATTTTGACGATTTTCCATGTTGTAATACACGATGAGATGTCGTAGTTTAGGGAAATTGGATAAGACATTCAAGTAGTTAACGCCACGTACATCATCAATATTGAAATTTTTAAAGGGTTCTAGTAACTCGAGATGTGTCAAGGTTTCACGGAATGTAAAGCACGCGCTCAAGTAATAGTCTTTAATTTTACGGTTCCCACCAATATTAGTAATAACATCCTTATTGAAAACCTTGATATGTTCAATATTCTTGATAGACTTTAAGCTTTTCAAATGCGTTAAATTATAGAGATAAGGAATACAATCCACGCTGCATGATAAATCAATTTTAGTAATATTTGGCAAAAAAGATAATATGGTACCCAGTATAAGATGAGGATTGGCAAGTGACCTAGGATCATCGTCTTGAATTTTTAATTGCCTGACTAAATAACCGTACTTTGTAATACCGGCATCCCCTATGGACTTGTGGATAACTAGATAGTGTTCTAACCGCTTGATATGATTACCATTTAATACCAAGTTTCCATAAAATGCACTTGCCGAGTAGTTAAACCATAGTTTAGATACTTGCATACATTGGTAGACACTTTTTCGAGGTAGAAACACTAAAATTTCGCTAAACACTTCGTAAGGAAGATCACACAAATGCATGATTAATAGTAAAAGAAAAAGGAAAGAATAGTAATAATAATTGGATTTGTTGAAAAAAAAAGCTGCTGTAATTTATATAAAATATACTTTTTAATGGTTTTATTGATATAATGAACCCAAGATCATTATGGATACATTGTATTGGATATAATCTAAAAAATATATATATGTTTATATAAAAGAAAAGGAAAGCTTTTTTCGTCTTTGTCCATGAGAAGGTAATTGTCTTAAAAACGTGACTTCATTTGTGACCATTCCGTTGGGAACTTTATTGCCTTTTTTCCTTTTTCGTGTTTATAGTAAAAAATACATAAAGATAACCATGATAGTAATGCTTACGCTAGCAATTTTGAACAGATAGGAAGGAAAAAAGCTCTTTTATTAGTAGCATAAAGACTAAATAATCTGATAACAAGATAAAAAAATAAAAAAATTAGAGTTACTTGTACAACAGAAAAAAATAAAATAAAGAAAAATAGGTGTTGTGTATAGTTGACACTTTACAATTTTATCAATAAAAAACAAACCTTTTTTACAGTAAACCTTTACTATCAAACAAACCTTTATACATGTAATAAATTTGCAGTCTTTAAAAAAAAGTGAAAAAAAGTGACACGAAGAAATGAAAGCCACCGAATTGGGGTCACGAAATATCTTGTTTGAGGAGAATGTATATAAAATGATTCTATTTTCTCTTTCTTTTTTTTTTCCTTTTATTTTGTTTAGTTGAATGCTTTACTTTTTTTTATTATAAATGAGTGATAACGAGCGTTCTGGGCCTACTGGTGAAGATGATCTTTCCCTTCCTAAAGGTATTTTACTTTCTTCTTCCTTTCTTTTTATATGTATACTTGTATAAACTTACATATACTTACGTAGCTACTGTACAAAAGTTAATCAACGAAATGATGCCTGACGATATTATTTGTTCTAAAGACACACGCGATCTGTTGATTGATTGTTGCGTCGGTAAGTTTCTCTTTTCACTTTAAGCAAGACTATATATTGACGAGAATTTTTATAATAATAATATTACAGAGTTTATTCATTTAATTGCATCTGAAGCAAATGAGATTTGTGAAAAGGAAACTAAAAAGACTATTGCAGGCGAGCATGTAGTAGCTGCTTTACAAGCACTTGGTTTTGAAGAATACGTTGAGGAAGTTGATGATGTGTTTAAAGAACATAAGAAACAACAAAAGGTAATACATACATATATACATATATACATATACATATATATATATATATATAAGTCGAATATAAAATTAGATACTAAAATAGCGTATATTATATATAGGATCGAGACAGGAAGAGTACCAGATTAGAGAACACAGGTATTTCGGAAGAGGAGTTACTACGACAACAGGAATTACTCTTTGCTCAATCACGTATCAAATTTGAGGCACAACAGCAATAAATAATTATCTCTCTTTTCTCTTGTGTACAGTTTTCCCTTTCAAATCATCATAATGTTAATAAAAAAAATAAAAATATATAGGATGAGTTACACTTTCCGGAAGAGCGCGCATTGCGCCGTACTATTAAACTTTTTTTTTTTTAAAAAAAAAAGTATAAAACGGCTCTCTTCCTTTCGTTATCGTTTTTTTTTGTTTTTTTTTTGGGGTTTTTTTTTGTTTGAAAACATGCTGAAAAATTATTTAAGACATTCTACAAGGTTTTATTCTAGCATTCCGTTTGACAAGAAGCCATTTCCGTTTTCAAGATTCGAGCCATGTTGTCCAGATCTGGAAGTCAAGAAGGCAGAAAATGGATATGTCCCCTGTCAAGCTCATCCAATACCCGCAGTGTTAGGTAAGAAGGTTGAATTCAACGAACCTATGGTACGTCCTAGCGGATTTCGTCACTTGGTTGCCTGTGTCGGTGATGGATTAGAATGGACTAGAGCTAAAGTAGAAGCTGCACCTGGTATTATGCAAACAATCATGAATTTAGAAAATAATTGGCTCAAGACACGTTGTCCAACATTACCTGGTAATGAAAAGGCCATCTTGCAAACAGTTATAGATAGACCACCTACGAAAGAAGATAGAGCTGATATCATGTTATTCCCTGAATTCAAATTGATCCCTAATGTTGATACAAATCATATTGATATTGATAGCAAGCTTTATTCTGTATTGAATTCTGTCTGGCAAAACTCATCTTTACCTATCACCGATATAAATAAATTACAAGATATTAAAGCAGATTCAATTGTATTAGTCTGTACTCATACCAGAAGAGATATGAGATGTGGTAAAATCGGTCCATTAATTGTAGATGAATTTAAAAGAGTAATTGAAGAACAAGGATTAACCAACGTTGAAGTGTGGGGTACGAGTCATTTTGGTGGTAAGTTAACCCAGAAAGGGAAGCGGGAAAAGTATTCGGAACTAATAAATAATTTTTTTATAGGTCATAAATTTGCTGGAAACGTAATTATTCATCAAAGAGGTTTAGGCGGGCACATGTATGGTAATGTTAGGCAATGCCACGTACCAGCTATAATCGATAGACATATTAAAAATAAAAAAGTCATCAAGGAGATTTGGAGAGGTCAAGTAACTCCTCTTTTCATTTAATAAATCACGTGCCATTTTCTCGTATATAACATTTTTTTGTTGTTATTGTTATTGCCTTTTTTTCTTTTCGCTGCTAAAGAAAAAAAAAAGTCGTTATATATTCACATAAACATTTACTTTATTAAAATGGAATCTAAAAACAAAGACATTGAACATCTGTATTCTAGTCTTCAAGCTGTTATTGATAAACCTATAATTGATAATCCCGAAGCAAAGTTTATTCCACTTCCTCCTTCTCTTCCAATGTCTCCAAGTTGTTCTTCCCCAATGAATAAAAATCTTTCTTCTTCTTCACCAAGCGAATGTCCTTGTAAACATATTTTAAATGCGAACGATATTACTACATGTTCTTTATGTCAATTACCCATCCCTATTATTGAACAATTATTAGCAGAAAAAAACCAATACGAACAAGAAATTATTGAACTGGAACAACAACTGAAAAAAGAGCAACATAAAATTGAAGAACAAATAAAATCGATCAATGAATTAAATACTCGTATGGAACTCGTTCAAACTGAATTACAAGATAAAACAAGTCAATTTCAAGCTTTACAGAGTGATATGGAATTATTAAACGATAAATATGTCGATGAAATAGAAAGAGTAGCTGAAATTCAACACTCTAAAGATATGGTAGAAAGTGAATTAGAAGATTTATCTAGGCGTTTATTTGAAGAAGCCAATGGGATGGTCGCTAATGAAAAGAGAGCAAAACATAATTTGGAAATTGCTCAAAAGCATCTTGAAAATCAATTGCAAGAAACAAAAGAAAGATTAGGTGCTGAACAAATGCAATTAAAAGAACTTCGTAAAAGAATGGAAGAAATGACAACAAACGAAAATATCGTACCGAAGACACCAGATCATATCAAAGATATAACAAACTTGTTAGCTGAACGTATGACATTATTGACAAATGAACAAAAGCATGCTCAAATTGATGCTCTTATTTTGGATGAGTTTCAAGAATTTGTTAAAACTGGTACTTCCGTACCATTAAAAAAGTTGCATACAATACAATTTATGAAGTATTGTCAAGAAGAAGATGTCGAAGCTTGTTTACGTTTTGGTCCTAATTCAAGATTATCAGCTCGTAAAATAAATGAAGCCATTGTATTAAATACTTGCTTTATTGAAGAAGCTCCACCTGGTTTTGCTGAAGAACAATCCAAGAGAGCAGTGACTGATACACCACTTAAATTCTCTGGTGCAAAGTCAATGATGTGGGAAAGATTTAGTTCCAATAATCAATCGAGTGTATTTAATGGCTGTCAAGCGTGCGGTAGAAATGATGGTACCTCTTTACCTTATAGATTTAGAATATCTTATTTTGATGATTGGGCTTGTATTGATAGATTCTGTCGTGATAGATTAGTTGCAGTTTGTGAATTTTATGTGTTAATTAGAAACATTAGGCAAGGACTCTATAGTAACAGAAGTATCCCTGATCTTTATCATGAGGCAATGCGTTTAAGGTTACAAATGTTTTATGCAAGGTAAAATTAATTTTAATCATTATACTTTCTTTTTTTTTTGTATTCACGTAAATCAATCATAAAATAGAATGGGAGCGTTACCTTGGACTTTACGTACATCTGGTAATTCACCAAAACCTGATATACCAAAAGTAATTAGCTCAGAATCTTCTCCTTTACCAAAATCTGTCAAAGTAGTAGAAGAAACTAGAAGAGGAAGTCTGGATGATATCCATAAACAAACTAATGACGATAAACTTGTTACCACCACCACTACTACTATCACTTCTTTAACTCCACAAGATAATAATACCACTTAATTCAATCTCTATTATAATTACTTTTTTATATCTCACACACTCTCTCTCCTATTAATATTCTTCACACTTTTTCTCTCTCATCCCTTTCTTCTTTATTATATATATATATGTAGAACTCCCTATACAGCACTTGTAATTGATATTGCGGTCCCTCTTACCGTGTGCGGGAATAAAATTTTAATAGCAATATGTCGTACTCCTACATTTTATCTTGTCCATGTATTGTATACCACATAATTTTTTATTTATTTATACCATCAACTACACAACTAGACATTAATGTTACAAGTTAAATTTTAAAAATCCTTTCGAAATAAATAAATTTAAAGTATGTGCTTACAATTTTAAGACTTATGAGGTCTATCGTCGTATTCTTCAACCACCAGAAACATCCAAATTTGCATTTGTTAATGACATTGAAGCAGTCGCCGTCAACAAAAATCGATCGGGAGATATCAAGAGATTCGTCTACTGTCAACTCGTCGTCTTCTAATATTGGTTAGTTTTTCGATAGGCGTGGTCAGTGGGCTACTGTTACCCTTATGGTGTGGACGTTTCCCATGGCTGGTGTGTTTACACTTATGTAAGTATATTCTCTAAAAAAAAATAGAGCTATAAAAAATATTCACACCTTTTTCTTTGATTAGAATTATTCTTAGAGTAGCTGGAACTGCATTATATGGTGCTCTTGGTATTATTGTTTGGAAAACTGTTGATGGAAATCCTTATGGTCTAGTTGCTCCCACGTTTGTTGTAACGATGCCTTTGTATTATTATTTTTCTACTGGTGAAGTAATAAAAGTTGTAATTATTATGATACAAGTGACATTACTACTAGTAAGTGAATAAAGAAAAGAAATTGGAACAGCATAATACTAATTACTATCTTTTTATTATTGTTATTAGGTTATTTATTACGAGTATCAATATGTTTTAAATGGTGCTCCAACGTATGACTCTATCGAGATGGTGACCGGAAAGTCATTTTTTTTTTACTATACTAAATAATTGAATGGTTTTAAAAGCTAACATTTGTATCTTTTAGCGTATTTTCCTTGTTTTAATTGATGTTGGTGCTTCTGAAATTTTATCTATGGTACCTAAGCCTGTAACAAGTCGTGCTGAACTTCGTAAACGTATTTCAAAAACTTTAGGTGATATGAGTAAACTATACGGTATATTCGTTGGCGATATTCTTTTTGCATACGAACAAAAAAAGGAACCTACTGAAGGTCAAAGAAAAGCATTTATAAGACTAGCTTTAGGTATTCGTAGACAAATTGCAGATGGACATACCTACGTAAAGTTATCCGAATTAGAGCTCCCATTACGTGGTAAATTTCCGTTGGAAGTGTATACTTGATTAGTAGAAAAGGTAGATAATATGCCAGATCTTTTATTGGGTATGGCGTATGAATCGCGATCCGTCGATAATTCTCGGAAGCGCAATATTGCTCAAATAATGTAGCAACAGCGTGTAAAATATGTAAGTTATATATAATTAATTTATGTATATAACGACTAAAAATTAACCTCACTCTCCTTTACCATTATAGCTTGCATCTATACTCTCTATTATGAAGCTACTTTCAGCTACATTGTCTCCCAAGATAGCTTTATTTCTATATATAATGTCACCGCTTCAATTAAGAGAAAAATTTGCGGAAGGATTAAGTCGAATGATTGTCGAGAACCATGATGGGCTTGATGATGATACGTTCCCCGGATATTGTAAACTCATATCAATTTTCAAGCGAATTAGACGAAGTCTTGGAATGTGTTGAAGAGTTGGCGTTGAAGACCCAGAACAATATCTTATTTTATACAATATAATTTATTCTTACTATTGAAAAAAAAATGCAATTTTATTGGATAGAGATACTACTCCTGAGAATAAACTTTGAAGTATAGATTTTGAGATCAATAGTAATATAAATCATAAAGATAATAATTATAAAAAGTAGTTTAAGTAATCACCAGGTTATAAGTTATCAACTAGTTTATTAAAGACACGTTTATTTAGTGTAATGATTAAAACAAATTATGGACAAGAACGGTTTCAGTCATCATGTGTTGCTTATTATCGAGGAGCGGATGCTTGTGCACTAGTACATGATGTCAATAATTTTTTATCTTTTCAACACTTGAATTCGTTTTGCTTTATTTGTGTATTTATTTTTATTTTATGTAGAACGATGGAGAGAGGTTTTTTTTTAAAAAAAACAGTCGTCTTTACCAACAGAAGAAGCAAGGCATTTCCCATTACAGATGATTGGAAATAAAATTAATGTTGATGATAGAGTTGTATTGAGAAGACAAGCACGAGCTTGGGCAGAGATTCATTCCAGCGATAAAATGCAAATCCTGTGCTTTGAAGCGAGTGCGAAAAATAGAGATAATGTTGAAAAGACGTTTACGCATATTGCTAAAATGACTAAAATTCCTCAAATGGAATTATATATGGTTGATAATAATTCTTTTTCTTTAACAGTTGATTCTCGATCAATTAAAAGTCGTTGCTACTAAAAACAAAGAAAGACACACTGTAATTTCTGTAATATTTCTTCTCTCTCTCTCTCACGCACACACAAATCCATACATTACCTATTATTGTTATTATTATTATTATATACATATACATTTAATACCTTATACATACACTCTCAATTGGTCACTTTCCTGAATCTAACTGGGCATTAATTGTTGACAATCAGTTTTGAAAACAAATCGGTTATGCGTCAAACCATTGCTCTTTCTAAAATAAATCATTAGTTCTGTATAATAATAATAGAAAAGAAATATTCGTAAAATTACTACAGGCTGCTTGAGAAGGGCCTTATTTTAATTGCATTTTCTTTAAACTAGGCCAAACAAAGACTTGTTTTGAGCTGTCCTATCGCCTAAGTCAATTCTTTACACACCAACACACCCACACCGCACCTACTGCCAAATAAAAAATAACGTTTCATTTTTTTGCTTCTTACAGTGATCTAATATCTTTAATAAATAACTATTTATTAAATATGCTTATATTGACATAAAGTTCAAAACAACAACTTATTACTCTTTCATGATCTGGATACAAATTATAATTTTTCATCTCTGGCTTTATCTTTCCGCAAAGTCAACGCTAAAAAAAAAAAATTACGTCATAAATTGGTACTGGAATTAACCGACGCTCTTTATCTTTCTCTTCCTCTCAACGGTCCAACAGCTATGATTTATTGCTTTTTTATTCTTTTGCCATGCTTTAGCCTGGTCAGCTTCCAGTTGAACAGAATGACTGAGTCTGCTTTATGGTGTTTACGGAGTCAGTTTAGCGGACAGTAATGGCAGTATAAGGAATTTCTAGTATTTTTCTAATTGGATAAAGACCGATTCTATTGTTATTTGACTATACTGACCTGTGTAGAAGGATATGAATTTCTGCTGTTCATGTGTCAAGTGTGATGTACATGGTATTATCACTTTTCGATGGTAATATTTAGATCTTTCGCTACATGTTATGGATGTTTATTAGGCAACTTAGATGGCTGAATAATACGAATGACATACTAACTCTTATCTTTGTAGAGATACAAAGGATTCCGTTTCCCTCTTGTATTACATTTTTATGTTAGTACAATCACCTCATTCTTTTTCTATTAAAGAACTGATTCGGTGCCATAGTTTTGCTTTTCATAATAAAGACCAATATTTTTATTTTTTTAGTTCAAGGCAAATTGTAATAATTTGAAACTGAGAGCTACACCTTTAAATAAAGATGATAGTTTATGTTGTTTGAATAACTCCCTCCTAACTTAAGTGGGGTTTATGATATTGATTCGTCTGTTCGTTAAGAAAACTTCTCTTTTGTTTGCGGTTTTTCACGTGCACGGACAAAGCTCGTATACGTTATTTCACGCAGTCTTGACTTGATGACTTCTTCACTACCGTAATGTTAATTTATCTCTTTAATATACGATCACATGTACTACTTTTTTCTTTATCATAAATAACAGTAAGCACTTTATTGAGAATATATATAATAAAAACTGGGTATATTGTAAGGTATAATGAAATTTTAAAGAGTTATTATAATTAAAAATAACGTCACTATCATGAACACTCTTCTTTGCAAAGGTGTTTGGGGACTCCGGGAGAAGGTTTTTGGTTCTTGGGGGGAGTCCCTGTGCTTCGAACAGACTCTTGCTTTACTGTTAGATCATCATCTTGGAGATCATCAATTGGTCTCTTGCTTGTTTTTTTTTTTTTTTTTACTTTTTTGCGCAATCAAATGTTCATCGTACTTGTTATTTGTAAAAACACATTCATCTCTGAAACATAAAAGATCGATTGCTAAATTCATATACTTCTCGATGTTTTAGATTGTATTTTCTATCTTATATTTCTTAAACTCGGTTGTAACATACGACCCACGTTCTGCAAGAGAAGTGTTAACAGAAAAAAACTTCAAGGCCAGAGATTTGTAAAGAATCAATAGACGTAATTTTGACACTATTTAATATAAATCTATCAATGATAGTTTTGTTTTCTATTGATAGTTTACGGCAGTCAAGAACAAGCTTCATGTCACCAGGGCGTTCTTTAGATGCTTCCATAACAGAAACATCATTTTCAATATTGTAACGTTGATTGATTTTATCGTTGAGAATTCTCATATCAGCCTTCAATCTCGCGTCAGAGATAGTACCATAGTGTGTTATATGAGTATAGCCCCTAAAAGAAAGGTGGGTTAAAGAAAGTTTAAATAAAAAATATGGTCTTACCATTTAAGACGTAAATTAGATTCATAAAATAACAATATAGTCCCATTCGGAACAGTCGATATCTTCTTTAAATAGATCAGGTTGACGTTTAATTAATAATAATATTTGTAATATGAAGTAGATACAGAAAGAGATATCCGTGCAGCTTGGGTTTAATTCAGGATCTTACTTTTGTCCTAAGAGCTTAACTTGCTTATACATATCTATCCAGTTGGTTTGAAGGATTTCCTTTCGTTATAAGCCGCAAAGACCGAATTAATAATTGGTAAAATTTGATTGTATTCATCAACATTGTATTTTTTTGGCTGGTATAATTTTCTAAGCTCTTTCCATTGTAGGCTTGTAAGCAATATTGACTGCGATTTAGGGTAAGTAAAGCTAAGATCTATAAATGAATTTAAGCCCAAGGATACTATTGCTTTGTTGTCAGCCGTTGCAGAATGATATTCAGCTCTATTATATATAGCCTTTGTTTTAATAATAGAACCAACAGATCTGGTTGAGTCTTGAAGGTATACATTATCACAATCAACGCAAATGTTAGCTGGTGGTGTACAGGCTGAAGAGCTTTCTTCCAGTTTTTATTTTTATTTTTACCTATTTCATACTCAAATTGGTAAGCTACAAGCTCTTTAGTAAGTTTTTTTTCTTGGTAATAGAAGCATTGATATTATGTTCAATTTGACTTTCGTTAATTCTTGGTATACCACCATTTACGCCACAAGTGCCAATTTAGGGAAATTCCTGCATAGACACCACCATATCATAAGGAAACATTTAGACATTTGAGTATATAAAAGGTACTTGCTTGTATATGAATTCATTGTTAAAAAAAGGAAATGAAAAGGATGGAATAAACAGGTCAATTTAATCATGATAAAAAGGGATTTATTTAACTATGATAAAAAGGATTTATTTAATCATCATGATGTATTTACTTTCTCACGTATTCATACGTAATTAAAAAAAAAACTTGTTTTTTACCTGTTATTTGTTGGAGGTGCACGTCATAAATTGGCACTGGTGGTGTAAATGGTGGCGTACCAAGAATTAATCGACATTTCAAGATGTAAAATAAAATAAACTTTTTTGAAAACTCATCCTTGTATAATTGAATGCTCAGTTGTAGGCGTTTTGAGTAAAGAGGACAATCGCCGTGTAGCCAGAGCATTCGTATCGTTTTTAAAAGCTATTCGAGATATTGAACAGGCGAATTGAGATACTTGAAATAAGTAAAACTCAATTACTTGAGTACTAACGAATAGATGATGGGTTATATATATTCGAGGCATTTCGTAAAAAGTATTTATAAACTTGAACTCCCATATTGGGTTTAATACCAGTAGATCTAAAGTATTTACGTATAGTGAGATGAGGGAACCAAAATCGTCTATTAGTACGATTAATTTCAATTTCTTCTAAGCAGGTCACCAATGTGGTTATACGGTTTGAATGTTCAACCAAATTATACTGAAACTTGTAATATACTATTGAATTCGGCTCAACAAAGATAAAAGGCGACTTTTTGGTAGCCTGTTCGAATTTGGCAATGGCTTGGTTTAAACGTTCAGCTAGCACGCGAGTACTTTGGCCATCAGTTTCTTGATTTGAGATTTCTTGTTACTAGTATAATCAGATAAAAAGATACGAGGAAAAGGCCAGAGGATAGTACTTTTTAATGATCAAGGTTTCCCGCTAAATTTCATTAATCGATCATTGCATTCGTTTAAAGTTGACACATGTATTACTTAATTCTTGACTGGTTTTTCTTGATTCTTCCAATTGCGACAAAAACTGTCTTGTGATTTGATGGTTTTTCCTCAGTAACAGAAGTAAGGTTTACTGATTTCCATTAATCGATCCGTCTTTGTAATCAATACCATGTAAAGGACTTCTAATTGTCTTGATAACTCTGGTAAGGTTGATGATTTTATCAAGTTATACGACTTAACTACCACAATTACAGGCTGAAAGCCTGGTGTTTCAGAAGATTGAATCACAGAACTAAAAAAACAGAGAAGGGATACTTTACTGCAACAATCTTACTGGCAAAAATAACACCAAAATTAGCTATTAAAAAAACGTCTGAATTTGGCTGAGTGTGTAGCCTATGATGGGTGGTGATTGCCGAGATTTTTTTTTTTATCATGCATATTATACAGTAACTTCAGCTGATGGAGATGGTTTTCTGATTTTTTACAATGGCTCTAAAATATAGTCATCTAAATAAGTGGCTGTATTTGCTGTCAATGTACTAAACTGCACCAGAACTCATGTAATTTGTGTGAGGGTTTATACAATGATATCGTCATGCTAGCATCAATGAATAGTTGCACCACACCACAAGTTCAACCAATCAAGCGATCAATCTTTTGACGGAGTACAAACACATTTTTTCTTTGAGCTCCTTTTTGCGTCACAACTTAAATATTACTTTTTTTTTCCTTTTGGAAGTACAATGTCATTGGAGAGAAAATGTCTTCACCAACTTCTCCAGTTCTTGGCCTTGTATCAGCAAACATCAAACTATTTAACAGCAAGTCTGATAACGATTCTACAGCACCACCAACATCAACAACAACAACTAGTAATGACACTGTAATATTACCACCACTTCCGCCGAAACCTGTAAAGATTAAACATTTATCTTCCTCTAATTCGACTTCTAATAAACCTAATTTAACACCTTCAACTTCACCTTCTCCACCTCCACCACCGCCACCGGCTTCCCCACCCCTTCTTATTAGTGGTCCACCACCTCCGCTTCCTACAACTCCTCCCAGACCACTAAATCGACCTAATGCTTCAAAAACTCAATATAAAAAGCCCCAAGCTTCTCCTATCGTTGCTCAAAAGAGCGGTTCTTCGACACTAAAAGTTATGCTCGGAAAAGTAGTTGGTAGTGTTAGTGGTATGTTTTTTTTTTTGGTTTGAAAAAATGAAGAGTCTCAATTTTCTTTATTAACCTCTTTTTTTTTTTAGATTTATGGACAGTTCAAAGTAATTCTACACCGTCTGCATCGACTTCCACCAACCAAAATGGAAAAGCCAAGATATCCTCACCATATAATATGGTTCATGTAACACATGTAGGCTTTAATCCTCAGACAGGCGAATTTACGGGAATGCCAAGAGAATGGCATATTTTATTACAACAAAGTGGTATTACTAAAAAGGAACAAAGACAAAATCCTCAGGTAAAAAAAAGTAAAAGTTTTTCGAAAAAGGGAAAAAACTAAACATTGTAAATGTCTAGGCGGTTTTAGATGTACTGGGATTTTATAAAGACTCGAAAGATCAATCGCTAGATACAGTTTGGGATAAATTTGATAATGTTCATCCCAGGAATTATGCATCTGGCCGATCGACACCTCCACCATTACCTCAAAGAACCAGACCTCAACTGGTTGTTGTCAATTCTAGCGAAACAACGAAACCACCAATACCTAACCGCCCAACCACCAGCACTACAGTAAGTATATATATATATCTAACCTGTTTTATAATTATTATTATATTTATTTTTCTTTTTTTTTAAAAAAAAAGTCAATGAACACCCCACCATCACCCCCACCTATACCAGCTCGCCCCGAAATAGTGTCATTGTCAAGTAAGATTCCACCACCCAAACCACCATTATCCACCAAACCTTCAATTCCTAAAAAGAATGCTATGAAGAAACCATCGATAGAGAAAGATATATCATCTGCGTTAACATCAAGTCCGACGCCACCACCACGATCAAATAAACCACAATTGCAAGCAGAAAAAAGAGTCACCTCATCAGTCTACATTGCACCATCCGCAGCTCCTTTAGATCCTGCATTAGACAATACACCAGATAAATCCAGATTATTACGAAGAGAACAAAGACAACAAAAAGAAGCGATTAAGGATGCTCAAGTGATTGCTGATTTACAAGCTATTTGTACAGATGCAGATCCAACTAAATTATATCGAAATATGATTAAAATTGGGCAAGGGTAAGAATGGTTATATATTATGTGTGTGTGTGTATATATATATATAGTGGATATTCATGTAAATCTAAAATAGTGCGTCGGGCGGTGTATATACCGCACAATCGGTTGATACAAACATGTCAGTAGCTATTAAACAAATGAATTTGGATCAACAATTAAGAAAGGAAGTAATTATCAATGAAATTTTAGTAATGAGAGAAGCACAGCATAAGAATATTGTTAATTTTATTGACTCGTTCTTGGTGATAAATGAATTATGGGTTGTCATGGAATATATGGAAGGTGGATCCTTGACTGATGTAGTAACTACAAGTATGATGACTGAAAATCAAATTTCAACTGTGTGTAGAGAAACATTGGAAGGTATCAGCCATTTGCACTCATTGGGTATCATTCATCGTGATATTAAATCTGATAATGTACTTCTTGGCTTAAATGGACATGTTAAATTAAGTAAGTGTTTGTGTGTGTGTGTGTGTGTGTGTATATGTACGTATTTATTTAACCCTTTTCTCTTGGTATTTAGCTGATTTTGGATTTTGTGCAAGATTAAATGATTCAGAGTCCAGAACGACCATGGTTGGTACACCTTATTGGGTAAGTGTATTCATAATATTTTATATCTCTGAATACTAAAAAATATAAAATAGATGGCACCTGAAGTAGTAACTAGAAAAGAGTATGGGCCAAAGATTGACATTTGGTCGCTTGGTATTATGGTAATTGAAATGATTGAAGGAGAACCACCTTATTTACACGAGAATCCTTTAAGAGCACTTTACTTGATTGCCACTAACGGTACACCATCTTTACAACATCCTGACGAATTATCTGATAAGCTGAAAGATTTCTTAACACAATCTTTAACAGTAGAAAGTAATGATAGACCGGATGCTAACACGTTACTTAAACACCCCTTCTTAACAAGAGGTGAAAATGTAAAAACCTTAATTCCCTTGATAAAAGCTAGTCGTGACCTTCGTAAAGCTCATGAAATATGATATGTACAAAATAAAAATAATTTACCTTTTGATTCAACAAAGCTACACCACATGCGAGTGTAATTACCAAGATAGGCTATTTTGTAGAAAAAGCACAATGTAGCACAAGTTTGCCCTTAATTTTCTCTTTTCTTTTTTAAAACCCAGTAATTTTATATATAATTTTTTTTTTTTTTACTTTCTTTTTCTGTAATATTAATTATGTCTGTATTAAAACCCACTAAAAGTATACTAAAGCAAATAAATTCACCAGGAAATACTTCCTGGTTCTCAAAATTTAATGAACCAAGTAATAATAACAATAATACAAATACTTCACCACCTCGAATAAATAACTTGTTTAATGGGTTTCGTAAACCACAGGTTGATCATGAAGAAGTTACCATGGCAACAGACTTGAATCCCAAAGAATTAAAGAGAGTACGATTCCCTGTCTCTGGAATAAAGAAAGAATTTTTATTCTTAAAAGACGATCCTATTGTAGAAACAAAGAAACAAATTGAAATTGAACCTATTAATATTCAAACATTGGCTCAGCTATTATCTCTTTATGAACTTGTTTGCAGAAACAAACAAGCTCAAACAATCGACCTGTTAGTTTCAGCTATGATTGTAAGTAGTTATAGTTCTTTATTTTAATATCATAAACTTATTTTATTCTTTTATAGACTCAACCACAGGCAACATATTTAACCAGAATCGATTTAAGCAATCAACTTATCGATAGATACAATATAGAACCTCTCGCTGACATAATGTCTGTAGAATTCGGTCTTCGAGAACTTGTTTTTAATAATTGTGGACTTGAAGATGATGTAATATATATATATATATATATATATGTATATAAAAATATACATATTCAGTTGCTTTTTTTTAACAGCTGTTTTTATTTTAGGCAATTAAAGTTCTTATGCATAGTTTATTAGAAAACGATAAAATATCTGAATTAAGTTTAGTTAATAACCCTAAATTAACTACCAATGGATTCAAGTATATCGCTGTGTATATTAGGGGTGTAAGTAAATTTTGATTTTATTTATTTAATGTTATAACTCACTCTTATTATAGTCCTCACAATTGGCCAAATTAGACCTTTCTTATACTCAACCAGATAAAAAATCTATCCAGTACATTATTAATGCCACCATCAAGAACGAAATCGATCATAATTCGCCTTCTCTTGCCAAATTATTGTTAAATGGGTGTGTATTACGTAACCAACATATGGAAGTACTTGCTTCAGGTATTAAAAAATCATGTATCAAACATCTCTACCTGCGTGGCAATAAATTTATCAATGGTGGTGCATTGTCTATTGGTGTCATGTTGAGAGATTATGAAGATTCGGTACAAAGCTTAATAGGACTTTATCTCGATAATAATGACTTAAGTCAAGGAATTGAATATATTACTCAGGCATTAAGAAGAAATCAAAGTTTATTGACTTTATCCATGTGCGATTGTAAAATTGATTCTAAAGGGTGTGTCTTGGTTGGTGAAGCACTGGTAAACTTTTTTTTTTTTTTTTAAAAAAAAAAATATTTATGATTACCTTAATTTTAACAAAAAAAAATAGAAATACAATCAACATTTAGAAATATTCGATATGGGATATAATCCTCTATGCTCATCAAATATGGATGGCGTAAGTTTTATTATGGTATTTATACAGTATATGCAATTATTAACTTGTAACAAATAGATTAATCAAATTCGACAAGCACTAAATATAAATAGATCTTTAAAAGATTTGCGTTTAACTGATACTGATATCGGAACTGAAGGTAAAAAAAAAAACATCGGTATATCTTTATATGAACTATATTAACTTATAAAAAAAAAATTAGCTGCCATTGCTTTAGCTGAATGCCTTCCTGAAAACAACTCGCTGGTGAGACTCGATTTATCTAGAAACCCACAGATTAAAATCGCAGGATTAATGGCAATATCCGTTTCAATTAGAATGAACCATACCATTACATTTATAGACATCAATATACCCGTAAGATTTTATTTTTATTTTATCATTCATAATATATTAACTCTCTATGATATAGACTGATGACAATGAAATGGTTAAAATCCACAACGGTATACTAGCAACGTGTACTAGAAATGCACAATCTAAAAAGCAGGAACCTCAACAATTACCTAACCATGTAATAACTACTGCTCAAGCAACTGCCAGACTTACACTTCAAGAACGTTTAGCTGCTGTAACAAAAGGAAGAGGAAATACTCCCACTCTTGAAGCTTCTTCGTCTGAAGTCACGTTAACTCAAATGCCATTAGAAACCAAACCTCAACAAGCCGTTGTCGATGACTCTGTATTAATACAACAAGCTTTTGATTGCGTTGAATCGCTTGAAGATGTATTAAATAATAAGAACAATAATTCTAATGATACCATTAACAACTGCAAGAAAATACAATCAGATATTTGTTCCAGAATACCTGTTATCACCGACCAATCTCAATTAGAAATATTATTAGCTGTCAATGATAGATTAACGTCAACCATTCAAACCTTTGAAAAAGCAGATGTAGGGACCGTAGAAAAGGACAATGAAACCGAACAAGAATTATCATCGTCTTTTGAAATAGGTGATGCTGATGATAGAGCCCAAGAAACATTATCTTCGTCATTTGAAATAGGTGATGATGATGACGAAGATGAAGAGGAAGAAAGAGATCATTTAAAAGAGCTGCGTAGTGAGATTGAAGCAGAAGAAAGTGCTGCCTTTTTAAAGGCTAAACAAGTCGAGCATGAAGAACTTGCTGTAGTAGTAGAACAATAAATCTATATATATATATATATATATATCACGGGAAAAAATAGGTGGTTTTGGTGGTTTAAGGTGACTTGAAAGTGTTTTTTTCGGGTGTTTTTTGCAATCACCTGTAAAAAAAGCAATAAAAAGGTACTTTTAGGTGTTTTTGGTAGCCACCTAATGAGAAAGTGTTTTTTAAGCGGTTTAAGGTTTTTTAAAGTGGTTTAAAGTGGTTTTAGGTGGCTTTAAGTGGTTTAAAGCGTTGAGAATGTTAAAGTATAAAATATATTTGAAGTTAATTGAAATGAGTATATTTTTAATAGTTCCTATAAAAGTTAAGACGTTACAACTAATTATGTTAATGAAAATGTAAAAGGAGGATTCCTCAAAGTAACCTTCGAGCTTAAGCATATCTTTAGCCATATCAAATAATGCTTTTTATCATCTATCGACTTGATTGTGTTTACGGGGCTTTGGATTAGCTCCATATCCAGAATTACGTATGTTTGGTTCCTTCCGATTCTTTGTAAAGGAGTATCAGAACTGTTTACAAAAAAAAAACTGGGGCCCTATCTTCTGCTTCTTCAACTTTAATATTGTTACATATTCTTGTCCATACAAACAGCTATTCAAACAAGTCATCAATAATTTTTTTTTATAAAATACAAGAATATTTTTTTTTAAAGCTCAAGGACTAAATCAAAATGAATGGGCTTTTTTTTTTTTTTTTTTCCCAAAAGCTGTTTTTATGCGACATTGTGTCTTTTAAACGATTACTAATTACCCACACTTAGTTTATAAACTTTTTTTTTAATTGTTTTTTAAGAACAATAATTACTTTAGGTATTGAATTTTACTTTTAGCGTATACTTTCTTAACTATTACACCCTTTTTTTTCTAGTTGCCCGCCAGCCAATTAGACCTTTGGGCTAGCTTGTATGCTACAAGCTTTAAGCTTTTCTCAAGGCCTTTAAGACTCACAGCGGATTTGTTATATAAGTGGTGAATAGCTTTTTGTTATTGAAATTGTTAGTTTTATGAATATAGAATGTTGCTTATAATTTGAGTTTTGGCTATTGCGTTACTATTTATGATATTACTTTAGGCAATGCCAGTATACTAATAAAATATCATCTTAGTGTAATAGACATCCAAGTTAAAGTAAGTAAGCTGTAGAATTGTATTATGAACCTTCATTAACAAATTTTATAACACTGCTGCAAATTAGGAAAGCTGCGTACTTCAAGAATCGATTCATGTTTGTTTATTAAAACGATAAGCTCAGTCCATATATCACCATTGACAAAGGCGGCATTATGTATTTGCCCTTATTTATTATACGCGTTGGCATAATTGGTAATAAAAACGTTAATAAAAACGTTAATAAAAACGAGTGATTATAGGTACTACAATATAAAGTAATTTAAAATGATTTAAAGTAACGTTTTAAAAATGATTTCAAAGTGATTTCAAAATGATTTTAAGTGGTTTAAAGTAATTAAGAGGATGTGGTTTTGAAGTAATTTTAGGTAATTTTTGGTGTTTTCATGTCGCTTTGTGCACGGTAAAAATTATCTTTTTTTTTAGGTGTTTTAAAGTGTTTTTTGTCACTTTTAAAACACTCAAGATGTTACCGAAGCGAAGGCTGAAAATGTGGTAAATGCTCTCAGAGCCACGCTTTATTTTTTATAAATAATACTAAACTAATTAAAATCCCTTTCTTCCTTATATCTTTCAAATAAGCTACTAATAATAATTCTTTTTTTTTTTTTTTTTTTTTTTTTTTATGGGAGGGTTATAAGGTTAAAATAACTTTTTGAATTTTGTAAACCAAGATGAATTTGTTGACGGGTGGGTATTTACCACATTGGAAGCCGGAGCGGAAGCAACTGAGATTGTTAATTTTAGGCGAAACCACTTCTTTTTTTGGAAGAACTCTTTTCTCAATACAGATCGTACCTTTTTTTTAAACGCAATAGGTTCTTGGAAAGCGAGACATTGATGACGCGAATCAGCGAGGCATCAAAATGTTTGGAATTGAGTGATTTTGAAGGATTCGTTTCTCAGACTCATAAATGTCTAGACAGCTGTCGCAACGGAGAACCATTATGATATGACGTTCAGTTTCTTTAAACGATTTATAATAACAAGCAAAGCACAAAAAAAAAGTGGTTTTGAAAATGGACAGTCATGATTCAAAGATTTTTTTTAATGAGAAGTTATTGGCCTGCGTTCCAACTGCGTTCCTTCACACTACTTTTTTTTTCTTCTTTTTCTTTAAAAAAGGGGGGGGGGTAGTTTGAGAATGGTGGAAAAGAAATGCACTGTTATTCCGAGGAAATATTTGGAAGTGAAGAATGAGGAACGTCTTTTAGAAGGAAGGACTCTTGATGGACTTGAGTATTTTTTTTTCAGTGATAGTAATAATATGTATTGCGAGAAAAGGAGTGTTGTCAAAGATAGATTCGATTGTAGCAGCGACCGCTAGGAGGGCATGAGTTTTGGATATCTATAGAGTCGAAGGTAACGACAAAGTGAAAAGAACGACTTGTAGTACATCCGGCGAAACGTTCGAGTCAGAGGGATCAATGTATTTTTTTCATATACTTTGCCAGACTTGAAGTTTTGGAGGACAAATAATGATAAAATGGAGTAGTGACATTCTAGAGTAACAAACCACTAATAATGGCAAGGTTTGAGGCTGCACAGCTTAGTATAACATTCAGAGGAAACTAAAATATTATCATGCCAACCTTCATTTACAAAAATAAATATGGCCAGCTTTTACAACACCTACTTACCCTTTGTTCGCGAAGTATCCACTTACAATCAACATCCTCGTGTGCAACTATTTGAAAGCGTAACTATTTTTGATTACTGGCTAGAAGCTAATAACCGAAAAATTCAAATGGTACAAGACAGCAATGTATTACTTATATGCTCTAAGTCTTTGTGAAAATAAAACTTGTGGTCTTCAAAAAATATAATATATAGAGGATCCATTTGGTAAAAAAAAAAGGGCCTGTCCACAAGATTATCACCCCGTAATTGAATTTTAATTCGTATTACATCTTTAAAAAGAGAAAAAAAAAAGACCTCGATTATAACTCTAGTATATATATAATATATTAGATAAAAAAAGAGACAAGTATGGTATAAAAAGCGCATTTTTTTAAGCCAGAAGAACGCTTTTTATGTGAATAAAGGAATAGTTATAACAAACCAAAGGCAGTTAAATTAAATAACTAAGAAGTAGGTTCTTGTCTATAGACCTGCCTCAGATTCCCATCAATGATGATTTTATACTATATTGATCGTATTATCACGGTTTTCAGAATAAAAAAAAGTTTCTATGATTATTGTTTTGTCAACGATTCATGTTAGGGGAAGAATACCTTAATTTAAAATTGATCTTTTCTTCTTGGTCATTCTTTTACCGTGTTGGTAAAGAAGATTTTGACCAGTTTTGATTTCATAAGAAAAAAAAAACTGTAAATTTATGCTCGCCCTCTTTTCGCATTATGTTTGGTGCTTCGTATCACCCTAAAACTAATTTTTATAACTACTACAGCTGTATTTATAAACGCTGGTTTGTTCATTCTGTTTGATATTTAAGGATACGTAGCCCGAACTATGTGTATTGGGGATAAAATTGAAGACTGTTATTTAAGAGGTAAGTTATCGGTGACAACAAAAATATTAATAATATTATTCCCAACAAGTTTATTTGTTAGATGATCTTATTCTGTGCTAATAGTAGGCTAATTGAAATAGAAGTGTGCTCTGAAATTTTACGCTGGGTTAGTATACAACTGTGGTGTCACATTTTCCCATAATTGAATCACTCAAAATTACAGATGTCACGTCGAGTGCTTGGGGTAACTTACTATGGCTTAAACTAGACAATTATATTTCACATTTAGTGATAGACTTCAAGTTTTTATCGTTAAGTGATGATCCGGTTCTTGTTATTCTTCTTTTAAAAACTGCTCTACAAAGAAAAGCGTTGGAACTCTACTTTCGAACTGATAATCTGGGAGAACTTTTCCACTGCAAATAAAAACTTACAGAAAAGGAAGAAATGGTATGTTTTTTTGGTATGTGCCATTTGGACGTCGATTTGAATGTTTACGAGGAGTTGACTATATGTAATAGTGGTGTAACTATTTACAAAAATAAATTATGATATGATATTTTTATTTATTTATTTGTTCTTTGTCATATATTAACTACAAAGGCTGTTAACCCATTTATCCCCCCCCCCTGTTATTTTTTGTTGTCAGTAAGAAAGCAACAACTTGAAAACTAGTATTTTACAAGTACTTTTTTTTTATAATGCTCATTATTGACGATAAGGTATAAATAATGTTGCTATTAATTTTATTATTTCTATTTTGTTCTCGTTCTTATCTCAACTCTTTCTCTCTCTCCATCAACATGTCCGCACAGTACTTGGCTTCCGAAATCCTCAGTCAGATATTTATATTACTACCAGAAAATTCAGTTTACCAATGTATGTTAGTATGTAAAACTTGGAACACCTCTGCCACAATTCAATTCTTTAGTACCTTAAAACTAGGTGGTAAAAACAACTACCCTCTAACACTACTTGCAGCCAACTTAAAAAATGGTTATCTTGGTTTCTTCAAGTACGGCTACTTGGTTAAAAATTTAATTATTGAAGGACCATTTGAAGAATTTAAAGACCCACTTATTTTTTTCTCTCTTATAATGTGTTTACCGTATCTAAAATCAATTGATATCTCTCGTTGTTCTCGTCGTTCATTTATTTTAGAAAACCTTCAAGTTTTTTCAAATGATCTCGATTTAAAATATATTCAAGATGTTGTGGTATTTCCACCTAATAGATTGTTACTTACCGATTTGACTATATCTTTAGAATATTATAGTACTTGTTACAAGTTTCGAGAGACAGTGACCTGTCTAAGACTACATGATGTCGAAAATGGCTATGTTATGGAGAATGGTGAATTCAAATCTTTTCCGGACATATTGCTTCATTTTAAACAGTTAACTAGTTTATACATTGATGACCACCCTTGTCCTGTTGAAAAAGAAAAACGTGTAGAATATCAGCTACCTGTTATATTAAAGACATGTCCCAAATTAACCGATTTAAGAATTTGTAGACCTGACTTTATACCTAGGATTGGGTCATTAACATCACTATTGAAGACTCATCCGGGTTCAGGTTTCGATGGTATAAATTTAAAGAGACTCAGTTTAAATTTTTCTATCCTTGATGCGTCCCTAATGCAATACATTCTTACGAGTATCGATACATCAAAAATGATTTCATTTACTTTTAAAAAAATACAATACGATACGTTTAATGAAATTGCGAATAACAAAATTTTGTTTTTGAAATTCATAAGCCATACAAGTTTAGCTCAAAATTTTCATTTCGAAATTGAAAGCCGTACATTTGGTGCTCAATATCATCGTCGTATTCCGTATGATCCACCTAAATTACATCGCGTCTTTTGGAAGATGGTTCAAGATTTATACTATACACGAAAACTAAAAAGAATCGATATTAATATTCATCTTTTACCCGAGACTCAAATTCATCCTTTAGCGTATCCAAAAATATCTTGCGGTTTACATATTACAGATAACAAGTTAAAATTTCATCAACACATATCGTTCAAGGATTTTTTTGATGGACGCGAACATGGAGAAATTATGTCATCCTTGTTCAATCGATATATTGCTAATAAAACAACAACCATAGAATTTTGTGTGCAAGATAGACAATTTCTGGAAATTTTATTTTTCGTAATGACAAAATTGCCTAATATCGAAAAACTAATTTTAAAAGATCCCGAGAAATCACCAAGATCGATGATTGAATGTTATATAAACCATAAATCGAATATAAATACATATTTGGATACTCATCAGCTATTTTCTTCAGTGAGTATAGAGGGTATAGATATTAAAGAAACCACTTTTTCGGAAATAAGGCATGTTATACGTAACGTAGAAGCATTACGGATTCGCGATTGTCGCTTGTCTACAATCGAAGGTTGTATCTGTTTCGACGAGAGAGTACTTGCATTGGATCTAACAGAATTGAAGTTTTTAAAAAGTATTGCTTTGAATTTGGAAGTTATGACGAACGAGTTTGACCTAGCCACTTACTTGTTTAAAAGAGTTCACACAAATGGTCGTTTAATCTGTAAAACATATTATACGTCTCATAAGCTTAACGGGAAACATAAATTTCGTCTTCAAAAACATATGTTCAACAAAGAACTTCCTGAACACCCGGATGGATTAGTCATTATCGTTTCATTTTGCTCTGACTTATCAATAATTTATCTTTAAAGCGTGGCAGCATAAATTAGAATAAATTATTATAATAAAAACAGTTTATATGGATATAACCCTCTTTCTCTCTCTTTCTCTCATTATATGTATGATTAATAAAAGGAAAATAATTGGGGGGGGGGAGATTAGTCACGTGAGTCGCTCTTTTATACAGTCACGTGTAATAAATGTTTGAACAAATTTAATTTTTTGAAGTGTTATATACATCCCAATTCAAACAGTAAAGCTAGTTAATAAAAAAGTCTTTCAAACACTACCAAATTTTAAAAACTTAAAGAAAAGAGTATTATTTTTACAAAAAATAATTTTATTTTATTTTTTAGTATTTTGAGCAGCCACCGTTATTGTCTATTTACAGACTGGCATCTTTTAGGCACACTTGCCACTAAATTCGACAATAAGTCGCTGCCTAAGTTTCGCCACTCATTTTGAAGACATACCTAGAGCTGCTCAGTATTAAATATACGATGTCTAACGTGCTCAATACGCTTTTCCAGAGCAGCCCAAAGATGCTCAATAGGGTTTAAATCCGGACTTTGCGCAGGCCAAAAGTCAAAGCCCTTAATTTGATGGGCTGCCTTCCACCAGGTCGCATATTTGCCAGTATGGCAGGAAGCGTCATCCTCTTGGAAAATAAATTGCTTATTTCCTTCCTCTGACAAATTTTGGTACCAAGGATGAAAGTTCTTCGCAAGGGTATTGATGTAGGCATCCTGATCTACACTGCCATCAATTACCACTAATGGCCCTAAACCCCCAGACCAAAAACAGCTCCAAACCATAACGGATCCTTTACCAAACTTGTACGTAGGGACAATGTGCCTCTGTTCGTACCTTTCACCCTTCTTACGAATGCATCTAGTGCCACGATCGTTACTTACTACTGTAAACTTCGACTCGTCGGGCCAGATCACTGATTCGCATTGATCTTGGGTCCAATCCGCTTTGTCCTTACACCATTCCAGTCTTTTTTCCATGTGTGTAGGCGTCATTCCTGACTTCCTAGCAGGATAAAACGAACCGAAACCCATTTCTTCAAATACGAAGAGAAAGTCTTCCTGTTAATGCAAATGTCAGCATCTTTCAAATTTCCAATAAAGTGATTGTAAGGCTGGAAGGTCTCTCGACGAATATTTCTAGACAGAAGACGTTTACCCGAATCTGAAAGTTTTTCAGGTCTTCCAGGTCGATTTTTGTTTGTAACTGTTCCTTCGTTTTTCCAACGGGTTACGATGTCACCGGCTATAGACTTAGGGATACCCAAAAGCTTACTGATTTTGCCCAATGAGTATTCGGTATGCTGATGTAGGCCTTTTTCGAAATCTGAAAGTTCCTTTCGTTTCTCAGTAGTTTTAGTAGTAATATCAAAAAGTACCATTTTATGTTATTTATCAAAAAGTAGATATATATCGAAAAAAAGATAAGAAGTATTTTATTTTTTTAAAAAAATGAAGTCGTTCAAACAGTTATTACACGTGACTGTATTACAGATGCGTGGTTCTGCTCATGTGAAGAAAGGAAGCCAAAGTAAGTATTTCATCCACAAGGTGCCCCCAAAAAACAAACTTTTTCTCCTACTTTTGTACCGTTATTCAAGATCATCAAGGCGCCTCTTGTTACAGTTACTGTGGGTGTTGATATTACTTCAAGAAATTTCCCTTAAGATTTATAGGGGCTTTTCCCCTTCTATCACTCTTTGGAGAAGGGTTTTTTTAAGCCTGTGGTTCTTTTATGGTTTAAATTGTTGTGTATTTTCAATGTTAGTGTTCATCACTATCCACAGAAAAATCTCTCCTGTCATTAGTTCAAGACCAATGTCGTACGTAAGACTTCTGGTATTTCTATTTTTCCGCTCTCGAGGTTGGTGCATTTAAATAGCATTCTGTTAACCCGTACTGAACTAAGCACGATTTATATCGCTTGCTTTAAGGTGCTTATATTTGGGATTCTTTATAAACATGTAAGTGATTTCTCATCCTGATATATCTAACATATATTAATATAGATATCATTAGAGTTACCAAATGATCGCATATGATAGATATGTCGCTGGTACCAGACTGATTTTTTTTTTTAGTGGTATTCTGTTTATCTTACAGGCTCGTTGGTACAAATATCTTCAAAACATTAAAGTACTGTGTACGCTGGACCTCTGGCTTGGATACAGATGCTTCTAAAGAAAGCTATTTTAATCGCCATACCAAACACAGTTTCTTCTGCTGAGAATTTAGTTTATTACAGGTATTTTCCCCAAATTTTTTTACTAAACCCTTAAATTGGTAGTGGAAACACCGTATGTATATATATATACCTTTAGTAATATATGCGTTAAACATGAACTATGGTGATGAAAATCTGTTGTATCGTTCAAGTTTGATCACAAATAGAAAAAAAATTAATTGGTAGCTATGATAGAAATAAAAATACTCTCATTTGATTATTTTAATCTTTTATTTATTTCTGTACATTACATTCAATTGATCTGACCTTCTTTTTTTTTTGCTGACGTATTTATGTTTACTATAGTTGTATTTATCTCACAATATTTAAAATAACTATACTAAGTACGATGGCAAAAAAAAAAAAAAAAGGCGTAGCATACAATTGACTACTCATATATGTATCAGCTACATAGACGTATATTAAGTTAATGAAAATAATCCAGTTATGGAAAATATGCCCCTTTATATATATATATGACCCGGGTTAGATCAAAGAGATATATCCAGGCTACTGCAAGTATATCTGTATAATCAGCCCCCCCCCCACCTTTTTTATATTATTAACTCAATCATGATATTGTAACCAAACATTAAAAATATCGTTTCTCAAAAAAAAAAAAAAAAAAAAAAAGGCTTGATCCACACTGATTATTATGTATACCAACCGTGTGGGCTCATTCTTAATATTACAACTGCAAAAAAAAAAATTGACATTTTTGAAAGTATCAACTAGTATATATAAAAAAAACAATTCGATTGAAATATTTATATATCACCATGTGATTCTATAATTGAACAAGTAGCCAAATTTCAATATACACAACATCTTTTTTACTATACAAACGGCCTTCGTGTGTTTATTTTTAAAGGTATGTAATTAAAAAAAGCTCGGAATTTACTTACTGCATTATACTGAGTTTCCTTTTTTTTTTTCTCATATATAACAATAGACACTTGAAGTTTTCTCTTTTCCCTTTCCCCTCCCTTTTTTCTTCTTCTGCGTTATATATATATTAATTATACTTCTCTATTTAAAAAGAAAGAGAGAGAGAGAAATACAATGAATAAATTATCACCAAGTAGATTAAAACAAAAACCTTTTTTAATGGTCACCAGTATAATAGCTCTTGTAAGATAAATACAACCCCCCCCCCTAAAAAAAATTCGAACTCATAAAAAAATAACAGAGTGGTTGGGCCGTTGCATTTGGCGGTGCATGTATGCTAAAAGTATTAAACGGAGCTTGGTGGGTGATGATGTATCAATTTTGTATAATCATAAGTCATATGGTTATCTTTATGACTGGATCAATGCAACAATATCGATTAGCTGTAAAGTAATGAGCCATAAAGAAGATGTTATAAATAAGGTTTATATTAAAATAATTTATATTTAGATGGTGACATTTTTAGCATCCAGTATTCCTTTATTGACTATTCAAATTGATTATGTTGCTCAATACACCAACCCAAATATTCCCAAAGCGCCAGCAAGTGCGTATGTGGCAGGATATATTATTTTAGTTGTTATTCAATATATGTGGGTACTAGTGATCGGTAGTGATAGTAAAACACGTTTGGGAAGACTGGGTTATATTTCTACAGAAAATGTGCCTTCAAACTATGAGCCTGAATTTTATTCCGAAAAAATGTTGCAATCTTTACCTTCCAGTGCAATTATCGGTCCAAGAATTTCCAGTAAAGTATATATATATATATTATTTACATGTAATTCATTTTAATTTATTTTACATAGATCATATTAATAATACTTCAGTACAAAAGTCTTGTATTCCAGTAGATTTTAATGAGAAAGTACAAGCTCTTCACTCATGTAAGAAAAAAAATTTTACAGCATTTCTGTATTTGTATTTATTTGGGTATATTTTAGATAACGCTAGTGCTCAAGATCCCAATGAATTGAGTTTTGAAAAGGGAGAAGTATTAGAGATTGTGGACAGAAAAGGGAATTGGTGGCAAGCACGTAAACATAATGGAACTATTGGTATCATTCCAAGCAATTACGTAAGTACATATGTCAAAATCTATATATCATTTCTAACCACTTTTGTATGTAGTTTGCACAAACATAGATAATATTGTTTCATTCTAGACCATGTACATAATTGTTATCACTTTGTTACAAAAACCCTATAACAATAAAAAATTATATTTATTTACAAAGTGTGATTTATCACTGCACACAGATTTATTTACAAAAAGAAAACAACTCACAGAGTCGTTTTTTTCACTCACTTTCTTTTTACTTTATATATTAGGCTGACCAAATTGGTTTAACAAGAGGCTCGCTATAAAAAAGAAGGCACAGCGGTGGCAGTGATTACTTCTGTAAAACGATCGTTTGTAGAAGTAAATTCAGGGAATGAAACATAAGATTTTTGAAACGCAGTCAAACACGTATCCTCACTGGAAGATTTGATTTGTTGTTCTTGTTTACGATGATCCGATTTCGATTGAAATTTAGCTTTAATATTTATTATTGTGTATTGAATAAAAGAAGACTGTAACATTATTTATTTTTGTACAAAAGAAAAGAAAAAGTAATAAACACATTTATACTATTGCTCAAGCCATTGGGATTATCACATTTTAAAATTCATATGAATACATGTGGCAATAACAAAAAAAAAGAATTGTGCTTCAAAGTAGAAATGATTCAGCAATAAGAGAGCTAAGCACATATGTATCTTTGTAAGAACAACACGAAAGAAAATAAGGTGATCTTTTTTTTTATTAAAAAAAAAGGAGGGTTTTTTTTTTTTTTTGGTTGGTTGGTTGGTTGGTTGGTTGTGGTTGTTAGGGTGCGTGTATATTGGTATAAGTACTATTTTTAGAATGCCTTCTTACTTAATTGTAAAGACAAGTTGGAAGCGACATCTAAGGTTTTTAATACTTCCAAAGTACCCTTAATAAAGCCGGTATCATGATAATAAATGTCATATTTTTTACACAAGGCCTTTACCATAGGCTTAACCTTGGGAAGATTATGACGAGGCATGTTGGGGAAAACCTAAAACCAGAAAAATTAATTTTAAATACTAAAACGCATAAAAAGCTTAAAAAAAAATACTTACGTGATGCTCAATTTGATAATTTAATCCACCCATGAACCAGTCACCTAAGGGGGAAAGAGTAACATCACGACCTGTCACAACTTGAATTTCGAAAAACTCCATCTTTTCAGCCTTTTCTTCAGAGATAACGGGCATACCATTATGGTTTAAAGCGAATACAAGAGCTAAAGTATAACCAGTAGTAGCTTGACTGATCATAAAGAATAAAATCATGTTGTAAATGCTACTGTTCCATGCGATAGTGGCATAACCGAAAATTGACCAATGTAAAATTAAAGAAATACGTTCATACATGTTGAGGGCAGCAGATTTGTTGATAGCACCTTGATTGAATGAGTACAAGAAAGATTGAAGTGCCCAAGAGAATCTAGCAAAAGCAAGAACAAAGAAGTAATAACGAGTTTGGTAAGGTAAAACATTTTCGGCAATGAAACGGGAGACCATAGTAGGCTCATCATCTAAAGCTCCATAATAAGCAGCTGAAGCATATTCGTCCCACAATAAGACAGGTGCGGTATCAATATCGGGATCTTGACCGTGAACATTAGTACTGGCGTGATGTGTGTTGTGTTTATTTTTCCACCTATCACAAAAAAAAAAATTTTTGGGTTAGTTTTTTTTCTATATTTTAAGTGTCCGATTCTGGGGTTATGGATCGTTAGTCTTACCATGATAATGAAAAACCTTGACAAAAGTTACCAAGGAAAATAACAAGAACATCATTCCATTTACGATCTTGGAAACATTGATGATGACCAAAATCATGAGCTAACCAGCCACATTGTTGCCAAAAGATACCAATAATAAAAGCAGATACAACGACAGCTAAAGTAGAAGTACGACCATAAGCGTATAAGAGACCAAGACCTGTACCACAAAGGGCGAGAGTAGAGAGTACTTTGTAAGCATAAAAGAGTTTACTAGAATGGAAGTAACCTTCTTTTTTAAGTTTATCACGAAGATCACGAATTTCAGCAGCAAATTTAGCAGAGTTGGCCACATTATCATCCTTTGGTAACTCAGGTTCTAAATCACCAGCATAATAGTTTCCCAACATTTCGTAAGCTGAATCAGGGTGCATAGCATGGAAAACATCTAATTGAAAAAATTAAGTTTATTTACTGCTTTACTTACACACACACACACATAATAAAAAAAAAAAAAAAAAAAAAAAAAAAAAAAAAAAAAAAAATTAGTAGTAGTAGTATTACCTGATGCATCTTTTCCTACATGGGTCAATAAGACATCTTGTCCACCAGGATGATCTTCAACAAAATCGGTTACATCATAAAGCTTATTATCAATAACGATAAATTTTTTAGCTTCTTTATCACCATCTTTAACCATTTGATTCATTTTTTCAAACTCTTTTCTAGTAAATGTTTGGGGCTCTGTTTATTATTTTTGGTGGCACAATTTGGAAATTAGGGGACATTCGATTCATATCATTATTTTTTTTTCTTTTTTTTTTTTACCTCTGGATTCCATCATTGTATTCTACTAATCAATTTTTTTTTTATTTATTTAACAGATAAGAAAAAGAAAAAAAAAAAAAAAAAAAAAAAAAGGATATTATATTTTGTCTATATATAAAATAAAATAAAATAAAGAGAAAAAGGAGTTAAAAAAAAAAAGACTATTTTATTTGGAGTTCTCGTTAAAATGCGGGGTTTACAAAAGTGGTCCATTCAGGTACAATCGTGGTGACCCTGATTGGACTATCATATTATCCAATCATTCCCACTAGTGTAGTTTTAGTTTCAATTCGATAACGGATCCTGGGTAATCAGTTGAATACCTAATTTATACTTAAAGGCTTCGTTTACATCACATTTGGATCACATTTTCTTTTCTGATCAATTCTATGTTCTATCTTAATGATGGTATTTTCCCTTTGCAATTAAAATTAGAATTCAACTGAACTTCTTGGTTGAATATTCTAAAACATACACAAATGATTGAACACTCTGTAGTTAAAATTTCTTTACATGTGCTTTAACCCTCTCTTTATAATTTTTGTAACTAAAGCTATCAGCATTGTACTTCAAAAACAGATTCTAATCAATCATAGCCATAATGTTCTTTCGTATTTATCAAGGCCTATTTTTTTATTTTTTTTCTAAAGAGTTCTTGTCGAGGACGCTACCATATACATCAATCTCGCTCCTTCTTTATCGATACAATTGACGAGAGCCTGAAGCCATACGGCATATTGTACGGATCAAGAGCCAGATGAAAGTGAAACATACGATCCACAATCTACACCTACTATACGAGACTACCTTAACCACTTTAACAAACAACTTGCTGTCAGATAAGGACTACAGACTGCATTTTCCTCTTTTTTGTTCTTTGTCCTCCTCACAAACAGTCTCTTCTTAATTACTGGCGCATACGCTTGAGGGTAGTTAGTCTTTAATTAAAAGTCTGGTACTTTGGTATAAGCACAAAGAAACATATATTTGTTGAATAAATACGCGTGTCTTGGTTCTGGTAAATTACATTATACTCTATATAACAATATATTACTTATTCTATCAAAGATAAATAAATAGGAGTAAAAATAGCCTTACATCTATAAGTATATATGTATAGTTATGTGTATATATAAAAGGCATAATACATGTATTTATTATATATAAAAAAGAATATTCGGCATAATAATGTAAAGAGGATCTTTTCATAAAGTAGAAAAAGGTCATTTTTTAGTGTATATAGACACATGACAAGCTTAAAAATAAAAACTTTCACATGTCATCATTCACCCATTTTTATTTGTATCAGCAAATAGTTTGGTTTATTAGTAAAAAGAAAAATAAAAAAGGAGATAAAGGATATATGTGTATAAACAAAAATTAAAAATTTAACAACAGCCACCAGCAGGCTTTTGATCATCAGGGGATTGAGAAACTAAAATAGTTTGTCCGCCAGTAGGCTTAATAGCATTGCTAGACGTTTCTAAAGCCTTATTTGATACAATACGGTAAATTTCTATTATTAAAAAAAAATGGCGTGTTTAATATTTATACTTTTGTTTACATCATTTCATATTTTACCAGTTAATATTCTTTGGAAAGAAAGTTCAACATTTGTTGCATCTAAAGCGGATGTTTCGATAAATGATAACCCATTATCAGCTATAAACCAAATTATTTAGATATAAAAACATGTATGATTTCATATTATTAATTAACTTACAAGCAAATTGTTTAGCTTCGTCGGTAGGGACCGCTCTGAGATGTCTCAAATCACTCTTATTACCAACAAGCATAATAACAATATTAGAATCGGCATGATCACGGAGCTCTTTTAACCAACGACTGACACTTTCATAAGTAGAATGTTTTGAAATATCATAAACTAATAAAGCACCAACTGCTCCACGATAGTAACTATATACATATATATATATATATATTAGTTTATTTCTTTCCTTTTTTTTATGTGTATATAACTCACGCGCTAGTAATGGCTCTATAACGTTCTTGACCGGCTATCAAAAAAAAAAGAAAAAAAATTACTGATCGTGTAACTTGAACGGAAGTACAAGAAAGAAAAATTTTCGTTTTTTTTTTCGAAATGATGATGATGAAAAAAAAGGGGAGAAAAAGAAAAGAATGCTTACCAGTATCCCAAATTTGAGCTTTAATAACCTTGTTGTCAACTTGAATACTTCTAGTAGCAAACTCTACACCAATAGTACTTTTTGATTCGAGATTAAACTCGTTACGAGTAAATCTACCCAAGAGATTGGTTTTACCAACACCTGAATCACCAATCAACACAACTATAGCACACACCCGGAACGCTTAATATACAGACCCATTTTATTTATTTATTTATTTACCTTTAAATAAGTAATCATAATCATCGTCGCGACTCATTCTTTTAATGTCCCTTTTTATTGTTAAAAGTTAAAAGAAAAGAAGAAATAGAAACTGAATATTTTTTTTTCTATGAAAGCGGAACACGGAATTCCATGTGTGTACAAAAAAAAACGCTTGTGTACCTCTACTGGATAGTGAATTGATAGGCTCACAAATAGGATATGCGTGTCTTTTTATGACATTTGATCTTGTTGGTAAACAGTTTTTTTTTATTCGACAAAAATCGTAAATTTTGTATGGAGAAATAAAGGTAGGTTATAAAAACAAACAATATTCCAGTTACCCGTATATTATAAAAACTACCCAAGAAAGCGAAAGCTGTACTCCGTGCAACAATATATTATGACCTCCCCCAACTATAAAAAAAAAGGGTAAGAAAAGTAAACTAGCTTTCCCAGTTTTTTTTTTTTTCTTTTTTGAAAAGAAGTAATTTTAAAGCTTTATCGTTATTATTTTTTAAAAAAAAATACATTTGTATACTAAAAACAAATCGTTATAATAAACAACCCTTATCTAGAATTGCTGTCAAAAATATGACATTAGTTTGAGATGCAAGAATTTCTATGGTGATTAAATAAGGTAGTACAGTCACGCTTTGCAAAAAAAAAAAAAAAAAAAAGACATGCGCGCTTCAAGTGCACTCAAAATGATTGAAAGGAATGGGAATACCGGACTATTTATTTTGATGCAGTTGGAATCTGCATGTGATTAATTCATAAAAACCAAATTTCAATACCTAATATTCAACTCTATCATTCTCTCTTTTTCTTTTCAATGGACTCAGAATGTCATTCTATGGTGATTGAATATCTTATTCATAATTGTTTCAAGAATACTGCAAAGGCATTAATCAATGAAACTAGTAGACTTGAAGACTGTAATTCTATACAAAAAGGAAACGTTAAGAGGAGTAAGTACTTTTTTTTTTTTTTTTAGAAAGAAACGGAAAATAATATATTGATTCACAGTATATAGATTTAATGGAATTAGATAATGGTTAGTCGGAAGTTTTTTTTTTTTATATACATGTGCATGTATCGTACTAAACGCTTATATACTAGAGAATCAATGGGTATTATTAGACGCAAGAAAAAGCAAGTGAGATTTTTTATTGATATTCTTATAAAAACTTTTTTTTTTTTTTTTTTTTTTTTTTTTTTTTTTTTTTTTTATATATTAATACAAATTACTTCAGAGCTAATCGATGCAATTGAACAAGGTGATATTCTTGAAGCATTTGCTTTAATTAAAAAACATTTCCCAGCTTTAGCGTCTCTGGATAACGTACCTAACAGCACGCCACCAAATGACCATGAAGCAATAAAGTTACACACCGTATTATTCAAACTAAAATGTCAACGGTTTATCGAAATTATTCGTTCAACCACGCCTTCTTCAGAATTGGAAGCTATACGGTACGCTCAAACTCACTTGAAAGCTACCAATAGTGAATTAAAAGAAAAGGTAAAAGAAGTAACTGCATTGATCGCTTATGCCGATCCTCATCAATCACAATCAAAACATTTATTAACACAAGAGAGACGCGAGCAATTAGCAAAAGAAGTCAATGATGTCTTATTAGGTAAACACTAATGAAATAATTTCTTGCTAATAACTTACAAAAAAAAACAATGATAGCCCAATGTAATTTGCCTGTTCAGACCTCAATTGAAAAAGTAGCTAGACAATATTCACTAGTAGATGAAGAACTTCACAAGTGTAATGTTGCTTCTCCCGCTCGTAATTATAGAGAAAAAATGGCCATTTAAAAAAAACACGTAAAATAAGACACTCCCCTTTTTTTTAAAAAAGAACCCGTTAAAAAGTCAAATCGAATGCATAAGCTATATATATAAAAGAAATTCTAAAAGAAAAAAAGAGAACCTCTTGATTCCTTTTAAACTTTTTTATTTACTTTTTTTTTTTGGTTTTTTGGTTGAAATGTAAAAATCCATTTTGTTGATTGCGCAAAAAACGAACACATATCGTACAAGATAAAAAAAAAAAAGTTATTTAGATCTCGTTGACGACGAGAGCAGGGGGGAGGGATTGTCTAAGCTTGCTGGCCTTTGCCTTATCCTTGACAACAAGAGTATAAAGATACTTGGAACATCTAACCTTGAACTTGACGGAATCGGGGTTCTTCTTGATGCGAGCGGCTATTTAGAAGAAAAAAATACAATGTCAATATTTTTTTGTGTTCCTCTAGAGTAACAACAGTTTACTTACACTGGGCGTCCTGTCTACGGGCAATCTCGAGGAATTGCTTAATATCCTTAATCTGCTGAGGCTATAAAATAAAAATAAATGTTAATAAAACATATCCAAGTTGTTGACATATAAATGATATATATACGATATATATAAAAAAGAAAGATAGAAATGGTGTTCAATATGCTAGTAGTTGTACGTATATATGAACACTGTTGTAGTGAAATATCTCTTCTCCAAAAGTAAATCAGCTCTACAATTCGTTTTTTTTCCAAAGTAAAAAAAAATTACAGCATACTCTATCCATTATCCATTTTCGTCTTTCTTATATTTTTCTTTTTTAATATATGTATATATATCATCCATCTGCTTTAAAGAGAAATTCATATCATCCATTAGATGATGAATATGTTATAGAGCTTACCATCGCGCTACGGTATGTTCGGAAAGAGAAAGATCCTTGAGTTTTGCTTAGGGCATCTCTTTAATATTCTTGTTGCATTTTTTTTTCATGAACCCCCACGAAGCATGAACACATTTTTTATGTTTGTCCGGACCGGACATTTTTACGTATTTGAACAATAGTTCTTGTTGATCTTGTATCAATCACGATAGGAACAGGCGTACGCAGAAAAAAAAATGAATGTTAAGTTGGTAGGACAGTGTAGCTTATACGCACTCTTAAAGTAGCTTTTTAGTTTTAACATTGGCTTTTTATTATTTAAGAAAACTGAAATAGTCTTTAATTTTGGTCCTCCCAACCCAAGCCTGGACTGAGTTGAGGAAAAAATAAGTCACCAGACTCACTGGGTTCTCATACTCTTGACCGATTTTTTTTTTAAAAAAAAAGACATTTTCGAATGCAAAAGGATACTTCGAGAGAATGCTTAGCAGGAATATCATATGTAGCGCGAATTATTTTATCTTCAAACGTTTCGGTATCTTTTAACTTTTGACGACTGGTTCAGGCTTTAACTAAAGCCCAGAATTACCCAATTGGATTAATTCGAGCGAAAAATAGACCCACTTGTGTCCTTTATTTCTGCTTTCCATTACTGAATTTATTTGATTAAATAGATTATCTATAATAAAATAAGCCCTTTGAGATACTCGTACTCGATTTAAAATACTTAAAAATAATTGTATACTCCCATGTACCCCCAAGACTTACAGCCGAAAGAGCATTTTATGCCCAGTAAGAATTTTTTTTAGGCTCAGATTGAGGGTTAGCCTTACTTATTGGCTTAAATTGGTTTCCGCGAGAGGAACGATTGGCTGATATTGATTCTTAACTGTCCAGCCATCATTACACCGCCTTAAAAAGCGTGGGGCACGTACTACCCTGGAAATAAGTATTTTTTTTTTTTTTCGTTTTCGTTTTTATAAAAGTAAATTAAAAAAATGTAGAGAGGTTACTATCAAACTCCAATCATTGCCCGCAAGCTAAATGGTGTTAGCGAATCAACTCGTATCAGTCTTTGGTTACAAAACAATTTCCTTTTATGAAATAGAATTCTAAAAAAAAGTTTTTTTCTAGTAACGTAACCATTGTTTTAAAGAAAAACAAAAATAGCCTGGCAATTAGAAATTTTGGACCACCAGCGACTCAAAGCTATTCTCAACTTGTGGTTCTGTTTTCTGCTTTAAAAAAAAAAAAAAACTACTTTTTTTTTTTTTTTTAGTAAAAATGAAAAAGAATAAAAGAAGTTAAACCATAAAAAAGGTTTTCTTATAGTTAGTATAGAGTATATATTAAAGAAGCTTTGAGGTTATTGTTGCTTTTTTTTTTCTAATAAAAAACTTTTATGAGTGAATAGGTTTCTGGTGATACATGAGTGAGCCTAAAAAAAAAAAAAAATTAGTCAACTTTAGTGTATTTGGGTGAAATAAAAAGTATTAGAACAGAGGGAACATGTAAAGTTCGCTTACTTTTTATTTTACATTTAAAATTGAGAAAAATTCTAGCAAGTAGATCATCGTTTCATTATAAGCCTCTATTATTATCAACCTTTTTATTTATTTATTTCGTTACTAAGTGTCATGTGTCTAAAAAAAATTACCTTTCGGCTGTTCTAATGGTTTAGTTGAAACAATTTAAACAATCGTATATAAAAAAGGGAAAAAAAGTACTCAGTTATGTATAATTCAATTTTTTTTTTTAACTTTATAACGTGAAGTATGCATTTACATCAGTGATAAATGAATATATATATAATATTCTTGTTACATTAAATACCAAGAAATACTCGTATTATTATTTATATTTCTCTGCGCTCAGGTACTAAATTTTCTTTTTTTTTTAAAAAAAGGGAGTGCTCTTATTATTAGGAACAGTAGGGAAATTTTACAAGAATTGTTTATAGATACAAACTTATGAGATTTATATTTCAAAAAAAAAAAAAAAAAAAAAAAAAAAAAAAAGAGGAATATAAATGATGATTAATACTTGTTCGCTTTATTTATAAGAAGGATTTATTAATAGTGATATTTATCGTAAGTAACAAGGTATATACAATCTTATTTTTCTTACATACCGTTATATTCTTAATATGTTTAACAGGCCAAGAAACGGACGGAAACAGCAAAGAGTTTTTATATGGTTAGCCTTATAAATATTTTAGTAACTATGTAATTTCAAAAACCGCAATGTAGTGAAAATTGATGCATTACTGCTTTGTGTATTTTATACTATTCAGGTTTACTGTAGGTAAATAAAAAAAAACTCTCTTTCTATTGGGCGGTATCGATGCTATAAATCTTGTTTGATTCTCAAAAAAAAAAAAATATTTATCCTTGTTATAAAGCTAAAGCTTTGAGCATTTTAAGCCAGTGTATTATTATTATTATTCAAGGTTTATACATCATGTTTAACAGTATAAATTCTTGGTTGGTTGGGAGAGTATGATGTGTCTGAATCAAAAAAAAATATATATATATTTTTCAGCAGTCCTTCATGTGACTGATAAAGGAAAAGAAAATTTTTTATTTCGAAAAAAGTATAAATAAATGATATTCGAAAAGCCTTTTAATTTTTTTTTTTCCTGTTTTCTTCACCAATCAGTAGGAAAATGATCTGTTCGCAGATGCTACGGCACTGCAACATTTATATTTTTCAGATGATGAAAACGGGTATTCGGATGAATTCGTCAGTTGATTACAACGCGCCCTGGTGGAAACACCTTTCTGATTACTGAAATTAATCTTTTTTTTAAAATATAAATGAAAATGAAAAAAACTTGTTTTACAATTTTTATAATAGAAAGTTATTAATAAGATTTATAATGTATGAGTATTAAGTAATAATAATAGAGAGATATTATTTGTTGTATATATGTACTTGTGTGTATGGGAGGTAATCAGCTCTGCTGTAATTACTACTATTATTATTGTTCGTTAGATTGTATTGACCAATCTATTATTGCTTGTAACATGAGTTTTATTTTATCTTCTTTTCCACTAAAAATATCTACATGTATATATATATTTGCAAGTTAATTTAATAAAGCTACATATTTTTTTTCTTCTTCCTCCTTTCATACCTTTAATTGTAAATTGATCATTAATTTCAATACCTTCCAGACTCATAAATTTAAAGACGGCAACAATATTATCCAACACCAACATATTTATAGAACCAACTGTCGAAGTGGGTAATTGTTTAACCCTTTTGCCACTCAGTTCTTCCAGTACTTCAATTAAGACATCACCTTGTCTTAGATCTGACAAAGTATCAATTTCTGCAGAAGTACATACGGTATGAATCCACTGAATATACTCTGTAGAAGTCCAAGTTGAAAGTGCAACCTTTTCCTCAAATTCTTCTTCAAAATTTCCTTCATCTTCTTCATCATAATCGAATGGTTCTGTTTCATCGTCTTCGGTATTTATACCATTATGGCTAGAACCTAATTCGAGATGTTGTTGATCGCTATCAAAACCCGAATCTTGATTGGTCAGTTCTTCTTCCTCCGACTTTATATCGATTGGAACTGAAGGAATATCCCTTGTATGAGAGTCAGTGCTGCTAGCACTACTCTTTTTGGAGATAGGGGTATGATAACCACCGTAAGTAGCCTCATAGGACTGAGGGGATAAATTAGTATTGTTCTTGAGATTCTCTTTACGATAAAGCAAGACAGAAGGAGGTCTTGGTCTCATGCGACGAGCAACGTCTAAAGAAACTGTGGGGATCATACTGGAACTTAATACTGGTGCTGTGAAATCTCTAGAAATGGTCGCCTTCATCAAGCTTGAAATCCATGCTTTCATATTGATATCAATATCTGTATAAAAATAAAATGTACGTTCTTCTTCATGTTGTGCCTTGAATGAGTATTTACCAGGTTGTATTGTTTCATCGGGTACTATTCGGTAACCTCTTAAATTAATAATGCCTTTCATACGGACATCCTTATAAATATATATATGTTAATTTTAAAGTGCTTTTTTTTTTGGTTCTTGTTTTACCTTTGGACTTTTAAAATAAAAAAGATTAGGACCTTTAAGTACAAACCATCGTTTATTCCATTTCTTGTATTTACATCCTTGCTTATGAAGCCAACCTTCCATATCTGGAGTCACATTACCGCAATCGTCTGTTGTACGAGTAGAATAAATATCCATTGAACTTCTATGTGCCATAGGTAAAACAGTATGGCGTTTTTGAGTTTGTATCATGGCAACATCTCTATACATGTGTTATTAGTATCTGTATATGAGTTATATGTGCATTGATATTACTTTATACTATCAGGGTTGGGAGTCTTTTGATCTGTACGATGATCATTTTCGTACTATACAAACAAAATATTTTTTTTTAAGAAAAATATTTCAGTAAAAAAAAAAAAAAATAGAGTACATACGTTTTTACTGCTTGCTTCCATGATATCATAGTTTGAAGTGGGTGATAATACAGGTGTAGGAACATCTGACAAGGGAGATTTTATTGAATCTGGAGATTGTAGTCCGTTGTCTTCTTCATCAAACTCTTTCTTTATACTATCACGTTCGCTTCTTTGACGATGATGATGTCTTTCCATAATTAAATTCGAGTGATAGCTAGAAGATTGACGATGGTTTATTGGACTATGATATCTAGAGACAGTAGGTGAAGTAGGGCTTTGATGACGTTGATGAAATCGAAGGTCATCAGAGTATGTTGAGGACGTCATTGACATTCTATTGACAGGCGAAGCCAATTGGTATCCACATTCATCTCTCAATATAGCTAGTGCGGTATGAATCTTGAATCGTTTCCCAAAAGTTAAAACGTTTAGTTCTTTAAGTGAATCCATGTTTAGTTCTAGTAAAATGTCTCCTGTGATTTCTTGCGCTATAAAAGGGCTGCGTGTTTTAGTAACTTGAATATATATATATATAGTGGATAAGGAGATTGGATTTACATTTAAAAGTATCTGCTATACTACCAAAATTCATGGCATTTAACCAAATTTTGACTTGGTCGATATCCCATTCTTCGGGCGGGTTAGATCTTAGCGTAGGTAAAAATAAAGTATTGATAATTGATCTTCGTAGTACATGATTGGTGTTACTTGAAGTAGCACTGATATTTGAAATGGTAGAAGAAGGTCCAGTCATTGAATTCACTGGACAAGTAAAAGAATAAGAGGATCGAACAGAGGGTGATAGCTCATTTTGTAACTCTTCGGATATAGATGTATTTATATGACTAAGGTTATGGTAAGAGGATTTTTTTGTAGTGTCTGAAGAAGAAGGTGTAGGGAGCAGATGACAAGGCTCAAATGTGATGTAATTCATTGGAAATAAACCTACTTCACCTCTCATATTTTCGCCCTATCATTTTTTTTTAATACTCTCCCCCTATATATATATATATATATTTTTTTTTTTATGCATTTTGGTTTTCATTTTTCTAATACCTTCCACCACCCATCGTTAAAACCGTCATCCTTGTGAATCACAATGACAGATTCACCAATTTGAAAAGTTAGTTCATCGTCATTCTCAGCTTCAAAATTATGAACTGCGAAAACCGTCTCTAAAACAGCCATGAGACCAGTCTAACAGAAGATTTTTGACTATAAAAAAAAAGAAAAAAAGAAAAAAGAAGTATGTATAAATAGTAAAAAAAAAAAAAGTCTTTAGTAAATAAAATGAAATAAATATATAGAAAATATAAAAAAGGGGAACATAACTAATTGAGAAAAAAAAAAAGGGAGTGGCTCTTATTCCGGTTTTCACGCTTCATTCTAGTATCAGTTGAATAATCTTGTTACTGCAGTAAAAAAAAACCCTACATACACAGAGAAATAAGACGAATGTGTGACATGTTACACTAAATGTCTAGAGCTGTGTTGAGCTCAATCTACAATAAATATACTATTTGTTATTCTATATAACTTTTCTTATGCTCCTAATACTACTATGATCTCGTGCTATATCACTTTATATTTTATATCGAACCCCCTTTAATCAAAAGCGATTGGTACCCAAATTCAGGTATAAACTGTCTTTTATTTTACTAAGTCAATTTTACAATTGCCCGAACCAAAGTGCGCACATAGAAAAAAAAAAAACCAAAAAAAACAGGGAGTTTTTTTTTTTTTTGCTAAATTAGAATGGTATGTGATGACACCAATACCTGACCTATGAAATCCAAAACGATTTTCTTTTTTGGGCAAATCAAAAAAATTTTATATGACCTCAGAGAGGGGGAAAGACGAGTACCTGAATATTAGAGTGATCCAGAATAATATAGAAAGAAAAATGAAACAAGACGAGTTTCTATTTAGCGGTTGTTAGATGATTTTCTATATATTTCTTGACAGGCCCCCGGGGGTGTTTTTTTTTAGTTACAATCGGTAGGTTTCATTATAAAACTTGACCTGTCTTTTTTTTTCTGCCAAGATCTCTTAGTCTAGAACTTTTTTTTTTTTTTTTTTTTTTTAACTCTTACGAATCATAAAAGCTCCTTCCCGCTGCGGTGCCCTTTAATTAGGTCCCATATCTTTTTTTTTTTTTTTTACCTTTTGGGATAAACGTCATTTGAAAAACATAACAAACCAAATAATTTATGAACAGAGAACTTAACAAACCAAATTGATTTGATTTCTAAAAAAGATTTTCTATTTAAACAAAGGTTTCAGTCAATAAATTAGTATAAATACATTGATTTTTATGGACCTGTCAAACTTTTTTTTTTTTTTATTATTACACAACTTTAGACTTTCTTCTTTAATTACATAATGGTCAAGCTTATTACTCTTTTATCTACTCTTGCTGGCATGAGTGCTGTTATGTGTGCTCCCACTAATTCTGTGCCTATTACTATCAAGAATAACTGCAAAAGCTCTATTCAATTAAATCAGTTAACCAATGATCAACCTCAAGGAACTGCTTCTGACGTGGCTGCTGGCAGCTCTACTACTATTAACGTTGCTTCTACTTGGGGTGGTCGTATCTGGGCTAGAGAAGGCTGTTCTGGTTCTGCCGATTGTCATAGTGGTGCCCCTGCTTCTCTTGCTGAATTCCTTATGGGTGGTGCTGCTGGTAAAGACTACTATGATGTCTCTTTGGTTGACGGTTACAATTTACCCATTTCTATCTCTACAAACAGTGGTACTGAAGATGGTTATGAATGTGGTGCTCCTGCTTGTTCTGCTTTACCTACTTGTCCTAAAGAACTTCAACAAGTTGATTCTGATGGTAATTTCGTTGGCTGCAAGTCTGCCTGTAGTGCTTTCAACACCGATGAATACTGTTGTACTGGTGACTATGGTCGTGGTGTCTGTGACGCCAACAAATACTCTCTTAAAGTAAAGGCTGCTTGTCCTAACGTATACACATATCCTAATGATGATAGCTCTTCCATGTATGCTTGTCAATCTACTGGTTATACTGTGACTTTCTGCCCCGCTTAAAAAAAAAAAAGTCTTTGATAGACTCTTTTTTATTCTTTTTTAAAAAAAAAACTCTTTAGAAACAGGGAAAAAAAAAAAAAAAAACTGGCTTTTTTTTACTTTCTTCCTTTTAATAAATAAACTGGCTTTATCTTTATGTACTATACTATACTTTTTTCTTTTTTTCTTTTTTTTTCTTTTAAAAACATTCCTTGGTCGGATGTGATATCAACTAATATTTATATATAAAATACGAATTTTTTTCCTTTTTCTTTTTTATATGTATCTTTCTTGTTTTAATAAATGAGTTCACAGCATCAGTCAATAACAACAATAGATAAAAACCAAATAAATCAAGATGAATTATTAAGTAAAATTGAACAGTCAAGTATAACAACCTCATGCAGTGAAACAATTGTCAGATCAAAAAAAGCAAAATATTGTTCACTTGCTTTAAAAGTGTTGGGATTATTAATTATTATAGCTGTCGTACTGTTATTTGCAATACTACCAAATTATATTCGAAATCGTAATGCAAATTCAGATGAACAAGGTAACACTGATCCTACCAATGCAAGGTTGCCAGGAGGTGCTTAAATATGAAGAGGTGTGAGTTTTTTTTTTTTCATTTTTGAGATGCAAATCGGTGTTTTAAAAAAATAACTCTGTTTTTGTACATTTAAATGTGGAGGATTTTTTTTTAAATAAAAAAACTTTGTTCTTTCCCTTCTTACTTAAAAGATATTAAACTATGAAGTTTTCTCATCAAATACAATTTAATGCGGTACCGGATTGGGCGGATTATTATCTACCGTAAGGTATCTATCATTTTAAAGTAAACAAAAGACTAAATACACGCATTTTTTTTTTTTTTTGGTGGTTAGTTATTCCAACTTGAAAAAGTTAATCTACTTGATTGAAAAAGAAAGAGTAGCTCACAAGGATCATCGTCTTTCTATTGATCTTGAAGATGGTAGAGAAATTGCTAGTGAACACACGGCACTGATTAGTGATAACCCGGTTGAAGCAGAAAACCACCAATTCGTTAATTCTTTAAATAAGTCGCTTGACAAGATTGTAAAGTTCTATGCTAAGAAAGAAACAGAACTTTATGACGAGATGGATGAGTTGGTAGGTGATTTTGAATACTTGAATAGACATGATGCTGCTATTGCAGCACAATTACGTCGTTTAAGTTCTGTCTCTAGTGGTGAAATTCATATAGACGAAGGAGATAGACATATCAAAAGTAACACGAATCAATTACCAAGGCGTGAATCAAATGTCGAAGGTGATTCGTTCTTACCTGCCAATATAATCTCAAAGAATGTGACGGATACTGACCCTATTAGTTCTGAAAATAATACTGTCGGTGGCGCCATTCCGACGTCCAGTTCTGGTAGAGGTCCCCTGTGGCCCAGAGAAGCCATGTATGACGTTGCTGAATTAAGAAAAAGAACAATTGATATCTTTGTCTTACTATCTGAACTGAAATCATTTGTTGCATTGAATTTAACTGCATTTGCTAAAATATTGAAAAAATACGATAAAATAACAAATAACAATTTAAAGCGTTACTATACTACTACCTATGTCTCAAAGGCATATCCTTTCAAGACCGTTACTAAAACAAGATTAAATGAAAGAATTCAACAAACTGAAAGAGCTTATGCTATCTTGGCAACCGGCAATGATTTAGATTTAGCTATTGAAGAATTAAAGACCCATTTAAGAGAACATATCGTTTGGGAAAGAAACACTGTCTGGAGAGACATGATTGGTCAAGAGAGAAGAACTCAAACTGTTGGTCTTAGTGACGATAAACCTTCTTCTGTTCACACTCCTTTTGGTACCGTAAGAATTACGCGTGATCAAGTGATGAATTATCTCTACTTGGCTGCTTGCATCGCTATTTTCATATTATTGATGAAAGCTGAATTGTTTGATACCATTGAACAAAATCGTTGTTTAGCTATTCTCGTTTTTGCAAGTATGTTATGGGCTGGCGAGGTAAAGTATATTATTTTACACGTAAACATTTGAGTTTTATATTAATATCCCAACTATCTATAGGTTATGCCATTATTCGTCACTGCGCTTCTTGTACCCTTTTTGATCATCACCTTGCGTGTGATGCGTTCTGATGATGATAAGCATACACGTTTAACTGCACCTGATGCTACTAAAAAAGTGTTTAGTGCCATGTTTTCTCCTGTCATTATGTTACTTTTAGGGGGTTTTACAATTGCTGGTGCCCTCAGTAAATTCGGTATTGCTAAATCAATGGCTACATTTGTCTTATCGAAGGCAGGTACCCGCCCCAATCGCGTTTTAATTGTAAATATGATGGTTGCTACTTTTGCTAGTATGTGGATCAGTAACGTTGCTGCTCCTGTACTTTGCTTTTCTCTTATTCAGGTATGTTTCTATAAATGTATTAGAACGTGCGGGCAGAAAAAAGAAAAAAAAAGAAAAAAAAAGAAAAAAAAAAGAGAAAGATAAGACACTAGAGGGTTACCACGTTTATATTATATATAGACATAATTTATTTATTTATTATTTTAGCCTATTCTTCGTACTTTACCAGTTGATTCCAAGTTTGGCCCGTGCCTTATTATCGGCATCGCATTGGCTTCAAATTTAGGTGGCATGGCCTCACCTATTTCATCACCCCAAAATATTATTGCCATCCAAAATATGAATCCCGCACCTTCTTGGGGTGAATGGTTTATTATTTCTATCCCTCTTTGTATTATGGGTAACTTTATTATCTGGCTTTGGCTTCTTTGGAACTATAATCCCGAAAAGCAAACACCTCATATCCATACTATCCGTGCCAGTTCAGATCCTATTACTGGTACACAAATTTACGTCATTTTAGTCACTTTACTTACAATTGCCCTTTGGTGTTTGGCTCATACGTATGAATCTATATTCGGTGATATGGGTGTTATTGCTATTTTACCATTGCTTGCTTTCTTTGGTACTGGTCTATTGACTAAAGACGATTTTAATAACTTTTTATGGAACGTTATTGTATTAGCTATGGGTGGTATTGCTCTTGGTAAGGCTGTCGAAAGCTCTGGTCTTTTAAAGACAATTGCCTCTCAAATTGAACTGATGGTAGATGGATTATCAGCATTTGAAGTTTTGTTTGTTTTCAGTTGTTTGGTACTTGTAATTGCTACCTTTATCAGTCATACCGTCGCTGCTCTTATTGTGTTACCTATTGTTGCTGAAGTCGGATCTCAATTAGCTGATCCTCAACCTAGAATGCTGGTCATGGTAAGCAATTGTACGTTCGTTCTATGTATTTCTTATTTAACTTTTTTCTTTCTTTCTTTGTAGGGTACTGCATTCGTTTGTTCGGCTGCTATGGGTCTTCCTGTATCTGGTTTCCCCAACATGAACGCCATTTCACAAGAAAACGAGCTTGGTAAACCTTACTTGACCACAAAGGATTTCCTTCTCAACGGTGTTCCTTCCAGTGTCTTTGCCACATTGTGTATCACAACGGTTGGTTATGGCTTGATGGTCTTGATTGGCTTTTAATCAACTTTCATTTTTACCGAAAACAATTTTCATTCTGCATTTAATCAATGAACCCATTTTTTTTTTCATTTTAGAAGTTCTTTCTTCATTATATAAATAAAGCACAAGTTTTTTGTGTGTAACTTTTAACAGAGTATTGGTCTGGACTCGATCAATATTCAGGTCCTTTCGTCACCACAAGCTTGATAACTTTAAAATTGGGAGGTACCCCCTCCTTTATCAGTATTACTGTTAGAACATCAAAACCTGTTCTACAGGGAGGATGGTCAGATTACTACTATTAGATGCTCCTATAAAATGTTAACAAGTAAGTGTATGAAAAGAATCTTCTGAATCGTCTAAATATCACTTTTTTTTTTTTTTTTTTTTTTTTTTTTTATAAAAAAAACCCACAATGATTCCAGTCTCCATTGTTCTAGCTGATGACTCTTACATGGTGCTGGATTAGTTGGACAATTATATATCCAATTTATTCTTAATTATTCATATGACCGCTATTGAAATTTCCCAAGTTTAGTTGTGTCTCTTTACTATTAAGCGCTCAATTTGACTTCATCGTTTTACGCTCAAATTTACTTTTTATATTACACAAAGTTCGTTTCTGTTATCATTGAAATTCACTTTAATCTTATTGATGTACGCAAGAATAGGTACACGAGAAGTTATATTTCACACTTTTATCCCAGTAGAGGCGACAAAAGAGCGGTACCTGATACCAAACCAAGACTCTTTTAGAAAACATGAAAATACATAATAGTAAAAAGGCATTCTTTTTCACTTCAGATTCAGAGATAATAAAACAGCGTATTATACTTTTTGCCCGGTTGGTTCTTCCCAAATAGTTTACGCATTTGATTTTTTTTTTAAGGGAAACAGTAACTCTCAATTAATGTAACTAAAAAGTGTAAATACAATTTTATAATTTAACTATAATTTACTGTCCCACTTTATCGTTCATTCAAGTACTGTTTCATTTACATGTACATCTATTTAACGTCTGCTTTTGATTTTTTATTACTCCTATTCAAAGTCTCCGAGATGGTGCCGGCCTCATGTATAAAAATTGGTTTGATTGGCAGTGTTAATAGTAGCGGGTGAAGTAAGCAACAGTGAGACTCTCTTCACGATTTACCTAGCCATCCAAGCAGAATACGAGGAAGGTAATACAGTAGGACCGAACTCGGTTACGTCACTGCTGATGTGAACGGAACGGGCTCTTGTCAGTCTTGTTATGTATGGAGTAGGACAATCAGCTCTTACAAGAACAGATTGCAAACCGGAGTGTACGAAACTAACAACTTCAATATCACTCTTTGTTTGAGTTTTCGTTGCCAAATTGTCAAGCATATCCTTGAGATATTTCGGTGATTTGATAATACTTCAATGAGTCTTTTAGTTGACTCATCACCATTGTAGTATTTGGCAGTTTCTGTTGCCCCAAATTTGAGGATCTCATCCTGGTTGCACGTTAATTTACGAAATATCATATCGCACTTAGAGCCAGTTTTCTTTGATATAAGCGAGTCAATGGCTCCAAAAGATCTATCCTTGTTTTTTTCTCTTACCGGATAAAAAAGCTTGATTTCTCACCTTTAAAATAAGCAGAGTCAATACTTTAATAAAAGTGAATAAAAGAAATTTAATGTAATTTACCTTCGTACCTCGATCTCATTTACGTTGCTGAAAACTGCCTCAAGAAAATGCCATACGCGTGCTTTATACCATTCTTCATTATGTAATCGTTGAAAACTTTTGGGTTCGTACTCTCTTACAAAAGAATAAACAGTAAACTTAAACCAATCCCTATCCCGAGAATACTCTTCGTCCAATGGCTCCAATGTAAATATTATCTGATATAAAGATAGGCTTGAACACACCTTAAGATGAGTCTGGATTAGAATAAACAGAGAGCAATATGATCTATTTAAAAAATTTTATATACACTTGTTGTTCTACTCAAGAAAGTTCAAAAAAAAAAAAAAAATGTGGCCAACCGCCTGCTTAACTTTGATTTTTTAAAAGTTGTTAATATATTTTTTTGGATGATGCAATACTCTTTAAACTCGGTGCTTTTATTTAAATAGAATATCATTAGGCTATTGTTGATTATATTTTAAAGTAAAAAACTTGACAGGAAAAAGGTGTGAAAACTTTTGAAAAATGAACAAAACATTTCCCTGCTTAAATTTAAAGGTTTGTCTCATTCTAATACAAACGCGCTTTACTTCTGATAATTGGTATCATTCAAGTCTATGATAAAGAAGTGACAGGGATGTTCTTACTTGCATTGAATTCCGGTTCTGAAATCACTACTTGGTATATTCAAAAGATTTTCAGTTTGTTCAATATCTTCCTGCTATTTTAGTTCGTCGGTTTCATTGGCATTATCATGTAATTTTTGATTTTTAGCAAGCAACCCCAGTGGAGGTTAAATTAAAAATTATCATGACGTTTCTTTTTTACAACCTCTTCAGGTGTAAATAGTCGGTGTATCATCTTAGATGTAAGAGGCTGTGTTTTTACTCCGATATTTTTTATAGCAGACTGAAGATTAGTTGCATAACATTAAGAGCCGACGGACCCTTACTAAAGATTTTTTATTCTGTAATGTAGGATTAATATAACTTATTTGTAAAAAATGATCAATTTATATTTCAAATTAACTTGGTCAAGTTGGTCTCGCAGTGGGCAATGTGTTTTTTTTTTAAACACAAAAAAGGGTGTGTTCATTAGTGACACAATTTAAAATAATAATTCCTTGTGTAGACACGTCATATATAAGAAAAAAGGAACAAGTATACCCACATCCCATAAATTAATATCTACTCCTTAACAAGGAAGTCTAGATTTTTGTCTTTTTGTTTTGGTCTTGAAGATCATAAACAGAGAAACGGGTTCTTCTTATCAATAATGAATACAAAGGGTATATAAGAGATCCTTTTTTTTTAAAAAAAAAAATTAAAAAGACAATGTAATACGCTTGATGCACTTTTAAACCTGTTATCAGTACACTGCATCTAACAGAGTAGTAATAGATTATATTACGCCAATACAGATTTGAGAATAACTGCTGTCTTATTTTAGAAATAAAAAGGGGGACGATGGTTTTCAACGGGACCTATTATAGCCACTCGGTGGCAAACTCTGGAACTCCTTATATTAGAAAAATACATAAGTTTCTCCTTTCTTTTATTTCTGTTGTACAGAATTAAGATATATATACAAGTGAAGTAAAAACATATGTTTTAATTGGCATTTTGTTAATTGGAATAATACAAATATTTTTGGATCTCCACTTTAAGGAACCTGATTAATTAAATAACCTTAAAAAATAGTATAAATACCTTCTCTTATTCAAAAATAAAAATAAAATAATAATCATGGATCAATTAACACCTTTAAGCTCACCAGTAACTGTATCTCGTTCAAATTCTATCAACCAATTATTTACTAGAAGAAGTAGAGCCAATACACTTGACAGCCAAACTCAAGCACCAGACTGTAATAATAATAATAATACACTTGTCAAGAAACCTTTATCTAGACAAAGATCTATTTCAGAACTAGTAAGTCGAGTTAAACACTCGTTATGGTCAAACAATACTACTTCAAGAAAGAGACTTCAATCTTATTCTTCCTGTGCCGAAGATTATGATGTGTTGAGGAGTATTGGATCTGGTGCTACTGCGTCTGTTTATTCAGCTGTATATAAACCAACTCAATCAGTGATTGCTATCAAGACTGTAGACTTGGATGAAGTAGCACTAGATGATTCTAGATTAGATGCGCTACGTAAAGAAATTCAAATTATGACCTTGTGCAGACACAAGCATTTATTACAAGTTTATCAGAGCTTTGTTCATTGTTCTCAACTTTATATTGTAACACCGGTCATGTCAGCTGGTTCTTGCCATGACTTGTTGTTACGATGTCATAAAATTGGGTTTGAAGAAACTATTGTAGCATGGTAAAATAGAATAGAAATGAAATGTAATTATTACATACAACTAACATAAATCTCTCTGTAGCATCATGAAACAGGTAGCTTTAGGCTTAGAATACTTGCATGAAAATGAACTTGTACATCGGGATATTAAATCAGCCAATATGCTTATTGAGTTTGATACTGGTATAGTTAAACTAGCGGATTTCGGTGTTAGTAACCATTTGTTGGCTAATTTAAACGAATTACCTAAAAATGTCAATTATTTCCGGCAACAGATGGAAGAATTTGGTACGGATGGTGTATTAAAGTTTCAAGCTAATAATAGTTTTCTGGTGACACCAAAAAAAGCAAGACGATCGTTTGTGGGTACACCTTGCTGGATGGCTCCTGAAATTTTGTTGAATCAGGATTATGACACCAAAGTTGATATTTGGGCTCTGGGTATTACTTGCATTGAACTAGCTTGCGGAAAACCACCTTTCTCAGAGTACGATCCTATGACAGTAAGTGAACTATAAATGAATTGATAATAGTGTGTACTGATTAGTTTAAATAGATATTCTCAATGATTATAGAAGACCCTTCACCTACATTATACACTAACCAAATTGGTTATGTTCCTTCGCACTCTATCCAAGACTTTATAAATAAATGCCTTGATAAGACAGCAACAAACAGAATAAATATTATAGAAGCAATAAATCACCCATTCTTAAAGAGAGCAGGCTCACATCATTTATTACAAAAGTATTTGGCACGTAAACCTGAATTAAACAAGAGAGATTATATCATGAGTAGATCAAATAAAAATAAAAAACAACAAGAAGAAGAAGCAGAGGATAATAGTAGTTGGGATGAATTAGACTTTATTAACTCTACATGGAACTTTAATGAAGAAGAACAGTTTACTACGTTAAAACCACCTCCAGTACATACTAAATATTTAAATAGAGTTAATCCTGAAACTGATTCTCCAATTACACCAAATGATGATGATAGTTTAGCTTATAAGCAGGAACAAGACTTTTTAATGACAAAAGATTATTATTATTAAATATATGTGTATTTTTTTTTTTTTTTTTTTTTTTTTTCTGTTTTACTGAGGAACAATTTGATGAACTTTAACTTGATGAGTCTAAAAAAAAAAAACTTCATATTAAAAAAAAAATTGTATTAAAAAAATTTTTTTTTTACCTTTAAATTTCCTCGCTGTGTAAATCCTTTACCACAATTAGGGAATGCACACATAAATGGTTTGACTGGCCAATGTATCTTTTCATGCGTTTTTAAATTCCCAAGCTGAGTAAACGCTTTATCACATCCATCGTACGTACACTAAAAAATTCCCCCCTCTCGTTTCGTCAGTGTGTGACATCATTTGGTTTGTCTGTACTTACATGATATGGTCTCTCTCCTGTATGTTTTCTCGAATGAGTCTAATAAAAAACACGTATTAAAATAATACTCTTTCTCATCATTTTTTTTTTTTTTATTGCATACCTTTAAATTTCCATATTGTGTAAATGACTTTCCGCACTCCGCATAAGGACATACCTACATATTAAACAGTTTGAATAAACAAAAATAAATGATTTCGATATATGTATCAGCAAAAAGGTTTTATTACATAAGGTCTCGTTTGTGATGATCTCATATGATCCGGTTCTGCACCACCATTACCACCACTACCACTACCTCTACCATGAGTGTTTCTATCATATTACTTTTAATTATAAATTAAATTTTTTAAAAAAAAAAAAAAATCGTGAGATAGTATACTTTACCTTTGATGTATTCGTAGTCCTCCCGGTTGGTCAAAGTACTCTGAACAGCCTGGCTCATTACATGTAAATAGTTTACGTGATTCGTACATATTAGAAGTAGAATTATAATGTTCCGGTACATTATTAGGTGGTGGTCTATATTGCTGTGTACGATAAGGTGATTGTTCATGTAAACTAGGTAGATTATTATTCATGTAACCATTATGTAGATGTTGTTGGTTTTGCTGTTGTTGTTGTCGGTTTTGTTGGTGTTGTTGTTGGTTTTGTTGGTGTTGTTGTTGGTTTTGTTGGTGCTGTTGTTGTTGGTGTTGTTGTTGTTGGTGTTGCTGCTGCTGCTGTTGGTGATGTTGCTGCTGTTGTTGATATGGATTATTATAAGACATTTTTTTTTAGTGCGTATTATATTTTCAAAAAAAAAAAAGTCAAATAAAAACGTGTTGATCCTGCTAGAAAAATTAATAGACGCGGACAAATAATTAACCGACCAATTGTGACAGCGAAAATGATATATCAAATTTAATTAAGGTACACGATATCGTTAAATTTTATTTTTTATGAATAACTTTTGACACCACCTTGCTCGATCCTTACTTCACAACCTAATCTTGCAGCTACTGGAGAGAACTCGATAAACATAACTCTTCTTGTTTTCATACCTTCCAACATGGGTGACCTAGCAAACCTAATTCTAGTATTGACAGAATTAGACCAAGCTAAACCCAATATAGGTTTCTTTAACAAAGATTGTATATAAAGACCAAGCATTTGATTATCCTTTTGATTAATCAATTGAAAGTCCATCCATTTTTCTATATTTTCAATACTTTGCGAACTATCTTTTACAACAACATCTGACACTTGATTTACTGCTACCACAGCTAAATTATACTTGTACGCAAGTTGCTTTAACCTAGTACCTACTTCACAAATCTCTTTCATCTTTTCAAATCTCTGCATGGTCGAATCACTTCGATAGACTGCGCTAATGGAATCAATAACGACCAATCGAACTGGTTTATTTTGATTTACTTGTGATTCTACAAATGCAGGTAATTTATATGCTAGTACGCGAAACTGATCATCTATATCCTTGACTCGTATTGTATGAATGTTATTCTTAATCTCCTGCACATTATTTGGGTGATTGTGATTTGCGAGTTGATCTAATCTATCAGAAGGAAACGGCCCCTCATTATGAATATATACAGCAGAACCTTCCTGTCCACCTTCTGATATCGGTAATTGTACCGTCAAACAAAGTTGAAGTGCAAACTGGGTCTTTCCAGAAGAACTATAATAATTAAATTTAATATATGACACCTAATTAATGGTTTACAAACCAAACCTTTCACCAACAACTTCTGTAATATTACCAAGTGATATACCAGGATTTAATAATGTATCAATTGTTGCATCGCCCGTTGTCACTGTTTGTGGTTTTAATAATCTATCCGTCTTTATTTCTCGAGCTTTAAAATCATATATCTGTTGAGCAGCAGTAAGCAAGATATCTTGTGAGGCCTGTTCGTTAATGCGCAGTAATTTTTGTAGGTCTTGAGGTCTCTTTAACAACAAATCTTCAGCTGAATCAAGTCCAACTTATTTTTATGAAAGAGTTAAAAAAAAAAATAGTTGAATCTGCATTTAACAATTCTACTTACGTTCTTCTATTTTTTCAAGAAGATTGTATTTCTTTACAACTGATTCTAGTTCATTATTCATGTATAAAAAATTAAAGAAAAGAAGTAAAAAAAAAAGGGTGCTGAATAAAAACGAGAAGTGGTCACTATTTATTTTTTGATACTTGCTCATGATAAAATAAGTAGACTTCATTTCTGAATATGAGGTTTATATGTACTCTAATACAATATTTAGTGATTTCAAGGAAAATACAACTATGACTTGGAGCTTCTACTTTTGAAAGAATGACCTGTTGTATTTCTGCTGATCTAATAGAAAATAGTAAAAGTAACAAAAACTCTTCCTCTCAGTAACACTTGAACTGTAATTATTAGTTGTTCTTTTATTTTTAAAAAAGAGACAGTAGATGAAAAATAAGGAATTCTAATGCGTTTCTCCTTCAAGAAAACGGTACATATACAAATCAAACTTGCAAACAGACTATTGGCTCTCTACATGCTTCAACGCGTTTGTACTCAATTAAACATTCCGATGGTGACTTTGTTTTCGATATATTTTGTTCTTTTATTCTCTTGTTTTTGATACGTTCTGTTATTCTTGAAATGCTTTCGTTCTCGTTTTACATATGAATACAATAGTATACTTTTTATTTCTTGTATTTTATAATTACTCTTACCAACACTTCAATTATTATTATTAATTAAAAAACAATTGCATGATTATAGTACAAGTGATAAAAAAAAAAGCAAAAGTTCTTTAAAAGTGTTTAAACTTGCCAATTCTCATAGTCTAATTATTAAGAGTTTAAAGCAACAAGAGCCTTATAAGCGCGTGACGACTTTAAAATTTAATCAGCGTAAAAGAGGTCATGTGTGTCGCTGGATAACAACGGCATGAATAGATTGCCGACCTATTTCCCTCTCCCCTTTTCCTTTTTGCTTTACACATACAAAAAAAAAAAAAGCTTATGCCAGAACCAAATGAATATCAGCCATTGTTATCCTTGGGTAAATAAAAAAGAATAAAAAAGACAAGTACTTTAACCTTTTTTAATTTTTTTTTTTTATTTTTTTTTAAAAAAAAATAAATAATAATATGAAAAAAGATAATATTATTTATCAACAAGATAATAAATTAGCAGAGAAAAGACTAGTTAGAAAACTAGATACAAGGCTGTTACCTTTTTTAAGTTTCATGTATTTATTTTCATCCTTGGATAGATCAAGTTTAGGTAATTCATTTTATTTGAAAATATATATATATATATATGCGTGTGTTACTTAAAACAGTGATATAGGTAATGCTGTATTGGATAACTTTGAACAAGATATAGGTATTACACCTGATCAGTTTAATACTTGTGTTACTATATTCTACGTAAGTTATATTTACTATTATTTACTAATTATTGACATATATGTATACACACAAAACAGGTCGGATTCTTGATCTTTCAAATACCTAGCAATATCTTGTTAAAAAGATTCACTGCCAGAAGATGGTAAATTAATTTTATAATTAGCATTTTTTTTTAAAAACAATCTTTAAACAATCTTTTTTTTTTTAAAAAAAAAAAGGTTGCCATTACTTATGATATTATGGGGTTCCGTCGCTTGTCTTCATGCAGGTGTAAAAAATTATAGTCAACTAATGACACTAAGATTTTTCCTAGGCTTTTTTGAAGCAGGATTCTTTCCAGGTGTCATATATTTCCTAACTTGTTTTTATAAGAGGAATGAAATGGCTACTCGTATTGCTTTCTTTTGGGGTTCTACTGTTGCCGCACATGCTTATGGTAAAAGAAAAATAGAGAAATTCTCATGCGTATACATTTTTAAATTTTTTTCTTCAGCGGGTATATTAGCATATGGTATTTTACAATTGAGAGGGTCGGGAGGTTTAACTGGTTGGCAATGGCTATTTTTAATTGAGGGTATACCTACAGTATTAGTAGCTGGTATTGCATTGTATGTCGCCTCTCCCTCCTTTTTTTTATCAACTTAATATTTACAAAAAAAAAATTGTTATCATGTAGTTTTTATTTACCAGAATCTCCATCTACTTGGTCAGCATTCACCAAAGAAGAAAAAATAATGGCTGTTGCAAGATTAAATGAAGATGGAGAAGGTATTTATATACATACAACATTGAGTGATTTAGATGCATCCAACAAAAAGCAAGCTTTAAAAGCGCTGACGGATTGGAAAGTATGGATTTATATGACCATGTTCTTTTGTGGAAGTGTTCCCAATACCAGTATATCAAAGTGAGTAAATACATATTTCGTGGGAGGAGGGTGGCATCTAATATAAACCATACATTGTTAGTTTTCTTCCTTCCATTGTCAAAGGAATGGGATACGATAACAAATTATCTGCAAATTTAATGTCAGGTAAAAAATACATGTAAAACTCTAATTCCATTTCCTAAAATCGTCACAATAGCACCTCCATACGTTGGCGCCGTATTTGTGGTATAAAATACAAACAAATGAGTTTGTCATAAAAATATTAAAATTATTTTGAGTTAGATGATTGCAGTTGCCTATTCTTCCGACCGTAAAAAAGAGAGAGCCTTTCATGCTATTGCCGGTGCATCAGTTTGTTTGGTTGGTTACATTATTTTGAATATATTTGTTGAAAGAGCTATATTATATACAGGGGTATGTATCGCAGTAGCTGGTATATTTGTTATTAACCCTATTGTAAATGCATGGTTAACCGGTAACATTGCACCTAATATGAAAAAAAGTGTGGCAACTGCAATGGCCGTTTCAGCCAATAATTCCGCTGGATTGTTAGGATCCAATATCTATAGACACTCAGATGCTCCTCGATACTGTAAGTCCATTATAAATAAATAGATATAAACTAAACTGACAAGAAACTATATATATTTCAAAAACAAAACAAAAAAGTACGAGGACATCGAATTAATTTAGTATTTATCTCTCTTTTCATCGTGTTGGCATTATTACAAAGGTTCCTTCTTCGTAGAGCAAACACCGCAAAAAAATTAGAAAAGTCCAAATTAACGATAGAAGAGTTATCAGCTTTCGCTGCAAATGATTCAAGAATTGGAGACGAGTCTCTTGATTTTATGTACAGAGTTTAAACAGTTAAATACTCTTAAAAATAAAATAAAATAAATAATTTATAAGCGTGTATATTATTTAAAATTTGTAAAAGGGGGGAAAATTTATACTATAACTAAGGTTGCTTTTGCTTAAGTTTAGCTGATTTTAATTGGTTTTCCTCTTTACTATCAAAAGTTCCCTTCTTTTTCTTTAAATCTTCGAACCATTTTTTAAGTCTATAATCATCATGGTTGTTTATATACTCGTTTAATCTATCTTTATCGTCTTCCGTAGGGTCCTCAGTCTCTATCTGTTCAGTATGTCTTTTCTTAATAATGCTATCACTTTGAACTAGATTTGGTACGTCTTCGATTGTTGTAACAACTCCTAATTCTATCACTTCATTTAATTTTTCATCATTATATAGTTCCCTCCAGTATTTCGTATTGCTTACGGACTTCTTCATCCTTATACTATCTTTTATATACTGAATGATTCCATAATTATCTTGAGCGCGAGATATTAAGAAAAGGGAACAAACAAATGGCGAAATAAAATACTTTTTTGCTACCATCAATATAAACTCCTAAAAGAATTAAAAGAAGAAGAAAAAAAAATAATATAAAAATATATGTAACTTGGTAATATGACAAGAATGTTCATGTTTATTTAGATTTATACAAAAAAGAAAATTCTTTACCTATAAAAAACCTGGGGTACCTGAAGGTACTTGCCACAACTAAAACGAAATCGGATACCTATATTTAAATGGACTGAGATTAAGTCCTTCCACTAATCTGCAGTTTATACTTTTAATTTATGATAGTAGTAAAAGCCACAAGGGATATCGATAGCAGCAGCTGAATAAAAAATGTATCTCTTAATAAGAAAAAAATACCTTATCAGCCACACCGTGTAACACATTTATAAAGTTGCTTCCATTCGCTCAAAGTAAAAAAAAAATGATTTTGTGTTACATATAACTAAGTTACCCTTCCGTTTTTTTTAAAAAAAACAATCTCTCTTCCCTCTCCATTTTTTTTTCCTTTTTACATTATATACATATATTTTTTCTTGAAAAAAAAAGTAATGCTGGCGATTATTTACGGTAATATCGACTGGTACGGATACGTATCTATTGTAATTAGTATACCGTTGGTTCTATTTACCTGTTTTTTCTACATCAAAAACAAGTCTAGACGATCATTTACAGGATTGAGTGCCTTTGCAGCTGGTCTAATATCTCTTTGCTCCAGTATACTTTCTTTAGCGACTAATAAAGCCATGTTTGTCACTTTTGTTTTATTTAGTGCATATTCATCCTGTGTACACTTGACCATTCTGTTCGCCTTTGACCGTTTATCCGAAAAGAGCGACTTTCGTAAATACCTAGTCTACTTTGGTTATTTCTGGTCTCTTGTTACAATCACCACTGGCCTAGCACTTACGATTATATCAAGAGAGATTCAACTAGACGGCCAGTACAACCCAGCCAACATCGAACCATTATTTGGATTTCTTATTATCTCCAATTGGGTATTTATATTGATTATATGGACCCTTTTTATAACTATGTATCGAAAACTATCGGTAAAATCCTGTGTATCTATCGTGACATTTATCTTATTGATTACTACTTCCTCCGTCTTTGTTTTAATTCCTGGATTTGTCGGCATGAAGTCATCAGGTAGTGCTATTGCGTTTTATATTCTGACGAATATAACGATTGTTGCTGCGCTTTTAATTGCTTCGTTTTATGAGACTTGTTGGTTAAAAGATGCAGATAATGTACCTGTCAGTATTGGATCACATGCTAGTGATGTGTAAGTTTTTGTTGTTGTTGCTGTTATAAAACAACATGAAAGCTATACAAACAATTTCAAGAAAAAACATATACCCCTCTCTCTCACACACACACACATTCCATAACTTTAACTTTATTATTATTTAATTACCATTACTTAATTCAAATACATCCATGCTAGAGTACCATGGATTTTATTTATACAACGGTTCTACAGTGCATCTATTTTAAAATCGAATTTGTTTTATACAACGGTCATTTTTTGCGGGTTATATACTCTTACCTTTTTTTGGACAAAGTAAATAAATTTTTGGTCATTTCCAAATTAGATTGGGACAAGGTTACAAAATTGGGACACAGAAGGGAATATGAGATGCAGAAGGGAATATGAGACAGCAATAGGAAAACAGAATACAGATTCAAAAATAGGGCATATTGAGTGTTAGTATATATCAAGTTTCTATTAGTCATGTATTTATACACTCTCTTACCTGTAGCAATCTTTAAGTTTTTTGTCCGAAGACGCGAAACAACCACGTTCTATGTGGCGCGTTGTCAATTTTGACGTGTAAAAATTGTTGGTCGGTCCATACCAGCCCAGATCTGGCATGCGATGAACATCATATTTTTTGCAGCGAGGATATCTCTATTCCAAAATATATTACAATCGTTGCAGATCAATATATTAAAGAAATATTTGTCGTCAACTTTATGAGTTCTAAGCTTCATTTCTTTGCAATTTGGACAGACCTATTTTATAGAAGGATAATTAATTGACTTAATAAGCGCTTAATTGTATTGTAATAACTTACAGAAGGGGTCCGGAACTCATTTATATCAAGCAATAACACCTCCCCGAGGTTTTGTCTTCTTTTTAAATTCTTATAGATGACATCAGAAACGCCAACTCGTCGTCCTTTGTACTTCACATGGCTACTCCCTTTTAAACCATCACCGAAAATCACCAAAGGCATCTTTGTTCTGTCCCCTTCAACGAAATGACTTTTGTGGTTAGTCCGTCTAAAATATAAATGGATGTTAGTAAGATGATCATATACTTGGAAAATATACTATTACTTTATTTATATTGGTAGATTGCGAGAATCGGGAGTTCGTCGGTTGACCATTTTTTTTTTTCGTTTCCGTCTATTTGATTTTATTTTCTTTCTTCGATTGGGGTTATATTTTTTCCCACCATTAATCAGAATATTGCAAGCTTCTTCGAGGGCACATTGCCTTCCATAATAATTGTTCCATTTAATTGAAGCTGTTCTGAAGTCATAAAAATTAAAAAAAAACGCCTCAAATGAGTCAGTACATATGTTAGGTGGTTGATGTAAGAATCAACAGAAGAAGTTTTAGTCGTCGGGATTTGAGTCTCTAGATCCTTTATGCCTTGTTCGATTTTGAAGGTATCTTGTTTTCTTGCTCGATTTACAGATCCAGAAGAGCAATAGTATTCATTTACTGTCAGAGACCTGACCTGTTCATTTCCATAATATGCCACATATGCATTCTTACGGCCAGGGTCTAGAAAACAAGAACGGAAAAAGTTTTCAATTTCGTCTGCGTTGAGATCTGCGATTTCAAGATTGACTTTATCTTCTTCAAGAGTTTCTGGGACACTCCTTGCAAAAGAAATTCTACAGGTATATCCATCAGTGTATATACTGTTCAAGAACATCCGTCTTTTCTGTCTTGGTAATTCTTGTAATTTTGTCAAGCTATTGTAATAAATATTAATAATGATCTTAATTGGGAGAGGGGGGATTAAAAAAAACTTACTTTCTGATTTTCAGCTTGGTAAAATCGAAAGAATTGAAAAAGCAACGTGTAGCGAGTGCGAAATTTGTTTCGTTTTCTTCTCTTTGAAGCCGTGTATCAGGGAAAAGAGTTGACAAATTTTGACCATCAATCTTTATGAACCGCCATTTAAGACTAGGATTTGGAAAAAGAGAAAACAAGCGAGGCCTCTGGGGTTGTCGCATTTATGTCTGAGGACGGACTAACTCAACCGTTTGAGCCGGCGGTTGCTCTATTGTTTGTTCTAGTAGCTCTTCTGACTGTTCTGGCTGCATATTTTCCTGAAGTTGTATATTGACCTGCTCATAGAATTCGATAATATAAGTCATTATCGATAGAACAATGAATGGGTTTTTGGTCACCTTCTCTTGAAAGTGGGAGCCGAGGTGCTCTGTTTCTAACTGGCTGAATGATATCGTTTAAAAATGCCTGTAGATTTGGTGCACTATTAAGACCATCTTGTGTAATAAAATCTTCTGGCATATCTGACCTTGTGTCGTTCTTTAAGGCTTCATCTAAGACATAATCATATACAACCTTTTTTACAAGTGGCATTTTAATATTCTTATAAATAAAGTTCATGAGTATAATAGTTATGTAAACTAGTATTTTTGTTAATACTTACAGTATACTCCTGCTTTAGTCTGTATATAAAATAGTTTCCAATATACGTTTCATAATTTTCCACGTAGAAGTTGTTATAGGCAGTAGCTACAGTACCACAAGCAGACGAAACAATTTGTTCGGATTCCCTTCATCTTGCCTGATGAATGATTTAAGCGTTATAGAAACGGTATACAATTGATAAGAAGTAGGGAAAGCCATTCCTAATCTTTCTTTGATAGTATATTCATGGTTGGGACATAAACGAGAAGCAGAAGTAGTATGACCAGGTTGGCCACAGGACTTGCAAACAGGTCCAGAAGATGAAGAATCCTGTTCTATTCTTCTTCTTTTTCTTGCATCCGCCTTGGCTTTTTTCTCCTCTGGTGTGTCTTTTTTTCTTTTACCTGAGTCAATATAGCAGTTAGATAAAGTTATCAATATGATCAATAAAATTCACAGAAACTGTTATAGTTCAATGTTACCTCTTCTTCTATTGCTAGATTGCCTTTCCTCTTCAACACGTACCTGAAACTTCTGTTGCTTTTTATTTCGAATTAGTTCTTCTGTTTCAGGATAGATAATAGGACGCATTAAGATATTTAGGTAAAAAAAAAAAAAAAGAAAGAGAAAAGCATAACGTGCATCTACTTTATAATAAACTTTTTGGAATTACAATTCCGACTCCTAATATGGATATTGGCATTTAAAACTGCCTTTTTTTATTTTTATTTTTTTATGTGAATTATTGATTTTCGCGGAGCTTTCTGTGTGATTTTTGAAGCTTTGAGAACTCTTTTACGAGAGAAAATGCCTCAGCAACATCTTTTTCGTTACTGTAAGCTTCAATGTACCGGAAGCTTTTGTTGAAGTAACGACGGATTTGCAAAGGGATCTCTCCAGGTTGGTTCACGCTATCAAGAAAACTATTGATGTTGTTATCGAGAGAGCGGAAATTGTAGTTACAATTCCGTCTCGCTATTTTTTTGCTGGCTCCCCAGAAACGTTCAATGGGGCTACATTCACAATGATGCCGAGGGTAAAGTTCGAAAATGTGACCTGCTTCTTCAATAGCTTCAGCCAAGATTGATTTTTGCTCTATGAAATCAGGCTGGCTGCCAAGCAAATGAACCGCACAACATTCATGGTTGGCAGCTTCTACATTGTTGCAATATCTGTTTTGACCACCGAACAAATTTCTTTGTGTTAATATTTCTTTAATACCTATGAAATATGTTTTTATCTCGTTATTCTATTTTTTAAATAAATCAAACGAGTTAAACGAAAATTTCTATATATATATAATTTGAAATCTAAGAATGGATAATTATAAACTTACGGGATGAACGTTTTTCATAATTGCATCAAATTTCACAACTTTATCAGCCCTGGAAATTTTGCTAAATCTAAGCTTTTGTAGCTCGGGGTAGTTGAAATTTCTTTCAACGTAAAAACTTTGACGTTTCTCTACAGATTGGCTATCTACTACTACGGTATAACGACCATCTCTAACCTTGACATCATCTTCTTTTACTTCACCTCCTCCCATATTCATTCTACTAGCAACCAAAGCATCTTTGGCGAAGGCCTTATGATTACTACTCTGATCGAAAAGGAATACGGCAGTATATCTTGGTGCAAAACAGAAAACAAGACCAACACGTCCTTCAATTGAGTGACCATGTGCTCACTCGTCCAATATCCTTGGTGAGGGGCTCCAGGATAAAACACCACTCTCGAGGTCATGGGTTTGCCATTTATCATAGCCCTCATTGTTCCGTGACAGGGACAGTGGAATTCAGAGATCATAATTGACCTACCTTGAGATTTTGGCAAGCAAAAATTCTCAGTTTCTTCCAGCCAAGCATACTGTTGATGGTCATTAGCATAGAATGTGCTTTCGTCGTGAGTTACAAAGACATGTTGTCTGACATTGGTAGGTAAAATTGGAGGGATTACAATACTAACATCATCATAACTGTACGTTTCAGAATACTCGCGGTATAACATTATTCTTTTAGACCATTCGTTTCTGTATGCGACTACATCTTCTCTTTCGTGTCCGTCGAAAAAAATTACTCTTCCTGTAAAATAAAAGATTTTTTATTAGTAACGAGTTATTTGTTTTTTTTCATAATTAATTAATTTACCAACTCGCTTAAAATAAAAACCCCATTCAATAAGCTTCTTTCTTATACATTCAATAGAAGTAACCGCGTTGGAGTATCTTTCAACATTAAGAGCGTTATTTTCGATTGCATTCGGTATAATAACGTGACGAAGCTCATTTTGGATCGCAGGAATATTTCTTTGAAATTTGGGCACAGATCTGAACCACTCAATAACTTTTCTCTTGATATCGTTGTCATCTAAAATTGATATTCTCTTCGAGTGTTTTCCTTGCAAACCCTTAGTAATTTCCCCTGTAATGATATATTCGGCGACATATTTCCGAATTACAATACTACGGTAAACCGTAGCCTTACCATACCAGAATCTTTTGGCTGCAAGTTCTGAAGCCTGTATTCACTTGATACCATCAATTCGGAGCTCCAAGTACAAATGAACGGCCAAGTATTTTGTACGCTCATATGTGCCTGCCTTTTGTTGGGCGCTTTCTAAGCTAATTTTTGGTTCCAGCTCAGAGGTTAAGTAGTCATAGGCTGCTTGAAGTTTTTGCATTTCAGTTTCGACAGGCGCCTCCTCAGATGCAGAACTTGCGGTTACGCTACTAAAATAACTGGATATTTTGGCGCTTCCTTTCGCCATTTCCCTGTTTTTCTGCTTCAACTTTCGCTGATATCTAGCACTGTATTCAAGTCCCCTAGAAAATGCCTCTCTCTTACTGACTCCGTCTTCCTTCAGTTTAAAATTAATTGATTGGAGGGCTGCCTCATCAATGATTTGAACAGGTTCATCGTTTACTGAAGAAATATCACTTTGTTGCTCAGTAACCTGCTCTGGAAAATTACGTACGTTACGTAAGTTCTTCGCCCAAGCCTTTTTTTTGTTAGATATTCTTCCCATTATTTAAATATTTATAAGTAGTGTAATTGATAGTTTTAAGATATAAAATATAGTCAAACTTCAAATCGATATTTTTCACGAAAAACACCGCAAAGACAAAAAAAACACTTCGGCATATCTCTTTGTAATCTTATTTATAATGTTAAACTGCAATTAATTTATGTTAAAAGTGTTTTGCCGTCGAGTATTATAGAAAATAAAAAAATACGAAAAATCGGAGTTAGTAGAGTTTATTATAAAGTAGATGCACGTTAATTCCATTACAAAAATAAAAATAAGCATAAACGGAACTCGATTTATAAAAAAGTAAATCATGCCAATGCAAAAAAATAAATAAAACAAAATACGCGACATAGACTTCTTTAATGTACATTTTTTTGTTTACCCTGCTTACTGTGCCTTAAACACTTGTCCATGTCACCTGTGTGTATCAAGTTTATTTTTTATCATTCATGTGCCAAAGAAGAAGTTTATACATCCAAATATACATCTAAATAACCCTCTACAATAGGTATTTCATAATTTTTTTGAGAAGAACCTTTGACATCATAAAGTTGAGGACAGAACATTCTTTGGTATATTGATCTGTAACAACTGTAATATATATTGGAATCATGATGTCCTCGCTGCAAAAAAATATGATACATATTGCCTCACAGATCTGGACTGGGAATGGACGGCCAGAAGTATTTAATTGTCAAAAGGCAAAACACCGCATAGAACGTAAGATTTAAAGATATTGCAGGTAAAAAAAACATTTGATCCCTTCAACATGCCTGAAAACTAATTTCTTTTCCATTTTATCCAAAAAAGATATACAAGCAACTTTATTTTCGGGGTTCGGCGCTACAATAAAAAATAAAAAAAACGTTCAAAGCTCAAAGCCTGACTTTTTTGTTTTGTTTCTTTTTTTGCTCTGTATAAACTAAGCTATGGAAGTATCTGATTATATTAATAGTGCCAAGACCTTTGCAGAAAAGGCAGCAAAGCTTTCACAAAAAATGTCACAAGGTCTTGTTGATAACGCACGCGAGTTAGGTTTTCCTGGTAGTGAATCTGGCGCACAATACTTTGACACTTCTGAAGAAAAGATGCGTAATATTAAACGGCAATTAGATTCCAAAAACGATCGAGAAAAACTGGATGGTTTAAAGAGACTTATAGCCGTAAGCAAAGCTACTTTTATTTTGTAATGTAATGTATTTATTAACGCTCTCTCCTCCTTTTTATTAAACAGATGATTTCCAAGGGTAGAGACGTTTCCGAGTTTTTTCCAGATGTTGTAAAGAATGTAGTTTCACAAAATATTGAAATTCGTAAACTAGTTTATATCTTTTTATTACGTTACGCTGAACAAGAACCAGATTTAGCATTGTTGTCCATCAACTCGTTTCAAAAGGATCTTAGCGACAAGAACCAAATTATTCGTGCCATGGCGTTACGTGTTATGAGTGGTATTCGTGTACCTGTAATCAGTCCTATTGTATTACTTGGTATCAAAAAATGTATTACAGATCCTAGTCCATATGTTCGAAAAACTGCTGCTCATGCTATACCCAAATGTTACAGGTACATAAAATTACTTATACATGTACAAATATATGTAATCTAAGATAAAAAAAAAACAATAGTTTGGACTCCTCTCAAAAGGAGGCTTTGGTTGAAATAATTGCAACATTATTAAAGGATAGATCGAATATTGTGATTGGAAGTACCATTATGGCATTTAACGAGGTTTGTCCAAACAGATTTGATTTGATTCATCCTTGTTTCAGAAAATTATGTTCCATGTTGGGAGACTGTGATGAATGGGGACAAATGTCTATTCTTAACGTTTTGATACGATACGGAAGAAGCCAATTTTTAAACCCTAACCCCAACGTAAGTCTTTTTATTTTATTTTATAAAAGGCACGATTTATTTAAAAACACACTTATCTTATAGGGTGAAGATGAATCAAAAGTACAACCGAAAAAGAAGACCATCACAAATAACAAGTCATTTTATTCTTCAGACGACTCTAACTCGGACGATGACGATACTGATCAACTAGATATTGAAGTTATAGAATTAGACGTGGATCATGAGTTATTGTTAAAGAGTTGTATTCCATTATTACAAAGTCGTAACAGTGGTGTTGTGCTTGCAGTAGCCAAATTATTCTACTACTTGTCTCCTGCTTCTGAAGCTGAAAAGATCGCAAAACCTCTTGTTCGTATATTAAGATCACATAGAGAACAATCTTATGTTGTGCTTTCTAATATTGCCACCATGTCACTTAAAAGACCTGTAAGTATGTATTTGTATACTATTTATTACGTATTTAACTCTCTTTTTTTTTATATATATAGTATTTATTTGAATCTTCGTTACAACAATTTTATACACAATCCTCTGAACCTGTATTTATTCGTGATACCAAATTAAATATCTTGACTACAATTGCTAATGCATCCAATATACATACTTTACTTACCGAGTTACAACAATATGTCAAGAGTCCCAATAAAGATTTTGTAGCTGCTACTATTCAAGCCATTGCTCGATGTGCAACTACAGTTCCTACTGCTTCTGATAAATGTTTGGGCTTATTAATGAAACTACTTGGTAGCAAAAACGGTAAGCTTTTTTTTAGAGAGAGGTTATATTTGTATTTTACTAATACGATTTTTTTTTTTTTTTTTTTTTTTTGGTGATTAGAATTGGTAGTGGCAGAATCAGTACTCGTATTGACACGTTTATTACAAGTTCCCAACGTAGAAAGATCGAAATCAGTAATTGCACTTGTAAAGTTATTAGAGACATTAAAGGTACCTATGGCACGAGCCAATATTTTATGGTTAGTTGGACAATATACCGAGACTTTACCACACGTTGGTCCCGATGTATTACGCCAAGCAGTAAAGAACTTTGTCAATGAAGATAATATTACCAAACTCCAAATATTGACGTTATCAGCAAAGTTAATTTGTTTAAACCCTGATCATACCACTTTGAATAACTTGAATCAATATTTACTTAATCTAGCAAGATACGATACCGATTACGATGTCAGAGATCGTGCAAGATTCTTACGTGCTTTAACTATACCAAATCAACAAGAGAAGGCTGGATTAAATCAAATAAAGCAGCATTTGAAAGATATTTTGCTATCTAACAAGGAACCACCTGTTATTGAAAGTGAAGTCCAAAGTAAGTTTTCTATTATTAGAGCTGTTATTTACTTTTAACTAACGTAATCAATTAATATACATATATATATATGTATGTATTAGACTCTGCCGATTATAATATTGGATCACTTTCACTTTTAGCTCATCAACCACTTCCTGGTTATGAACCTTTACCCGATTTCCCTCAAGAACAGCCTGATACCAGTGTACGTAACGTAGAAGAGTTGGAAGGATGGAGTGGTAGTAGAACAGTTATGATGGAATCAGGATTTGGAAGTGATAGTTTTGATCAAAGATACCGTAGTGGTACTTCCACTGCATTATCTGGTGTTGAAGCTATGGGTAACTCATCCATGTATTCACCTTCTTCTGCTACAGTTAAGAAGAAGGGTAACGATTATGATTTAGATGCTTTCTATGATGAGTCGACAGATGAAGACGAGTCTTCTGAGGAAGAATCCGAAGAAGAGAGTGAGGAAGAAAGTGAGGGTAGTGAAGAGGAGGAGACAGAGGAAGAAACCGATTCTGACTCTAGTGAAGATGAGCGATTACCAAGGAAATAAAATTAATAAAATTTTGTATAATAAAACGTACGGCCAATCTATTTTAATTAAAAAAAAAGAGGAGAAATGTGTATCACGCACAGATAAATAAGAAGAAGGTTCTAGATCACTCATTTAGTACTGTAGTTGTTTCTATACTTACTCTAAAAAGGCTTTTTCGATTCAAGAACGAAGTGAAAAAAAAAGAAAGAGTCACTGTTCTATATATCGACAAGATATACATGTGTATATTTATTTATCAAGTAAATAAACGATCAGTCGTTATGTCAGTTGATTTCACACTATTAAAAAAAAAATAGTCCAGACTATGATAAGATGGTCTTTTTTTCTTTTTCACAAGTGTTGGACCCTATGTACCTTATAAATATTATTAACTAGCGATAAGATCGACGCACTCTCCTGTTTATCGATTTTATAAAGTATTTCTCTCTAATGAATAGTTTTTTTTATCCCGTAAAAAATCCTTTTATAATATCAGTTTATTATAACAACAACAACAACCGATTTAAAATGTTTTAACCCGTGCAGTTTTTGTACTACAAATTTTTTTTTTTTTTTACTCCTTTTTCTATCCCAGGTTTTGCTTTTTTTCGTACTTTCTTCCTTTCTTTCCTTTTTATTTTTTTTTACATACAAAAAAAAAAGACCTTTATTCGTTTTGGCTATTTCATCAACAAATTTAGTTTTATCTGGAGGTTCGCTGGACGAGTTGGATAGACGTAAACGTAGAAAGACTTCGTTTACTGCAACAACAACAACAACAACAACAACAGCAACAACAGCAACAGCAACAGCAACAACAGTAATGACACAATCGCCAACATCTTGTACAAAGTCTAAACATAATTTTTTTAAAATACCACACAACTCAACGGCGCTAGCGTCAAAACCAAATAAATTAAGTATTCAAGATATAGTACATGATCCTACTCGTTGTATGTTTAAAGCAGTATTAGACACAAAAGGCAACTCTGGTAAATATGTTATACACTAGAAAAAAAAAGCCTGTACTGAATATTTTTTTATGTAGCGGCATTATGTTATTTGCCAACAACATACAAAAATATAATTGAATTTTATCATATTGTGAGTTATTTTTTATTTATTTATTATTTTATGTATAATTTTATATATAATTTTATATGATAGTAAACATACATATATAAAAAACATATAAAAATTCAAAAAAATATATAATAATAATATAGGAAATACCTTCTGCCTATAGAAACCAAGGGTTAGGTGACCTATTACTATCCAAAGCATTTGAATGGGTGCAAGAAAAAAGCATATCGGTTATACCTACTTGTCCATTTGTTCTTAAATATTTAGAAGCTCGTTTTCCTGATCAAAAGAGTGGTCATTGGCCAAGCATTTTGGCAAGTGAATAGCATTTTTACATAAACAAACTCCGTTCCCCCCCCCCCTTTTTTTACACACTTCTAAAAAAAAGTTTCAGAGCTGAACCTTTATTTACACATAAACATGTCAAATGATTTTGATCTAGATTCGAAAAAAATAAAAATCCTTTTTTTTTCTCTCTGTAACCAATTGACAGTTTATTTATAGTTGCGTAGCAGCATCTATTGTTTTTTATTATTAAGTGTCATAGTAATCATTTTTAATAAAAATAATACCAGACCTGATTGTAAACTCGAGTGAATTGTATTCGTCTGTATCATAGATGAAGAGTATAAAAACTGTCAATTGACGTGTTTATGTATAATATATATATATAACTGGTAACATGATCTCGTGTATTGTTCTTTTTGAAAGTAGTCCAGACAATTATAGAAATCACCTGTTTATCAATTTAACACGTTAAAAAAAGCCCCCCCCCCCCTCCTATAATTGTCACACCGTGGGATACATAGAATAAAATGTAGATAAATTTATTTATTTTTGTACGAGAGTACATATATGAAATTTGGTATTTAGGAAAAATGATATTAATAGAAAAAAAAAAGATGTTATATATAAAAAAAAAAGAAAATCAAGGTGATACTTCATGATACAAGTGTCCAATTTCATTCAATAAAATATTATTGATACTTTTCAATACGCGTTTAGTATAAAGTCCAACCAATACATTATTATGTAGATGCTGTTCCTCTTTTACTTTGAACCCAATTTTACCACCTGCCCATCTTGCTTCATACACCATCACTGTAAACTCCAATACAATGTGTCTGGACCTATCATCATCTGCCATAAATGATTCATCTGTTTGGTTTTCTTCTAGTGATTGGCTAGGCTTAATAAATTTAGCCCAAACAGATTGCAGACAGGAGCATTGTAATGTGAATTGTTCAATTGTCTTTGTTTGAACTTGTAATTGCTGCAACACTTTTTGTAAATCTGTCATTAATTTATCTGGTGTAACTCGAAACAATTGAGCTCGATTAAAATGAAATAAACTCTTTGGATGTTCTGACTTTTTCTTGTTCGATGGAACTACTTCTGATTTACTTGACTTTAATACCGAGTTTTTGTCTTTATAAGTACAAAAAAAATATGTTAATACAATTTTTTTTTTCAAAATATGTATAGTTTACCTTTTTTATTCATTTGATTTTCAATGGTATGCGTCAACATGGGATCAACTTGTGTGGGTAAATTACCAGTAGAATTATCAAATGACAGTCGGGTATTTTTACGATTTATAGACATTTTCTTCCAAGCCGGTCTAGAAGATGTTGTAACATTGCTTGTAGCAGAGTGTGTAGATTGTCGGTTTGGCTCTGTAACAATAACGCGGCTGTTGTTCTTACTTGACCCTAATTTAAAATGAGAAAAAAAATGTTAGACCAATAGGCATACATTTACTTTTTCTTTAAAAATATAAACTTACTTATATCATCGGTAGCTGTGGTAGCAGAGGAAGAAGAAGACGTAGTGACATCATTTGGAATAGCTTCTACATTAGCACGAGAGGCCAACTTTAACCCAAACTTTTTCATTGTCTGTAAACTCTTTTGTCTTAGTAGCGTAGTCCTTCGTACCGGAATACTTTCACTTTTGGAAGCAGTTGGCGTAGGTAAATCAGCCGGAGACAATTGACTATTTGAATACTTTTTAGACTTTGGTTGAAAGGCAGGTAATTCTGGTAACTTTTTCGAAGCATCAAACGTGCGTCTTCTCACAAGCGAAGTAGTAGGTTCTGAGGCCAAATGAGTACTAGCTACCAAAGTACTTGTGGATCGACTTAAAGTGATGGGGGAACTTTCAGTACTTAATAATTGCTTCTTTCGTTCATCTGATTCTTTTCTTTCTTTTACCAAGTAATAAATAGAAACTAACGGATCATACATGGCAGGTAACGATTGAAAGTCATCGTGCATTTGAATCTTTCTTCTGGTAGATAAAGTACGTCTCCATTTAGGTCGACTTGCTAACGTTTGATCATCGCTGGCTTTTTTTTGAAAGTTTTGATCTATTTTTAGTGCAGCAACTTGGTAAGCAGAAGAGGATATAATACGTTGTAATTTTTGATGAATTTCTTCGGGACTACCTAAACCAAATCCATGCATACCATTGACGATTTCCATATCAATACTTTCTAAGGGTTGTCGATGAGGTAAATAATTTCGAATAGGTTCTTCGTAACCTTTATTCATCCATGGGTGAGCTTGAATAGCAGAGAGTGTGATACGTTCTTTTGGGTTAACGACAAAGATCTTTGATAATAGATCTAAGCAATCTAATGATATATATTGTAAATATATATGTATATACATAACGATAAATAATAATTTTACCTTTGCCTAAATGATCGGGGTAGTCTTCTACTAGACCAGTTTTTATTTTTTCATGTAAAGCAGGTAAATTTGTATCATCAAATGGTACTCTACCGCACACCAGTACATATAAAACTACACCAAAACTCCAAACGTCAACTTCAGGTCCCGTATACTCCTTTGCTTTTAATAATTCAGGCGCTGCAAAATAAAGTGATCCACAAAATGTATTTAATTGTTCTGTTGGTGAATAAACATTAGATAATCCAAAATCAATAATCTTTAATTGTTCAGACTGTGTAATGAGAATATTTTCAATCTTTAAATCTATTTTTTTTTTTTGACATGTGCATTAATATATATAATTTACTATTATTAGTTTTTTTTTTTTTTTTTTTTTTTTTGTATTACCTCGATGAACAATTGAATTTCTATGACAGTAATCTATCAAAAAAAAAAAGATGTGTGTGTGTGTGTGTGTTAAGATATATAATGTAAAACGTGGTTGCAAATGTGTAATGTACCTAATGCACTGATAATTTGTCTAGCAAATTTTCTAGCTTGTTTTTCTCGAAGTTTACCATGTTTAATGATATAATCCAACAATTGGCCACCATCAACATATTCAAGAAACATATAATACTTATCACCTTCGGCAATATATTCTTTTAATTGGCAGATATTAGGATGTCTTAATAATCTCATAATAGCCATTTCTCGAATTGTTCTTTGTTCGCGTTCTTCTGGTGTATCTTTTGGATCTTTTGCTCTTGTTGATTTAGTGGTCGGTACAGATACAAGATCAACTTTAGGCATAATCTTGACTGCGTACTAACAAATAAAATAAAAAATTAATGCCAAGTTTACCTCTTTTTGCTCTCTTTTTTGTTTGGTACTTACTTTTTGTTTATGGACATCAGTTAAACATTCCGCAAGTTTAACTTTACCCATTGAACCAGCTCCGATGGTCTTTCTATAGATTACATAATTTTGAATCTTCATAACTTGATGACGTTCAGACTGACGGCGACTTAGAGTTCCTTCTTTATTTTGTTTAATCGAGATGGAACTAGAATGTCTACCTTGTCCTTGAATTACTTCTGAACTAGACTTTTTTACTTGTAAACTCATTTTATTGTTATATTTGGAGGGGAAAAAAGAAGAAAGAGAAAATAAAAAAGTATGTTTGGTTTCTTTTTAGAGAAAAGGTTTGTGCTACACTTTTTATTTATAAATAAGAAAAAAGATACAAGATATGAAAGGGGGGAGTATTTAGCTCTTTTTTTTTTTTTTTTTTGTCAATTTTTTCTTTTTTTTTTTGTAAATGAAAAGGGGATACAGGATATTAAGAAGAAGAATTGCTTAATGCCACTCAAGGGGGGAAAAGTGTTATCGGGAATCCAAAACGACTAGCACAATAGATATTCGACGAATTGGGAATGAACAGTTCTTTGAATTACCAAAAAAAAAAAAAAAATGTCACTAATAGCTAGTTTATTATATTTAAGATGATATAGGATAAGATGAAATAGAGCGTCATGTTATACCAGTATCATTTATACTAGTACATAGAGAGCAGTGAAAATATACAAAGACGAAAAGAGCAATAGTAAAAAGGCTTAACTATGAATAGTAAATATTATTAAATGATACGCACCTTTAGAAGTATATAGAGCAGAGATAAAGTAGACAGAGAAAATGCAAGTATCTAAATAAGAATAATTAGTATTTCATTTGAAATGTATACACTTTATTTTACCTTTTTTATATATTTAATAAAGCTTATTAGAAAACAGTAGCAATAAAAAAAAACATTCAAGTTACCATAAAATCTACATATAACCATATCAATTTATTTAATATAACAGATAATACGACTACCGAAGAAAAAAGTTAGTTACCAGCTTTTGTAATAAATAAAAAATTGAAAGGAAAAAACAGGTCCAAAATTTTAAAATTACTAATTCGTATTTAAAAACATTACGACGAATCTACTTATTTGACGTATCTTTATACTAAAAATAATAGTAGACAGGAAAGAGATAAAGAAACAGCGGAAGGTTCTTCTACAGGAAAGAAAATATATGCAGCTAATAAAACTATGATTCAAAGACTGAACAGAATATTTAACACGGTAGTGGTTTAACCTAGATTCAAAATCAGTTTTTTTACCAAGGCACAAGAAATATCGTCCTTGATAAGAGAAATAATCGTAAAAACCCGATTGTTCTGAATTACTATATTATAATTAACTGTCATCAAACTATCCCAAACACAAAACTTTTGGTACATTATGTGTTTGTTTATTGGCTGTAGACTAGCACCGACGGCTTATCAAGAGAGATATGGCTCTAGCCCAAATTTATTATATACTTATAATAGCTTTCTCTTGCGGTTTCCGACTTCAGTCAAACCTATTGCGGTCATAAGAGGATATACACAATGTCTCTCTTCGGTCTGCATTACAATCAACACAACACATAACAATTACTATTTAGGGACTGACATATACAAGCGATATATCTAATCTTTTGATTGATATTTAAAGTCTGTAATTACAGCTTTATTTGACAGGTACCGATTTAGTATGAACAAATCTGTACCTAGTTGGTTTTCCTTATAAAAGATGTTCGTGATACTGCTACAGAAATAGCCTATTCAGAATAGCACAATAATCATAAACGATTGTTTATTATTATTTATCAGGATCTGCCTCACTCAAATATTACTGCAAATATCTCGGTCCGTTCATTTCCATAAAGGGTCATTTTTGTTATGTTTTTTATGATTCAACTGTCATTGAACTCTTCTTTTTATATAAATAGCTACCCTTTCTTTTCAAATAATAAACATTACCTTTTCTTTAAAACATTTATCAAACTTTTCTGACTCGTTTATTAACAAATATATCAGAAACATATAAAGTAAAACTATAAAAGTATTTGATTTGCAAATTATCTGCAGAATTTCCTGAAATTGCTCCTTACATTAAAAAAATTGTGGATAATTATGCATTACTTTTAATTACGAACACAGAGGAACCTCACGAAAATGTTTTTGATACTATTAAAAACTAACAACTTCGAATGAGATTGAGACTTTATATTGATAATAGTTCGATGATTAGTAATATAAAGGACAGATTACCTATATCTACCAGACGAAATCCATTAACCAAAGCAAGAATTTCAAGGGATCCAGGCTCAGTAATACCATTATTTCGAGAAATAATGGCTAAATATGAATAATTACAAAAAAGATTTAATGTAACTGTTTCAGAAAATATCCTTCAGGTGACAGAAAAGCTATCAAGTTTAGGATCAATCCTCTTACAAGGAACACAAGGAACTGTTGCGGTAGTAGAATCTGCAATCACTAGTACGAGAGACCCGGTAAATTCCACCGAAACAGCTGCTGTCGTATCACAAGCACATCATGAAGACAAACACTTGAAATTACTATTAACTACATGTATTATAAATATACGTAGAGCATCAATGACCTCAAAAGTCGTCTCATTTAGCTCTAATTAAAATATAGATGTCATTTTGAGCTCTTCTATAGCTATCGTAACTAATATTACTGATGTTACCGGCAGCTTTTAATTACAACTTGGTCTCATCAAGTAGAACAAAGGGGCTCATAAAAACCGCATCATCGTGCATTACTAGTTTAAAATTCTTTCTGAAAGATTAGGTACTGTTATCCTCGACTCTGTTAATTCATCCGAAAACAACAGCAATTATATACAGTCAATTGATAGTTCTTCTAAAAATATACTTGCTACTACGAAAAATACTTTAACTCGATCAAGAAATAATGTCACAGTTAGTGAAGCCGTCATCCTTCATACTGAAGATTGCAGGAACGCTTCGGAAAGAATGTTACAAATATTTCAAGATTTGTCTGACTCTGTGAAATTAGATCGTCAAATTGTTTCAGGTACTGAATCAAATACTCGTACAGAATCCATCCGTTTACTAAAGTTATTTTCTTTATTTCCAACACCCGAGCTGTAATGGAGGTTTCTAAAAATAGATGGCATTAATATAAATTCTTTTACGCCACAAGGCAATACAACTTCAACTAATTATGATAGTCCTCTTATCAAATTTTATAAAGCTTTCGATTTCGGTAAATTACCCAATTTGAAGATAAAATCGCAAGTAACACTAAATACTATATAAAAAAAACCAATGTATCTAATCACTTCGTAATAATAAGATTCAAGATTTGTCTACTCTACCTGATATAATGAACAAGATCTTCATCAATGAAGTCAAGACAGGCGGGTATACTTGTCAGTTTACCTTTGCTAAGGGCGTAACGGAAAATCCAATGGTAAAAGCGGGAATGAAACCTGAGTTGCAATATTTTACACAATAGGAAAGCGATCTCTACTTTAGGCCTTATACCGTAGATCCAGGTAGAAATCCAATTTTTATCAACTACCATGGGAATGGTCATATACGTAGAATGTCTACTAAAGAGTATTACTTGTTTGGAGGTATAATTTCAAGAATGAGATCACAAGATCTGATTAAAATAAGAATGGGAATAAAAACTGTTGAGAAAAACATACCATGGTCAAAGACAACAAATGCGACAAAGCACCAAGATCATGTAACTTAACTATTTACTTACTTCTAAAAATTGGACGTCTTGTTTGAATTCTATGGTTTCAATACCTGTGAAAATAGATGGCTGAACTATTTAGCGAAACAAAAAGCAAAGGAAGAAGCTATCGATATTCTTATAAATAGGGACAAGAAATACAAAAGCAACAAAAGAAAAAGAAAAAGAAAACGGTGAGGAATAAGAGTCGTAGAAGGAACAGTAAACTAAACAAGCAACCTTATCCAACTCCTCTAACCACCAATCTCATAGAAAACTCTTTTACCAGGTAATTTTACTCGAATAATATTGATAAATAATATATATTAACATAGAAATCTTCGCCGAAGAAATATGTAGTTTTGATAAAGACGACAAAACTGGAATACCCTTGGTAATTTTCGGTGATGGAATGTTCATATAAAGGTGATGTTCCCTTCGAAGGTAATCTCCATGGTGTTATCTCTATTATATATAAAAATCTGAGACGAAGAGAACGGCTCGGGGAGCTATGTTTAATAAACATCAATGAATCTCTAAATTCTGTAGTAAGTGGTCATTCAATTGGTATAAAATAGAGAAGTCATTAATTAATTGCTTTAACATAGGTTCGCAATCAATGCAAAAATAAGACGAACCAGTGTCTTCCAAGAAATTTCAAAGTTATCCGTTGCACTGATTGTGAAATTGAGTTATAGAATTGTGATACGAACACTGTTCGAAACATGTGGGACATATCCTCGTCGATCTGAACAGAAGGTGAAAGGCCTGAAGTATTTTGCCTATTATTGTCTTTTTAGAATTCAATGTAACACCAAAATATTTTCTTCTGCTCTCATTATTATTTGTCGAACCCACTGGGAAAGAAGTTACCAAATATTCCAAGTATAAACTAGAGATGGATGCAAGGTCACATTATTAACAAAGTCCCTCAAATGTGAGAGCATCGGTTCAGGTTTTTATGCACAGCCTCCATGGTTCTTGCTTTGATACATGCACTTAGCCTTTCATGCGTTCAGCTTCATTTTATTCGCATAAAAATAAATTTTGCGAGAATCAAGTTGGAACAGCAAGTACGCGCATGTATATTAAATCAATTGACTAACGTATACGACTCCTCTTTGGCTGTAAAACCTTAGGAAGAGGTGATAAAACAGAAATGTAATTAATTTGATGAATTTTGCATTTAATTTAAACAATTTTGTATGCCCTTGGGCATCCAAAATTCTTATAACTAATTATTTTGATGCTTTTAGAGTTTTTTAGAGCGATTTAAAATTACATTAGTATCTAAGCATGTAGTTTGGCTAAGAGGGTATCTGAAAGCGAGGTATGGCCATTTTTTTTTAAAAAAAAAGTACTGTGTTACACGACAAAATCGTGTTTTCCTTTTTTTTTTAGTTTTGGATGAATAATGCAATCTTTTTCTTTGATTACTCTTAATGTTTTTACTAGGATTTTATAAAACTATACTCCTATCTTCGAGTGGTTTTTCTTATAGAACAGGAACTGGAGCTCACCATTTATATTACTTTATTTAGACTATACATTACAACAGCTTATTCAAATCTCTAACAACTGTTACGCGCTGTGTTTTCATACTCCCTTGTTGCTGTTACGTTCGGTTTAACCGATGCTTTATTTCTTAGAGGGAAATAAAGAGAGAGAGAAGTATAGTTTTAAAATAAAATTATACAGTAGCGGCTCTATTTAATGGTAGGTTCTATTTAAGGGTGGATTTCTTCAGGCACCTTCTTCCGTCCCCCGCTTTAACACCACTATTATCGCTAATAATCGATTTAAGGGTGGATTTCCTGAGGATTTCGGCCACCCTTAAATAGAGCCGCTACTGTACACTGAAAGAATTAGATTATTAACTTCATTTCGCCTACAAAAGCAGCCCTTACAAACCAAGGAAGTTTATTCATACTATTATCAAATATGAATTATAATTGATATTAGTGGCTGGTGAAGTGTATAAAGATCAAGGATGTAATAATCTTATCAAGACAAAAGTTAAACCTTGCTCTTTTCAAGAACAAATGAGGTGATGAAAGACCATCGATACTACTGGTCTATCCCAATAAACCCTCAGGCCGATGTACGTCTCCAAATTGCCATACTTAGTATTGAAAAGCAAGATTCTAATGGAAACCGCGTATCTTATAATCGGTTGGCGAGACGATCCAGTGTCGGAAGTAAGTTTAAAAAAGACAGCTAAAAGATCTTTAACTAAATATTAGTAATCAAACTGTTTTTTTTAGAGAATTCTATGCAAAGATTTCTTTACCGCCTCTTTGATGTAGTGTCGTCGCCAGAGTTACATCAAGAATTCCTTTATTAAGCAACAGATAAACGACGAACGTTTCGGATCCCCAAATCTAATAGGCTTTGTCGACTGTTCCAATTTCAAATTGATGTACGTTCCCTCTTGGAAAAAAGACGCATCTTTTACTCGGAAATCAGCATACAGTATTAACAGCATAACCGTATGTGACGGTAAGAAGCGAATCCGTTACATTTCGACGGGCTATTTTGGAAGTAGTCATGACATGCGCGCCCTTTCTGAATCAAGACTAGGCCCTAATCCCGAGGGATCCTTTTCTGGAGATCAGTACGTGCTCGGTGATGGAGGATACAAGGCGTATAATTATCTCGTACCGTGCGCCAAAAATTACGTAATCAACAATAACCAAAGGCAATCGAAAAATTTAATACGTATATCGCCATTATGCGTATTGAAATCGAACATGCTTTTGGTATCTTGAAGAATATTCCTTTGAGAATTCGAAGTGACCAAGACATTGCGTTTGCCAGTGGCAGAATTTGAGTGTGTGTCGTCTTAAAAAAAAATTTTAGATGAAATAATTGACGAAGTGACCATTCGATTGAATGAAAACTGAAGACGAAGAGAGGAAGAAGAAAGTGGGATAGGAAGACGAGGATATAGTGAAAACGACGATAGTCTTCCTATCTTACTAACGAGCGAGGAGAGGACAAATACAATTGTAGAAGGGAAATTTTATTGAGAAAAAATATTTCTTCTTTTGAATATAGCCAAGATGTTTGGTTGGTCGAAGGAAGATATCTGGGAAAGCAGGAGAAAAGTTTTTCTTTTAGTTTAATTGAATGAATAAAAAAAGAATAATAAAAGAGTATGCTTTTAAAAAATAGAATACAAATGGTGTAGATCCATGACACCAGGAATAACTAGAATATGTTACCATAAAAAAAAGTGTTCTCTTAAAAGAAAAAAAATTCAAAATTCAAGAAAAAAATAAAAAAAAGACTCCCATGTTAGTTGCAAATTTTATTTTTCCATAAAAGGAAATTCCTGTAAACTTTTAGTAGATTGACAAAATAAAAAGAACTACCTAATAGACTATTTCCAATACTAATATATCTGGTGTCGCTTAGGTGTAAGCTATATTTTTGATAATAAGATTAGTGTATTTCCATGTAGTTTTATTAACACAAAATAACGCTTGAAAATCATCGCTGAGATTTTTAACAAAAGTGGTTCTCATCATAAAAGTTAAAAAAAAAAGTGTCTAATGGACTATAGTCAATAATAGTATATTTGGTGTCGCTTAAATGTGGGCTATATCTTTGATAATTACGTTGGCGTATTTCTATGTAGTTTTACTAACAATAAATAACAATATTTACTTTTTAAATGAGAATATTTCTCGTTATAAACTTTGAAAGATGCAAACACAAAAACTGTCTGATTACTTATGAAAAGCAATAGCATAATTCGTGTCGCTTAGGTTTGGAACACATTTTTTATAATAGCACTAGCTTATTTCCATGTAGTTTTACTAACAAGTAATAACGGTTGAAAATCATCCCTAGATTATAAAAAAAAGTAGTTTTTGTCATAAAAATTAAAAAACCAAAATAAACAAAAACTATATAATTAACCATAATAACAAATAGTATGATTAAAATCACATTGAAAAGTACTACATTTTCAGATCCATACATATTAGCTTATCTCTTAGTACTTTTACTAATGAGAAGCGATGATTTTTAGACAAGGCTGGTTCGTGAAAGAAAATATTTTGTCATATAAACGTTCTTTTCTCTACTTTTTTTTTCGAGATATTCCCTAGCTATGATAAAATATTTTATATAGAAAACCCGTAATCCTCATAAACATCCTCGAAGAATAAGTTTTTCTAATATATAAAAAAGTAGCACTTTTTGAATTGGACGCTCATACTGATCTTGCGCTTAATTTGTATAAAAAACTCCGTTTTTTTTTTTATATTTGTATTATGTATTTTTTTATTTTATTATCAAATATTAAAAGTAATTATTCAAACTAAAGGTGCTTGCCACTTGGCCAAATTGCAATCACCAGATTTAATTCCAAAAAAATTTGACCTGAAAAATAGGTATATATAGTATAGTGATTTAGTGTGTGTGTATGTGTCATGAACTTATCCTGTACATTCCCTGTTCCTGATCATGCTCTACCAGTTTGAGGATTTAGCGAAAGATAGAAAAATAAATTTGCAGAAGCATAACAGTAGAAGAAAGTCAACCAGAAGAAAGTCAACCAGTAGAAAGTAACCGTTTGATATGAAAGCACCACCAAGAAGCCATTCACACATAAATAAACATCAGTATAAGAAGAGAAACCATCATATTATATACTGTGAATGTATTAGTATAAAGAATATCAGTTAAAGCAAAATACTTTTTTTTTTCTTTTCAGTTTATTTATATTAAGATTATTGTTGACAATTTCATTGTATCCAACCCGCAATGAAATAAAATATGCTCTTGCTCTCTTGACTTAAATAAAAAACCTCGAAGCGATATTTTGAAGATGCTTAGTAGGAATATAGTAAGCGGTATCTTGTTTGGTCCAGACCTTTAAGAAGAGCCCAGAATTATTCAATTGCTCAATTGGTAATATTATCCACAATAAAAATAAACCCCTTTGAGATTCTCGTACTTGTTCATAATATTTATATTTAAGTGATTTATTTTGTAAGAGTCCATCCATCCAGATGTATCACTTTTTTTATTTTCGTCTTGAGCTATTTACTCAGAGTCAATCTCATGATAAACTTTTCCTATTCCCGTAATGAGATTGATGAAAAGTAAATTTGGAAAACAAACTTTGGAGGAATGGAACCACTAGTATTTCTAATATGTATATGAATATATATATATATATTATATGTTTTTTTTTTAATATAAAAGGAAAAAGGGGAAATAATAATATATGTAAAAAAAAAAATCATTTTTAATCTTCAAATGGATATTGGAAAGGTTCAAAAGGTGCTGCTTCTTCTTCTGCGGTATTTCTTGCCGTGGTTTCTAATATACAGATATAGTTAATAAAAAGAATAAAAAAATAATTTTAGTACAAGTTTTTACCAGCAGATGGAACACGGGGTTGAATTAAATCCTCTTCTTCATCAGGTTTTCTATCTACCAACATAATAATACCACCAACATGCTGTTGCTTAACTGGAATGTAACGAGAATCTTCCTTAAATGCAATATGTTTAAGTTGAGCAGGTACAACACGAGCCATATTTTCAAGGATTTCAAAGTTTTCTTCCTTCTTCTTTTTTGTTACAGTTTTACGCTCTTCCTTCTTTTCATCGTCAATCAACATATCTTCATCCTTGATACTAGGCTTATCTTCATCAATATCCATGTGATCTCCCTTCTCCTTTTCAATTTTCTTTGCACGAGCCTTAGCCTTGGCAGTTGTTGACAAGACAGCAGTAGCTACCTTTTCAACTACAGTAGCAGAAGGGGGCTTTAACGCAGGAGGATAAGCAAACAAGGAAGCCTTGGCATTTGATACGTATTCAAATCGTGGGGTCTCGAGGTTCTTATTAAGACCAATCACTGCAGTAGGAGTAAACGCTAAACTGAGCATGTGTGTTAAAGGATACCAGTACCAGAATTGTGTGAATACAGCCATACCAACAATGGCAGGCATATTAGCATGTCCAGTTCTTGACAAGAGTGAAATGGTTACATTTCTACCGCCTGCGTCAAGAATACCTTGAGCTAAAACAGCACCAAATTTAGCCATAGGATCTTCATGTTTATCTCCAATGATCTTTTCGTATAATTTACGAACACCAGCTACTTTAGGGTTTGTGTTTTCGGTTTGTTGAATCAAGATCATGGCTTGTGACATAAAAGCACCTTGACGAACAAAATCAACAGGATCCTTTGTCATGGGTTCAAGAAGTTCAAGAGCATCAATGTATCCTGTACCGGCACAAGAGATACCTAAAGCTAAAGTAGCACCATAACGAACATGTGGGTTATAACTCTCTGCTAAAAGTTGAACGATACGAGGTACTTGTTTAGGATTACGTAATAAGACAAAACCAAGAGATGTAACAGCAGCACGACGTACATCGTCATTGACATCACTGACAGCAACATGAAGTAAACGACGAATAGCCTTGTTATTACCAGTACCACTGTAAGCCATAGCAATAGTATATATACCACCATAACGAAGTACAGGATCCTTATCCTCTAATAACTTCTTGATCAAATCATCAGCTTGTTCTTCTTTACCGTACATAATAAAAGGCATACCAATAGCCAAACCACGAATAATCTTTTCATGTTGAGTTTCATGAGCGTATTGAAGCATCTCATCAATGGCCTCTTTGTTACCAGTACCAAGCATAATTAAACCCATGGATAAACCAGCGGCTTCGCCTGCAACGGCGTTGTCTCCAAAGAGAACACTCTTAAGGTCTTCGTAAATACCTTCGTTGGCGGTGGCCATACCAGCTACACCAAGACCAAGACAGGCACCGTGTTGAATGACATCGTCGGATGTGTCCTTTAATGCAGTCTTTAAAAAGTTCAAAACTTCGGCTCCGTGGTTAGCGTTGATAAGACCTAATGCATATAATGAACCACCTTCGGAGTAAGAACTGTTTCCACTGACACCTTCTTGAGGTAAATAAGGAGCCAATAAATTCATGGATTGAGCCAATTGACCCTAAGTTTATATATATATAAAATGTAAGTTTTTTTTTATATACGTGTAAGTTGTATGTGTTTTACCTTGTGGATGACACCAAGGGCAGCAGTAGCACTAAACTTGGACCAATTGGTAGCTCTAGATAACCAATCGAGATTTTGACGCAAAAATTCATCACTGGTAGTACCAGCTTGCATGAAAGCATTGGCAAAGGTAACGGCAGAGTGATAAATAGAGTTTCTGGATTCCAAAGCATTCTATAAAAAAAGGGGGGAAGGAGGTACGCGTTTAGAAGTCTTTCTTTTTCTTTTTCTTCTTTTTTTTTTACCTTTGTGTTCTTCAAGATTAATAAATCGGTATGGTTATTACGATATAAAAACTCGAGGTGAAGACGAATAGATTCTTCACCAGATAGGATAGACTTGATCTTTTTGAAAGGAGTATCATTCTTGGGCTTAAATATATATATCAGCACACAAATTTCCTTTTTTACCCTCTCTCTCTCTCTTTCTCTCTTTCTCTTTCTCTTTCTCTCTTTTTTTTTTTACCTTTGCCTCTTCGGTAGAACCAGTACTTTCTTCTGTTACAATAGGTTCAACAGGTAACTCTTGAGAAACCTTGGATAAAAATTCTTGAGTTGCATTCTCTTCCAAATCAAATGAAATTTGATAAGCCATAAGCTACAACATGAAAAAAAAAAAAGTTAGGAAACAATAATAAAAGCCAAAGTTTATATTAGTTTACCTCATCCTTCTTTTCAACTAAGCTCTTCAACATCTCAGCACAAGAAGAAGGGTCATTCAAATGAACTAAACATTGGCTAATGGAAATGTAATCAGGACTATCAAGTGTCTTGTATAACTCGACTAACAATCTCAAGACTTGGTTACGGAATTCCAAGTTTTGAACAAGAGTCATGCAGACATCAAGAACATATGTTAAAAGCTTGTTGGCGTCACCCTTTTGAATAATTGACTTTACAATATCAAGGCGTCTAGATTCAAGTGCAATGCCAATAGCTTGTTCATATTCACAGTCTTCAGCACAACGTTGGAACATTCTTTCGACAATATCTTGTAATCTAGGATCGATCTTTTCGGGAATGTCAAGACTTGTTCGAAGATTAATATACTTATCAATACATTTGGCTATACATTTTAGAATAAAAAATAAGTAAAAATAACTAGGAAACACGACTTTTGTATCTTACAGATAATAGTTGTTACGTATTCAGAATCTTCAGAAAGATCAAAAGATTGTCCTGCTCCAAGTGCAAAAGTAAGAGAATCATCTAATTCACCCAAGTTGTAATAGACCTATATTATTGTCGATAAGTATTGTTATAAAATTAAAGACACGTTAAAAAAAAGGTTTACCTTTGATGCAACTAAAGCAGCTAACTCTCTTTTAGTGAATGAAGAATCTTCATAGAGAATTTCACTAGAAATAAAATAAAAAGTAAGTATGAAAACAGAGAAGGAGAGAGAAAAAAAAAAGCTTACATTTTTGCAATAGAGTCAGAGATTTCAGCCCAGAACTCATCAACAAGTGTATTCAATTGTTGAAGAGCATAAACTTTTAATTCGGGTTGCTGTTCATCGAGTAAAGCGATGATACCGTCTAATGAAAATTGTGAGTTTGTGTATTTACAGTTGAATTAAACTATGTAAACTTACTGGCAGATGTAAGGGCCGTCATGTAACTTTTTTTTATATGTGTATTCTAAAAAAAGAGAAAAGTAACTCTTTTTGCCGCGTCCTTCTTTTTGGGTTCAAATTCGCTGAACTACACGTAAGACGCCTTAAAGGTGACGTAAACGGATTTTTTTAGATCTGAGTGTAAAATAGGTATAGTCACACTCACAATGCTTTAAAAAAAAAAGAGGTTTACTACGTGTATATTAGAAAAAAAAACTTCTTTTTTTCTTTTTCGTAATGATACGGATTATGCTTGACCTTTCATATCGACAATACAATTCGTTTAATTATAAACAAGTAGATTACGTGTTATAAATTAGCTATTCAATAAACTACAAACCAAATTAATTCAGTGATAATACGTAGTAGTTAACTCATTTCGGTTAGTGGAAATATATGTATCAATTCAAATGATAATAATGATTAAATGATTAAATGATTACGAAAAAAAAACTACATGTAAACTTGTATTTGATATAAAAGATCAAATATTTGTCTGACATTGGCTTTTTGTTTTCGAGAAAATTGATATCGAAATGACATGTGTCAATAAGTCTTGCTTTTATCTAGTTTTTGTACTTTCTATCAATGCTTTAATTGTAAAGTCAATAATATACGCATGATTCTTGAGAAAAGAGAATTCATATATAAACTTTTAACGATTTCAATAATTTGATATCCTTTTTATTCTTATTTTTATATATATATATATATTTTTTTTTTTTTATGTATAACAGTAATACTTTTTCAGAAAGTTATCAAGATTTTCTAGTTTTTAATGGTAAGACGAATAAAATGAATTAAAAGCTAGTATAATAATGATAATATATAGACGAGTTATTTGATATACCAAAAATTGAGTATGATAGTGATCCAATCAATGATTCTGAATTTATGGCTTTTCTATCATCCTATTCTACAAGTAATGTACCATGTCCTACTGAAACAGTATCAGATACTATTGTTCCAGCAAGTAACAAAAAAAAGAACAAGAAATCTAATTCACTTCATACTAGAATTGGAAAATGTGAGCATCCTAAACATGTTATTTATCGACAAGAAAAATATACATTATTAAAACCAACAGCTTCAGCAGATGAGAAATCGGTATTAAAGGCATTACCTCGTAGAGGAAGACCTCCTAAAGGATCTAAAGCAGTAGAATTTGAAAGGGTTAGTTATCCTATTGTTGAATTAACAGTTCGACCTTTACCAAAACGATTGGAAAGGGTTGTAGGAAAAAGTAATATTAAAGTATGTTTGACATGCTTAAAAAGATCAGATACAGATCCAGATTATGTTACAAATGAAAAATATGTAGGACCACAAAAGAAATAATAAAATACTTTTTTTTATTCATTCTCTGGTAAAATTATGCCTTGAAATTTTATAATTGGTTGAATTAACCTTTCTTGACTTCCTTCATTAGTACTATTGTACGACGTTGATCTTGCATTTTTAGAATTTGATAATAAAGATATTGTAGAAGATCTACGAGTATGTTGACCTCTCATACTATTATTATCTTCTTCTTCTTCATCATCGTCATCATCTTGAGATAATTCGGGTGGTTGAATCCATTCCCAAGGTACGACACAAGGAAACATATTACCAAGCTTTGCTGCTCTATTAATCCAAAATGGTACTGTTTTATTATTTAATCTTTCAACAAATTCTTCTGTAAAATGATTACAGTTTCGAGATAATAAATTATAAGATGGTCCCATAAATTCATCTGATAATGTTAATAATAATTCTTCAATTTCTTTTTCTGTTAGATCAGTTGTTCCCATATCTATTGTTTGTCTGTATATTTTAAATAAGTATAACGTACACATGGGAGGTTTTTTTTTTTTTTTTTTTTTTTTTTTTTGTGTGTATTACTTTAATGTAAGCTCTGGAATTCCTATTTTGGGTTCGACAACAAAGACGCCAGTAAGATTTGGTACCTCGTGTCCTCCAAAACAATACTCTTTGCCGCAGATTTCTACACCTGAATGGAATACGCCAACGCCTAATGCATAATATCCAAAGTGTGTGATATAGTTTGGTTGAATCTAATAAAATAGCGAATTAATTTTTTTTACTGTATAAAGTTTTATTATCTTACCATGTCGTATACATTAACATAAACTAACAATAAAAAAAAAAGTTTAGATTAAAAAAAAAAGTCATTTGCATAATCTCATTCATCTTTACCGTGATGCTTTGAAGAATCTTCTGACTCATTAGTATCGTTAAATATACTCGATATATATTCAAACATGGTTTTTTTGTTGTTGTAAAAAAAAAAGAGAAGAAAAAAAAAAGAAAAGAGGGAAATAAAGGTAGAAAAAAGGAAAGGAGGTCTTGCGGTTGTTATTTTGTAAACTGAATTTTAATAAACATATGTTTACGACAAGATACTTTATGTAACAAGGACAATTTAATCATTTTTTTTTTAAAAAAAAAAAAAAAAAAAAAAAAATCAGCATTCGTTTTATATAAGAAAAAAAGATGAACAACAGTAAACCATTATTATTATTATTTTCTTTGCTTCTTTGCTGCTTTACCCAGACTTACTTCTAAAAAGTCCAGATATAATTGACGCGTTATTTCCTATGTTGATAGGTTTTATGTTTAAATAATCTTGAGAGTGATATATGCATGTACATAAGGACTTCCAGTTGAATTATAATATAATACGCCAGTTGAATAACTTTTTTTTTATCGCCAAAAAAAAAGTTGCTCTTGTTTTATCCTGTTTGAATATGTTTTATTGTTCCTTAACCCCCACATAAGATTGTTTAAAAAGGTTTCGCTGAAAGCAACACAATGTTGGTATATTTCAAACTTTTTGGATCAGTTTATAGGCTTCTTTTTCAACAAAGAAAAAAGAAAAAAATCCCATAGATACCGCAAAAAAAAACCTTTTTAAACATCTTATTTTTCGTTGTTGTATCTGTTTTCTGACTCTGCAGCTTGGAATCGATCAAAATCATGTTCAGCTTGATATTGGTTCAATTCTGTATTGAGTGAGTCAACACGAGACTCAAGAACTACTTTTTTTTTTTTAGTTGTATGACGTATATTTTTTTTTTTAATTGCTTACGTTCGTGAATCTTTCTTGGTTTTCTTGTTTGTGCGTTTATTACGCTATTTGATATATCTAATTTTCCAATTATAAGTATAAATACTGATATATAAAAAGAAAAAAGTGTGTGTATGTGTATGTGTGTGTGTGTGTGTACATACTGTATTTTGATTTAAGATATTCAACTGATGCTAATAACTCGTTTAGAATCTATAATTGTTTATATTAGCAAGCATAATAATAATTAAACTATTTTACTATCAAAACTTACCTCTTGTTGAGTCTCTGTTACCTTTCTTAAATATTGTACTTCATTAGCCGTAAAATTTAATTTGGATTCCAAAGTACCAGCTGTTCCTTGTAACTGACAGATCGCATCTTGAACAGCAGGACTAGTTTGAGTCATAGCATTGATCGTATTACCGTCATAGGTTGTGTTGTTATTTGATGGTGAATTGACAGTGGAAGAAGATGGTTCCACTTCATAATCCGGACTATTGGAAGGTAATATCTCCATAGCACTCGAATATCTTATTTGTGGTATGAGTCGATTCCTAGGTGGCTTCCTTCTTATCTTGTGAAGTCGGTCAAATCCAGATTTATTAAACCATGGATGTTTAAAGTCCCAACGTTGTGCTGATACTTCGGCCATGTTGGCATCCTCTTCATTATTATTTTCATTAATTTTATGAAAGTCATACACTTTTTTTTTTAAAAAAAAAAAAGAGGAAAGCGGAAGAATTTCTAGTTGGTTATACTGTATGAAGAAAAAGAAAAGAAAAAAGGTACTCACTATTTAACTGTCTAACAAAACTAGACCAGTTACAATGTTTAAAGTAACGAGGTAAAACGATCCTTGAAAATTCGGTATTATTAAATACGGTAAATTGATCTCCTGAACCAGCCCATGTAATTAGATCTTGAGTACTTTCATCATCTACCATTCTATGGAAGAAGATTAGCTATTAGAACAGTTTTTATTTATTTATTGTATAAAATAAAATAAACCGTACGAAAACAATTTTGATATAAAAGCAGCATTTCTTGTTGGCGTAACTCGAAAGAAACGTTCGACGAAACCATGTTTACTGTGTGGCTTTTTACCAGAGGCCTGCGTTCGGTGCCTTTGTGCCATCCTCTTTCTCTTCCTTTTAACGATAAACTAGTTGCGATTTTTATTTTTTAAGCAAAAAAATAAATAAATTTCCTTGATTTTTTGGTGTAGAACAAAAAAGACTTGCATGGATTTTTTGTTGTTATTTTATTTTTTCGTGACCTAGTGTGACTTGTTTTACACTTTTGATGATTCGATGTAAAATAGATGCTTCAGGGCAGTTTCATTGATAGTTTTTCAGCGATTAACCGCTGAAATTATCTGTGAAACGCGTTACAACAAAAGTAAATCTATAAGTGAGATATAATTAGTTATACGGCGTAGTATAATAGCTAGAATTGTATATATTACCATATAAAAGCTTGGCGCATTTTTGACTGTTAGAATACTTTGGTTTATACAGTAACTACCATAAAGAACGGAATAATTAGCAATAGGAACCCGAATAAATTATACTGATAACATGTTAGATTATGACCTACCAGCAGTGACTACAGATGCTTTCGATTATGATAATGATAACGAGTAAGTAGCATTTCTCGAGTTCTATACTTTATAAACTCTCGATGTAGTATATACTAACGATTGAAAATTATTCAGATACGAATATAATGGTGACGTTATTATGGAAGAAAGTAACGTGGAGGACAATTTCGAAGACATGACTTCTACCAGTGATACTCCTCCCTCATTCTTTAAAACTGTTTTTTAATCGAGAGTACGACAAAAAAGAGTACGTAGGCGATGATTCGACTGTAGAAAATGATTTTGATACTGACAGTAATCTTCAACATTCTCCGCAATTAATCGTAAAAAAAACATCTCTTTCTTTATCAACTAATAAAATTGATGATTCTAAATCAATTTTTCTACTGAATCTTCTATAGTTTTGACCGACCGTCTCTTCTATATATTCCGATGTGTCCATAATATGATCTGGACAGCTACGGGGTCTTCTTGGGTAATGTGACCTCTGTCTCGTTTCCTATCCCCCCTCCCCTCTTTCTGGAAAAATGGGTTAGATGATATTCAATTTTACTTATTTTATAGAAATACATCACTCTGGCAATCAAGACGACTATTAAAGCTCTTGCTCTGCTTGGACTCTACTCGAACTCTGAATAGTGCTAGCCGGTAATGTTTCTATCGGTTTTTGTGACAGCTGGTGCCGCTATATTTTCAAGCTGATGCTATCCTTTGGTCCTCTTTCTCTCTCATGTTTTTTTACTTCATGAACACAGCTTATTTATCTACGCAAGAATGTGGTCAACTCTTAATTCACGTACATGGTTTCCGTTATAAAGTCTGCCTTACATTAGTACAGGTAAGATACCTAAATATAAATTTGATCTAGCTTGAGGTTCTGTAGAAAGCCCATCATTTACAGTAAATAAAACTTATATTTACTTTTATCACTCACTTAGGATAATACATCGTGATAACATGCCCATTAAAACTTTTTTTTTTTTTAATTGGTATGATGTGATATAACAATTATCAAAAAAAAAAATACTAATATGAACTTTTAGGAACTCGGTATTACACATTTTATGTCCTTGTATTAAAAAATTAGCCAACATTTATACGCAAGTTTATATTTAGAATATCAGATTTTGAAGAAAAAAATTCCAATTTGCCTTTTTTGTAACACTAATATCTAGGTTTGTAAATTGCGCCAAATCATTAAGAAATCGCTTTCGGAATTGTATTAGGTGAAATGAATAAGAAGGTTATTTCTTTTATTAATATGAGGGTCTCAATAAACAAGAAGATAGCCTAAACTGTCTTTTTTCCTTTGCAAATATAGAAGAGTAAAATGATGCTCATTTTTATGGAAGCACATCCGAAATTCTGGGATAAATGAGTGTCCACTTCACTTGAGTACCTTTTATAAAAAAATCAGTAATAGAGCGTGTCTTTTTTGTACGCTCTTTAACGTGGCAACTAAAAGTTTAAAAAAAAAAGGGGGGGGGGGCTCTTTTCACAAGCCTCTATTTATATTTATATCTATACAATAAATTTGCTTTTTAGAATGTAAACTATTTTTTGTTTTTTAGATATTAACAAAAAAAAAGCCACGTTATTTTTAAAGTTGTACCTTTATTATATAGTGGAATGTGATTTCAAGTTTATAATTTAGAGTATTGTTCACTTAAAAAGGGAAGAAAAGTTTAATGGAGAAGGGGCGAAATATCGGCTTTATCAATACACGATTACGAAAATTAGAGTTTTGGCAAAGCTGTCATATTTCTTTTTTTTTCTCGTGAGTTCTATTCAAAAAACAAAATGGATTGTTTTATACTTTTTTCTTTCTGTGTGTGTTACACTGATCAACCTATGTTAGATATAGTTTGTACTAGTTAGTTCCAACTATTAGTTCAAAAAAAAATTTGGAATAAATAAAAGATGTTTTTTAATCAGTCAACGTGGATAAGAAGGATGGAAAATCCCCTAAACGTATTACTTACCCATGGTCTCTTTCTTTTTTTTTTAAAAAAAAAGGACGGGCTACACACATGGTCGTACTTGATATTAAAAAAGAGAAAAAAGAGTAGAAGTTAAACTATATATGTGAAAGCTTTTACAGCTGAAGAAATTATGGCTCAAATTAATGAATTGATTGAAGAATGCGAGGTGATCAATTTGATCCTCATTATTGTAGGCCCAGTAATATTCAAGAGTTCGGCGTTTTTTACTTTTTTTCTTGATGGAGGCATGAAGAAGATGTAAAAAGCATCAATGGCGTTTTCCGTGTTGGATAATTTAGTAGTATTTTTTTTAATAGTAATAAAATATCCAAAAGACAGGAAATATTTAGACATTTTATTGTATAAAAAATATTTGCTTGTATATGAATTCATTGTTAAAAAAAAAGGATGGAATAAATAAGTGATTTTAATCATGATAAAAAGGGGTTTATTCAACTATGATAAAACGAGGTTTATTTAATCATCATGATATTTATTTTACAATTTCACGATATTTAAAAAAAAGTCGTTTTTACATGTAAAGTACCTGTTATTGTCGGAAGTGCACCAAAAAATTACGTACCAAGAAATAACCTTAATTTTAATTAAGTTTTTATAGCTTACTCAGTGAAATGGTTGATGTGTACATGTCGTGGTTAGTAAGCGAAAATCCTCATGCGCCAATGCTTATTATTATCTGAACTCCAACCCGGTTAGACTTTTGAACGGATCACTGGGTATTGACCTCAGTCTTAGACTAGTAGAGGCCTAACAGTTACACGTCTTGGTTTATTAAGGGAACGTTCGCATTGGGCTACCGCATCCTTGGTCAGTAGCAGAACTCCAACATGGTTAAGCTTTCGAAAAGATCCCGGGGTATTGCACTTAACACCCATTGACGCCTAGCAATAGACATTTTACTGAGTTTTTTTTTTTTTTTTTTTTTTTGTAGCTGTACATTTGTATTCTGAATCAAGTCCCTTAATAATTAACATTTTATAACTCTAATTGAATAAAAAACTCTTTTTTTTTTCTCTATGACCTATGACATTATTAATGATGATCAAGTATTGTCTGTTGTTGCTCAATCCTACATGGGTTGAGAAAGGTCTGTAACTGTAAATGCTGAACAAAAGAAGGCCAACAAGGATGATTGTTCTTGACCTTTTTACTATTCACACTCTACTTCCTCAAAGATATTTTATCAAAATCGAAATGAACCGTGTATTTATTAGTTCTGTTATAGTATAGTATAGTATCATGAAAATAAAACCTTCACTTTTAATCGAGTGTCCCATTTTCAAGAAGTGTCCTATTTTCAAGTGGCCCAAAAAAAAATTGTGGCCCAACCTGATCGGATTTAAAAGATTAGCTTTTTTCTAAAGTAACAGCGCGGATTTTTTTTTAAAAAAAAATCCTATACATTGAATGTGGGAAGAACGGTATCTGGTAAATCCCTTTCTTCTTCTGCTTTTGATGTTAACGGGACAACATGTATAAAATATGATTAAAACTTTATTTAGCGGGTCCAGCTACCATGTTTTATATTTTAATTATTACCGAATCATCCCAGTACACATCACCCCTCCACCCCTCCCCCTTACCACTCAAGAAAAAGAAGGCTTTAGAAGCTAGTGCGTCATTTAGCTTCTTTTTAGTTTGATCCATGTGAAAAGACCAAGTATTACTTTGTACGACCACCACAAAAAAAAAGGGAAAAAAAAGTTTTCCGTTCTATTACTTAACTGCATGGAAAAAAAATAGCGGGACGATCCATATCTTTAAAAAAAAAAAGAAGAAATCCTTTTGTTTATTCATAACAAAAAAGGCTTAAATTTATACGTATAACAGTTGTAAATAGAACAAAGTGTTTGTACTACGAATTATTCGGTCTATAGTACAAACTTGGACTTTTAGGGCTTTCATTTTTTTTTTCTTTTTTTTTTTCTTTTTCCTTCCTACATACATATATATTTTATTTAAAATGTTCCCCAGTCAAGGTTATTTCTTTCTCAAGTGCCAAAAGAATGGTTTAGTCATTAGTGTTAATAATGAAGAAAAGGTACAATTGTAAAGAATAGAGTTTTTTTTTTTTTTTTTTGAAGATTACAAGTTTTAATAAAACCCCACAAAAAAAATAAAAGGCTGGTACCAAGCTTGTTACTGATAACAAGGTTAGTTTATACATTTATTATATTTTTTTCGCGTTTATGTATTAAGCTTGCATATTATTATTAGAACGACGAGGATTCTCAGGTACAGAATAAAACACATGTGTGTAAACATATATATTAAAAATAAATTAGTTGTGGAGTTTCGAAGGTGGTTGTTTGGTTTCTAAGCACTCTTCCCTTGGTAAGTTTAAATAGTAACATACAAAAAAAAAAAAAAAAAAAAAAAAGAGCTAATACATGTTTGATACTAGTTATGGATATTGATGGAGGTAAAAAAAAAAAAAAAAAAAAAAAATAAGCACATGATTTATATGTGCTAATTTAGATTTTTCTAGGTGACTTGAGAAATGATGCCAAACTTTTGCAATTTGACCGCAAAAAGACCATGTAAGAAAAGAGTGTGAAAAAAAAAACAGTATTTTTTTACTCACACAACAACTTTTTTTTAGGGCACACAACCAAAGATGGGGAATTTGTGACGGATTTGTGTATGCAGTAGCTGACCCTAGACTCGTTTTAGTTGCCGAGGTAAAATGGGATTATAAGATTAGATTAAACTCAAAAAAATAATATTAACGTTTTTATTTAAAATATAGGATGATGCTTCTTATATTAAAGTTGGTATTAAAAGTAATGAAAATGAACTTCAACAATGGTACCTTGAACCTTACTACCAAGCTGAACAAGAAGAATAAAAAAATAAAAAAAAAAAAAGTTTCCCAAGTACACACACATTTATTTAAAATTCCCTTTATATTTTTTACCCGCTTGTTCCCCTCATCCAATAAAAAACTAGTTATATTTATATATATAAAAAAAAGGGAAACAACTTGTTTTCGTAAAAAACTCTCTTTTTTTTTTTTTTTTTTTTTTTTACTTAGTGAGAAAACTAATGAGTCAACGTCAATCGGTTCCACTTGTTAATTTGGATCACTGTAACCAACAACAAGCTGATGCTGTCAAAGAATTAGAACAACTATTCTGTCTTGACAATGCTACTCTTTTAAATATTGTAGATTCTTTTCGAAATGAATTAGTTGCTGGATTAGCAGACGATAGATCTAGTGATCTAAATATGATTCCTACCTATGTTACTGGTAACTTGAAAAAAAAATTATCGTATGTGTGTGTGTGTGTGTGTATTTATTTATTATACATGTATATCTTAGGTTACCCAACTGGAGATGAAAAAGGAACCTATCTTGCATTAGAAATTGCAGGTATGGACATTTATGCTTGTCAAGTTAAATTAAAAGGCGATAATGGAAAGTTAGCGATCAACCAATACCAATATAAGATACCGCAAGATTTAGCCAGTGGCGATGACTTTGCCGTATTAATTGATTATGTTGTTGAATGTATTTCTGATTTCTTGATGCGCGTTGGTACGCAAGATTTGTTCATTTATCCAATGGCAGTTTCATTTGGTTTCGCTATTAAACAAACAAGGTTGGATAGTGGGCGTATTCTATCGTTAGGTTATGGTTTTAGCTATCCTAATGGTGTTGGGGTAGATATTGTTGAGTTAATGCATGAACGTTTAAGGTTAAAAGGCCTGCCTATTAAAATTGTTGCCACCGCGAATGGTAATCACTCATAATATATACAAAATACATATTAAAAAATTAAATTATTATTAACGTTATAGACTCTGTTTGCACTTTGTTGGCTCACGCATATCAGCATCCTACAACTCGCTTAGGTATCGTACACAGTCTTGGTACCAACTGCGCTTACTACGAACCTGTAAAAAACGTAACGAAATTAAAAGATTCCAGCGTTACACGAGACCTGGATATGATTATGAATACGGAATGGTGTAATTTTGGTTCTTCTCGACGTACATTACCTTGTACCTGGTTCGATCGAAAGTTGGCGCGAGAATCTATCAACCCGCAGTTTCACGTATTTGAAAAGATGACAACTGGTATTTTCTTGGGTGAATTGGTTCGAAATATTTTGATTTATTTGGTTGATAGAGAAATTTTGTTTCGTGGTGAATCGTCAGAGACCTTAAATACTGCTCATAGTTTTGATACAAGTTATATGTACGTTTGTGAAGCGGATGATTCGGATATCTTGGAAGATACAAGAATTGTGTTGGAGGATATGCTTGATCTGTCAAAGACAACAGTTGGTGATAGGCAGGTAGTGAAGAAGGTCTGTGAGTTGATTGGAAATAGAGCAGCCGTGTTGGTAGGTACAGCTATTGCGGCTATTGTTCAGCATATGGCTTCTACTGGAATAGGCATGACTGACGAAGGGTACGCCATCTGTAAGTACAATTTTCTTTTTCTTTTCAAGTTTATATACTTATTTTAATTTTTAAAAAATAGCTATTAGTGGAAGTATATACGAAGACTACCCTTCATTTCACCCTCGCGTATGTAAAACAATCAAAGATCTTATCCCTGACCATATGGCAGTTAAACTCTCGGTGGGTGTAGTTAAACATTCTCGAATAGTAGGAGCTGCTATCGTTGCCATGATGGCTGAAAAGATAGCTGCTACTACTGTAACACAACTTTAAGATATCCCCTTTTTTATATATATAAATTTTCTCCACCCCTCACGTGATATGCATTATTTTTAAGTGAGTTGTCTTTTTTTTTTTTTTCTTTCTCCCCCCCCCCATTTTTTTATTTTTATTATACATACAAAAATGACTTTAAGAAGAAAAGCAATTGACTTTGACCAACATTTTTCTCAGTTAATAGATATGCTTAATGGCGTCTACTCCTTTTCTTCTAAACAACAACAGATTAAAGGAATGACAATGTACCAGTATGTTTTTTTCTTTTATTAAATTTCCGGGACCTTTTATATTAACCTTTGTTGTTGTTATTGTTAATAGAGTTGTATATGATATGTGTATTGCTATTCCAAGACCTTTTACAGATAGATTATTTACGGGTATTGCAGAGTACCTTGATGCACATACATCTAATGAATGCAAGGTAATTTTTTTTTTATATTTTTTATGCAGAAAAAAAAAAAAAAAAAGAAAAAAAAAGTAACTCACAAGAAATGAACATTTTTAAAGATGATGTTAACTCATGACGATATTGTTACTTCGTATGCTCGAGCGTTTGAAAGATTTGCATTAGCAGCAGAATACATGTCGCGTGGATGTTGTTACTTGGACCGTATCTATACGTCCAATTATACCAACGGTCGTAATTCTTCTGGTACAGGTAAATACCGTAAACAAAATGTGGAAGCGCTTGCTTTATTGTTGTGGAAAAGCAATGTCTTATTTACCATTCGAGACAAGTATCAGAATAAACTGTTTTATCAAGTGTTTGAATTGATACGACAAGATAGAGATGGTGATGATGCACCTCACGGTACCATCAAGTCAGTAGTGACTTCGTTGGTACAAGTGAATTCATTCACGGAACAACCGTTACAATTGTATATCGAGGAATTTGAAAGACCTTATTTGGTACATACTAAACGCTATTATGAAGCAGAGGCAGCTAGGGAAATTGCAGCGGGTAGTATTAGTGGATTCATGCAAAATGCGTCGAATCGATTGCAACAGGAAATTGTGCGTAACAATCAGTACTGCCATTCTACTTCGCACGGGCGTATCGTAAAAGAATTTGAGGCTCAGTATATTGCAGCCTATCAGGATCGCATTATCGATGAATTCGAAGTTATGTTAAAAGATGAACGGTTCCAAGGTATGTATAAATATTTAGGTTTTTTTTAAAGTAGAATGGGGTTTTTTTAATAAGTTAAAAACCAATTAGATTGCACACTGGCATATAGTTTATTGAGTCGTATACCTGAGGGTTTAAAACCTATTTTGGATATTTATCAAAACTATGTTGCTAAACTTGGAAAAGAAATTGTGACGCAGTTAGGAACCAGTGTAACGAAGAATCCTAAATCTTATGTGGATCAGTTATTAGGTTTACATCAAAAGTATTATCAAGTCAATAATCAGGTGTTTTCTTCCGATCCGCTGTTCACAGCAGCTGTTGATAAAGCATTTAGAACAATTATTAATGAAGCTGTAGGTAGTAATATACCGGCCAATGGGCCAGAGACTTTAGCTAGGTATTGTGATATGATGATGAAAAAGAATGCAGGTAAAAAAGAAGTTTCTGGTGGTGGTGGAGCTCATAAAAGAAAGGCGATGAAGAAACCTGCGGTAGTGGATATAGTAGATGAAGGAGACCAAGAAGAAAGGTTAATGAAGATGGTGACGTTGTTCAAGTATGTGGAAGATAAAGATATCTTTCAAAAGTTTTATTCCAGAATGTTAGCAAAGCGTTTGATTTACGGTGTATCTTCTTCTGAAGAATTGGAAATTAATATGATTAATCGATTAAAAGAGATTTGTGGTGTGGAGTATACGAGTAAATTAAACAAGATGTTTACGGATATGTCATTGAGTAGTGATTTGAATACGAAGTTTAAAGGATATGTTAAAGAAAAGAATTTGGTTGGTCAAGGTAAATTTTGGTTTTTCGTGTTGGTTATCAAGTACTAAAAAAAAAAAATTACATTTATTTTAGTCAGTATGGATATTTTGGTTTTGACAGCAGGCGCCTGGCCATTAAATCAGAAGGAAGATACAGGACCTGATACCAATAAAATACAAATACCCACTGTCGTAAGTATATTTTGATGAACTGTTATTTATTGTCATTTATTAATTCTTACTGTAGCTTGAAAGCAACATTTCTTCATTTGAAGCGTTTTACGGAAACCAATACAACGGTAGAAGATTATTATGGCAATGGAACTTAACTCGAGGAGAGATTAGAATGAACCATTTTGATAGAAATTATGAATTACAAGTGAGTTTATATCAAATGATCATCTTGATCTTGTTCAATCAAGGTGGCCCACTTTTGGTAAGTGATATTATTGTTCAGTCTGGGCTGACAGAAGCAGATACAATGAAAAGTTTAAAGCCTCTGATTGATGTACATGTGTTGGAAACTGTGCTTGGTGATAGTTTATCGTTGACCAATGAGATTAAAGTGAATACCGCATTTACCAGGTAAAGAAGAGAGAATATATTTTACAAGCAATTGAAAAGGGCTAACATAATCTCATAGTAAACGCACAAAGATTAAAGTGACGGCAGCCTCACAAGGTGATAGCCAACAAGAGAGTCAGTCGGCGCGTAAATCAGTGGATGAAGATAGAAGGATGTATTTACAAGCAGCTATTGTTCGTATAATGAAGTCCCGACAAGTTTTGCCACATGTTCAATTAATTCAAGAAATATTTGATCAAGCCAATTCTAGGTTCTCTCCTTCAGTTATTATGATTAAAAAGTGTATTGAACAACTTTTAGAAAAGCAGTTTATTGCTAGACAGGAAAGAGACACGTATGTTTATGTAGCTTAAAAAAACTTATTGCAGCTTAACTTGAATAAAAATGATGAAGGAAGAGTCATACAATACAAAATAACCCCGACTTTTTTTTTTTTTTTTGGTTTAAATACGCCTAATTTTTTCGTATTTCTTTCTTCTTCTTTAAAAACGCCCTTATATTATCTCTTTTCGTAACCTATACATACCCTTTTTTTTTTACACTAAAAGAAAAAAAAATGTTTAAAATGGAATAAATTCCCTTTTTTTTCTTTCGACATTTCATTTTTTTTTCAAAAATAGTACCTACAAAAACAGATATCAAAAAAAAACAAGACAACAAACAAAACAAACCCTTTTTTTTTATTTTATTTTTATACGCACATACACTTACAGCAATAAAAGATAATATGGATCTGGAAGAACTTAAACAGGTTCAAGAAAATGAAATTGAAGCTTTAAAAGCAATCTTTATGGAGGATTACCATCCTGTTGTCAATAAAACTGCTTGGAAGGTACTAATAAAAACTCCTCTCTTTTTTTTAAAAAAAAAAAAAATAAAAAAAAATGACTCAGCTTAACTTTATTTTATTTTTAAGGTGTCTCATCCTGATCCCGAATTTATACTTCATTTATGTCCATTAGGTGTAGAAGAAACAGAAGCTCATGCAACAGTTGATCTTCAAGTAAGGTTTCCAAAATCATACCCTAACAAACCACCTGAACTACACCTTATCAATGCACGTGGACTTTCCGCAAACGTTTTACATCAACTGACAAGCTCTTTACAACAAACAGCTAAATTATTACAAGGTCAAGAAATGATGTGGGACTTAAGTGATCATGTTCGCGCTTTCTTGGCAAATCATAATGCACCACCTTCAGCCGTATCTAAATTGACTTTACACGAACAAATGGTGATCCGAAATCAACAGGATTTAAAGGTGGAGCGTGAAAGAGAGTTAGAGGAATTGGATCGCAAACGCAAAGAACGTGAGGCAGAGTTAAGAGTTCAGTCAGATATGATGAATGAAAAGATTCAAAGGGATTTGGAGAGGAAGAGAGAACATGCTAGAGTGGCTCGACAACAACGACAGGAGCTGGGGTTCACGGATGGTGGAGAGGATATTGTGGATGATGATTATCAGGATAATTTAGATGAAAGTTCGTTCATTGATAGCAGTGAAATTAAATTAATTCGGTTTGAGAATTTAATTACCATTGCTATTGAAGAAGTGATACCCAAGACCATTTCGTTTCGTACGGTAGCTGTTGGACCTTGTGTTGGAAAAGGAGTTGTAGGTGAAACATTTTCAGCTCAACCTATCAATTATCAACTGACAGATGGTAACACAGACGAAATTGAAAGTTTGCCTTGTCTTTTGGCTATTAAACGCGTCGATGTATCAGGGTCCTATTATACCACTCAAGCAGGGAAAAGAAAATTGCAAGATATTGAAAGGGAATTGGATCGATTGAGGTCTTTACAGCATCCGCATATTTTAAATATTTATGATGCTCGCTTGGACAGGTCACGTATGGATAGAAAATCTTGGGTATTGCATGTCTTGATGGAGTATGAACAAGGTGGAAGTTTATATGATCTATTAAAAAAGTGTGGTGGTGGACTTAGGTTGTCAATTGTTCGTAAATATATGAAGCAGTTGGTGTGGGCTTTGAATCATATTCATTTAAATGGATTTGTTTGCAAAGGTAAAAAGAAACACGTTAAAAAAAATTTGCATGAATTTTTTTTTTTAATTTTTTTTTTTTAGATATTCGTTCAAATAGTATCTTTTGTAGCAGTAATCAGTCTTTAAAATTAGCTGATATCAGTTATAACAAGCGATTACATGGTAAGATCTTTTTTCTCGCTCTTAAAATAATAATAATCTAACGCTTGTTAGATTTAAACAAGTCCAATTATTTGGTCGAATCTGAAGAAATGGAAAATAAATTGGCTGACTATAGTACTGCATCTTGGTCTTCACCCGAACTACGTGAACGACCTGGTGTATACGGTAGAAAAAACGATATCTGGTGTCTTGGTGTTGTATTCATTGAAATGTTGTGGGGTGTAGATGTCACAAGAGAGTTTGGTGATTTTGAGGCGTTTATGAGAACGGCTTCATCGGAGTTACCGCCTGTAGCTAATGAATTTGCAAGACGGTTATTAGAACCTGATCCAAAGAAAAGACCTACAGCTATTGATTTGATGAATGATCCTTTCTTTGCTGGTGATAACGAGTCGATGATTGCTGAACAAGCTGCACCACCTGTATTCTCTACTAACGGTATGTAACTATATATATATAATTGAATTTGTTTATTGACTTTTTTTTTTAAAAAAAAGTGGCACCTCATATGAATTCAAAATCTTTACAAAAGCCTCATAAAGTAGGTCCTCCTCAATTATTTGAACCTTCTTTAGCAGCCCATCATGACTTTAATAAATCCATGTACCCACCCAACAACCATATGATTAACAATGTACCAACCACGCAGGCACCGCTGCCCGATACCTCACCTGCTACACCTAACTTTGGATCCTCACGTTACAAGACAGACTTTGAAGAAATCGAGTTTTTAGGTAAAGGAGGGTTTGGAGAAGTAGTTAAAGCACGTAATCGATTAGATGGTCGATTATATGCAATTAAAAAAATTCGATTGGATCCTAAAGATAGCGAAGATTTAAGAAAAATCTTGAGAGAAGTGCATTCTTTGTCTAGTTTACATCATCAGTATGTAGTACGATATTTCGCTACTTGGTTTGAAGATGAAGATGGAGCTGGGTTTAGAGATAGCGATGATGACAGCTTCTCGGATTCTGAATCGGAATATGATGAAGATGGCGAAGATGGAGATGTCAGTGCGTATAAACAACAGTTTCATGATTTCTTGTCGGTTGCCAGACATCCTTCTAAAAGTAAAAGTATGAGTTATTCGGCGATTCAGTTTGATGATGATGAAACCAGTACGGAAGACGAGGACGAGGATGGAAATTCTACACCCTATGTTGTTGATGACGATGATGATGATGAGAATTTCATTTCGTTTGCGCATGATTCCAACGGTACTAGTAGTGGCGCAACTACAGATACAGTCTCAACAAAGAAACAACAACTTGTAAGAACTGCATTTACCAACCTAAAGAAAAAGAGTGATGATAAAAGTTCTGAAAGTCAAAAGAGATGTCAAAGTCGTACACGAGTCTTGTATATTCAAATGGAATATTGTGAAAAAAAGACTTTGCGTGATGTTATTGATGAAGGTATTGATGAACAAGAAGCTTGGAGATTGTTTAGACAGATATTGGAGGGCCTAGTACATATTCATTTACAAGGTATGATTCATCGTGATTTAAAACCACCTAATATTTTCTTGGATTCGAATAATGATGTCAAGATTGGTGATTTTGGGCTGGCTACAACGAGTACGGCTTTGGTAGATAGTACGGCGTTTTCAAGAACTACAAGTCAACAACGGTTAAATGAAAGGTTTAGTACCAATCCTTCGTCGTCTTCGATCAACGATAGTGTGTCGCAAAGTTATACTGGGTACTCGGTTTCAAGTGCACATGTTGGTGTAGATGAAAGTATGACCACTGGTGTTGGTACCACGTTTTATGTATCTCCCGAGATTATGGTGGATCCAACTACTGGTGCTACTTCAGGTATGCGATACAATCAAAAAGTAGATATGTATTCACTTGGTATTATCTTTTTTGAAATGTGTTATGGTCTCTCTACCGGTATGCAACGTGTGATTGTATTAAATGAACTTCGTAACGGTAAATTTCCAGATGATTTCCCTTCACACTATGTCAATCAAAAGAAAATCATTACCATGTTGTTATCTCCTCAACCGAAAGATAGACAGAATAGTTTTGAACTGTTACAAAGTGATTTGTTGCCTCCTAAATTGGAAGATGAATATATCAAGGAATGTGTTCGTACGATTGCTAATCCCAATACACCTTATTATGATAAACTGATGTCGGCTATGTTCTCTCAATCTGCGGATAGACATAAGGATTTTACGTATGATTATCAATCTAGTGCTGAAACTTCGTTTGATCCGTTTAGTCATATTTTCTTTGACCATATTCGTGACCAAATGACAAAAGTGTTTCGTAGACATGGTGCAATTGATGTCTCAGCTCCGTTATTGATACCTAAAAACGATCTTTATGAATGGAATTGGAAGAATCCCGTGTATCTGATGGATTCACAAGGTGCTTTAAATCAACTTCCGTATGATCAAACGGTCCCTTTTGCTAGATACATTGCCAGACAAAAAGGGTTCCCTGAATTAAAGAGATTTACGTTTGATAAAGTATATCGAGAAAACCAAAGTGGCGGACAACCTGAAGCCGTATTAGAAGCAGATTTTGACATTGTTCATAAGGAAACTACGCCTATGGTACCGGATGCTGAGGTACTTAAAGTGGTAGAGGAAGTGTTGGAAGAGCTACCACCTTATAAAAATGGTGGATTTTATTTTATTGTCAATCATACAGGGATTACGGATATTATATTGGATACATGTCGTGTACCGCCTGATATTCGAAAGGGTGTTTTGGTGGCGCTGTCTAGCTTAGGTAGAGCACCTTCGTTTGCGGCAGTTAGAAATATTCTCAAGTTGAAGTATCAGTTGCAAAGAAGTGTGTTGGATGAGTTGTCCATGTTTAATGTCAGTGGTGAATTGGAATCGATCAATAAGAAAATTGAAGGGCTGTTGTCGACTGCTCATAAAGCTAAATATAAAGAACATATTAATACTTTGCGAACACTTATTACTGTCAGTAAACATATTGGTATCCATCACAAGATTTTATTTCATCCGTTACTAGTGTAAGTCTCTTTAAAAAAAAAAAGATTTATTTTAAACTAATCGATTTTTTATTAAAAAAAAAATAGATATAACAATCACTTTTATAAGAATGGTATGGTGTTTGAAACAATAGCAGATACAATCGATTCCAAACGTAAAGATGTGTTGGCAGTAGGCGGTAGATACGACTGGTTAGTACAACACTTTGCTCATCCTAACGCTACAGCCAACCGAAAGCTACGTGCAGTAGGAGTCAATATTGCAGTTCAAAAATTAATCCGACATTTGGATATACATCAATCTGAACAAGTTAAATATCTTATGAAAGCCAAGAATGAAAAGTTGAGAAGTTTTGGGTTATGGGCGCCAAAGAGATGTGACGTTTATGTCGCAAGCTTTGGTAAAGTATTGATTCAGGAACGTCTTGATATTGTACAGGAACTTTGGAATCATGGTATTCGTGCAGAGTTTCAGTATAATGATAGAGATTATTTGACTCCCGATGAATTGGTTTCGCTTTGTAAGAAATCGAGTATTAATTGGATCGTGATTGTTAAACATAAGAATTCGGAAAGTAAATCATCAGATTCGTCTACAATGGTCAAGATTAAGGATGTGTTACGGGGTACGGAAACTGAAGTCAGTAAGTCAGATCTGAGCATTTGGTTGATGAATGAGATTAGTGAACAGATCAAGGTTGATTCGGTTGCAAGAGTAAAGAGCAAACATGATTTGAAGTCAAAGGATACATCAGATTCAGGTACCATTTTTTTTTTTTTTTTTTATGTGTGTATTAATTAGATGTATTTTTTTTAGCGCGAAATGACCCTTTTTCTCATGATCTGTCTAAATGTGATGGAATGGAACAAAAGTTAAATTACGATGTTAATATTATATTTACCGAAGGTCGTGGTAAAGAACGTACAAAGATGAAGCATAAGCATAAAACTGTCCTTATCGATAAAGGTAAAAAAAACATAAATATTTGTAAAAAAAAGTATTTAATTTATTTTTAAAAAAAGCTATCCATCGTCTTTCACCAATCATGGAAGGTTTAAAGAAGGATATTCAAGTTATTGCGTTTGATTTACCGAAAGAAATCGTTAAAAAGATGGTAGAGTATAGCTTTTGGATAGATGAAGGGTATAAGAAAGTATTGGATCATGCTGGTATTAGTCAACGTGATACACTAAGTAGAGTAAGACATGCAGTTCAAAAGTTAATTGATACTAAGCATAAGTGTGTTTGGTTGTATTCACACAGAGATGATTTCGCTTTGTTGTGTGTGTTGCCTTAAAAAAGATTCAAAATAAAATAATTGTTTTATTTTAGTATCGCGATTATTAAAATAAAATAAAACGTATATATTTGGTTTTTGTTTAAAATATAAACTTAGTAAAAGATCATCTTTTTACTGCTCTACATTTATTATTATAATACTTATCCATTGAAATAACTTCAGCACTTTTGTTGCTTATATTCACTGCTGTTGCACGAACTACCTCTTTTGATATAAAAAGTTCTAACAAGAATCATCCTTATTGACCCAACACAAGAAATCAAACCATCATGGTTGTTAAAAATTTAAAAACCTAATTAAGAAAACCAAAATGATATAAATACCTTCAACTTTTATTTAATAAAATATAGTTCACTTTTTGTAAATAATTTAATCTTATACTTTTCATAACTTACAAAAGGCCTTCCCTTGGATCTTACTTTACATTGTACTTTATTACTGAAGTTGTTCTACTTATAAAACTGGAACTGGTGTTCGCTTTTTACACTTTACCACATTATCTATTGATTAACGTTAGCAAAAGGTGTTAGAATTTGGGATGTGGTAGAGAAATAAAATAAAAGGTAATAGGTAATAGTAAGTTTAAGTGAGCACCAGTTCCTGTTTTATAAGTAGAACGACTTAAGTAAATAAAGAAAATAAAGGGTTTTGGTAAAAAGTACAATGGAAGGTAAGATCCAAGGGAATTCAGGAACAAAATATAATATAAAGTAAAGATAAAAATAAAAGAGCTAGTTTAAAGGTCTTTTATAAGTTAAGAGAAGTATAAGATAAAGTTGTTTACAAAATGTGAATTTGTGAATTGATTTTTATTAGAGTATGATTTTTTGATGGTTATTTATATTATTTTATATTATTACAAAAGAGATATTATTTTAAGTTAAAGTTTAAAAGACAATCCTTTGTTACATAGTGACTTACAATTTTTGTGGTGTCACAAATCCAAGAAGGACGCTCGTTGAAGAGGATCCTCCTTAACAAGGATTGTCTTTTAAACTTTAACTTAAAATAATACCTTTTTTGTAATAATCTAAAATAATATAAATAACCATCAAAAAATCATACTCTAATAAAAATTCAATTCACATTTTGTAAACAACTTTATCTTATACTTCTCTTAACTTATAAAAGACCTTTAAATCAGCTCTTTTATTTTTACCTTTACTTTATATTTTATTTTGTTCCTGAATTCCCTTGGATCTTACCTTCCATTGTACTTTTTACCAAAACCCTTTATTTTCTTTATTGACTTAAGTCGTTCTACTTATAAAACAGGAACTGGTGCTCACTTAAACTTACTATTACCTATTACCTTTTATTTTATTACTCTACCACATCCCAAATTCTAACACGTGGTGCTCACTAACAGGGCATTTCATTATATATCTTTGATACAACTCTATATCAAGAACTTTATTTTACTGTTTGGGTCAAATTTTCTTCAAAATTTCTACCTTTGAACAACTACTACTTTTAACAACTTATTTACAAATTTATTTCAAATCACCGCTAATGAACGATCAAGCTGTGTTGGCAAACCACCATTTATCTGGCTCAACTTTTAATCAAGCTGAATCCCACTCTGGTTATCTCTACCCATCAAGAAAAATGACTTTAATTGAATTTTCTGGTGCTGAAGGTGAAGATTTCCGCAACTTTGAAGAAGCGTTGGAGTCTTACTTTGCTATGCATAATATTATGACTGACTCTCGCAAACTTCTTATTTTACGCGCGCAACTCCGTAGAACTGCTAAGAATTTCTTTGAAAGAAGACTTGCCCGTGAACCTGTCTTGGAACCAGGACTTACCTACCAAGAGGCCATCGATATTCTCAAGGTTGAATATGTGACTCCTGAATTAATCACTCGATATACTATTGGCTTTAACTTGCTCTCTCAAGGAAAGGAAGAACATCCTAAAACATTTTTGGGTCGCTTACAAGAAGCTGCTCAGCTAGCTGAACTTGAAGATGCGGAACAACAAATCAAAATCCGTTTTCAAGTTGGTCTCTTACCTGAAATCCGAAAGTTCTGTGTCTTAAACTCTGCTGTCTCTTTTAACGATTACTTAACTAAGGCTGAAGGCTGGTGGAACGCTGAGAAACCTCGCTCTATCTTTATAAAGAACAGTCCTTTTGCTCCTCGTGATATCGACAACTCTTTCGTTACTGAATATGCTACTAAACCGAATCTATCTTTTAATAATCTTTCTTCTGGTGCTGATTTTTCTGTTCTGGATGTTTCTAGTCAACTAAATTCTGCATTAGCCAATTTGGGAACTGATCGTAACGCATTGAAGCAAGTGATTGCCTCTTTGCAAACGTTAGAGTTAAACCATATGGAAAATCAGAATACATTGACTGGATCCCCCCTCAACTTGTCAAATCATACCGAGAATTTAGATATTAAAGAAATGATCAGGGAAGTTATGCAGGAAGAATTCAAAAGACAGAACAATAACAATAATTCCTCTTACCGAAGAAACAACTCTAATTATGAAAATCGTCGTTACAATAATGATTACAACTATGAACGTCGAAATGATTATTCTCGTGGAAATGATGGTCGCAATTATAACAACAACAATTCCAACCAAAGAAACAATAATCAAAATAATTATGACAACGGTAACGGTAACAACAGTCAGAGAAATGATAATCAATCCAACTCTGAAAACAACAATCAGTCAAAAAACTAATTGGGTCGACTGTAACAACTAAGAATGGTCAGTCGAATACTCCCAACAACTCAAAAAATTCCATTCCCTCAAATTATAACAATAACAACAATAATAAAAATGAAAAACAATATCTTACAACTATTTTGGCTGAAGATGAAGAAAGCGAAGAAGAGCAAGATTTATATGCTGCTGTCCGTCCTATTCATCCTCCTATGGTTCAAACTGCAAAAATTACAAAACCTTATTCTCGTGCTAGCTCATCAAAACTTTTACCAACTCGTAAGGGAAAAGAAAAAGAACTACCTTATGCCAAAGTGGTTAATGTTAACGATGACATGAATATCGATGTACCTGTGACCGAACCTATAACTGATCATGACAATCCTCAAATAACTAAAGTACAAGTTTCACCTACTATTAAAACTGTCAAGTCAACTAAACCGAGAAGAAAAAGAGAAAAGCCTTCTATCAACTATGATATTGTATCTTCTGTGTTCGAGCAAAACTCTAATATTCCAGTTGGTGATTTGCTCAAGGTCTCTCCTCTTATGAAACGACAATTTGTATCTGCTTTAAGAACACCTAGACAACCAAAAATGGTGGCTCCTGAAGTAACAACTGTTAATAATGTTATGGTACAAGATCTTTCTTTTGTCGAAGATGATGATGAAGATACTACTGCTATATATACAGACTTCGTAATAAATGGTTATAAAATAAGAACTCTCATTGATGGAGGTGCTGCTAAAACTTGTATGTCTCAAGAACTTGTTAATAAACTTGGAATACAAATAGATTCTCCTAGTCAAAGTATCTTTACGCTTGGAAACAGTACTAAACAACGGGGTCTTGGTATAATTTATGATGTGCCAATTCGAGCTGGTGGTGTTATTACTATTCCAGGAAGTATAGAAGTATTACCTGCTACACCTACTCCCTTAATTATCGGCAACAATTGGTTGAATCGTGCTAAAGCTGTGGTTAATTATGAACGCAAGCTGCTTTCCGTAACTTATAAAGGAAAAATGGCAGAAATTCCAATTAATTTCTTCAAAACAGCCAGAAAAGTAGCTATTCAGTCTGTAACAAAAATACCAAGTAAAGTCGTGCTGCCTATCGTAAAATCAACACAAGATGAACAAGAAGAAACCCATGATGATTTTGTAACCGATTCTTCTGATGAATTTACCGAAGACGAGGTGTCCACTGAAGAAAGTTCTACTAGTACTGATGAAGAAGATTACTTTGTTGAAGATACATCCCCAAATAAATCTGTATCTTTTAATTTGGTGGAAGAAGATCTGAAGAGTGATTTATTTTCAATTGAACCTGAAGTAATATCTGAACCGTATGAGAGAACCGATGAAGATTTAGAAGCTGAAGGTTATGACTTAAATGCAATCGACATTAATAGTATATCTCTTGAAGACTTAAAAACTCAAGAAGAAAAATTTGCTACTGATTTATCTGAAGATCAAAAAGATAAAATCCAAATAGGCGAAATAAATGATCAAACCAAACAACAATTTCTGGACTTAATCAAAAATTATCAAGACGTATTCGACTGGAATAATGATACACTTGGATGTACACCTATAATTAAACATCGAGTTATAACTGAAGATGTACCACCTATACGTTGTAGACCTTATAGAATGTGCCCGGCTGAAATTGAAAGCTTAAAATCAGAATTAGATAAATTAAGCGCCTTAGGTGTAATACGACCTTCAAATAGTCCATGGAGTTCTCCTATAATACTAATAAAGAAGAAGGACAACTCATATCGATTGGTGATAGACTATAGAAAGATAAATGCCATTACTAAAAAGGATGCCTATGCATTACCAAGGATTGAAACCTTACTGGATACCTTGGGAAACGCCTCTATATTCTCAGCACTAGATATGCGCAGTGGTTTTTACCAGGTTGCCCTTGCTGAAGATTCCATAGAAAAAAGTGCTTTTGCTACTGCTCAACTAGGCCAGTGGGAATTTACCCGAATGCCCATGGGAATGTGTAACTCTGTAGGAACGTTCCAAAGGATGGTAGACTTAGTATTTAAAAATTTAATCAACAAATCTCTAGTTGCTTATATTGATGATTTAAATTGCTTTTCAAAATCTTACGATGAACACTTAATTGACTTGGAAAATCTATTCGTGTGTGTTAGACAAGCTAACTTGAAATTAAATGTTGCCAAATGCTTTTTCTTTAAAGAAAAATTGAATTTCTTGGGATATGTCATTACTAAAGAAGGTCTAGAAACTGATCCTGTGAAAATTGAAAAAGTGCGGAATTATCCTATGCCAACTTCTGTTACTCAAATAAAAGGTTTTATTGGAATTGCATCCTATTACAGGCGATTCATTAAGAACTTTGCTGCAATTGCAAGACCGCTACACAATCTGACGAAGAAAGGACAAAATACGTGGAACCAAGAATCTATTGAAGCTTTCCAAATACTAAAAGAAGCATTAACTACCACGCCGGTGTTGATGAGACCTGATTTTGACAAGCCCTTTATATTAGTCACCGATGCTAGTAGAGTAGGATTAGGGGGAATATTAAGTCAATTGGATGAAGAAGGTCATGAACACCCTATTCAATATATAAGTCGCGGATTACGGGGTTCTGAAGTGAATTATGGTGTTTCCAAATTAGAAGGACTCGCAATTATCTGGGCTGTGAAGATATTCCGACCTTATCTGTTAGGCAAGAAATTTACTATCGTAACTGACCATTCTGCTATCAATGGATTGTTAAAATCACAAGAACCAACAGGAATTCTAGCTCGATGGATATCTATTCTGAACGAATATGATTATGAAGTGAAATACCGACCAGGCAGGGTAAATGAAAGTGCAGATTTTCTCTCACGCCTCGGAAATTGAAATGATTGCAATAATTGTCCAAAACCTCTGATTGACGAAAAAAGCTGAAGACTATATATTATCTACAAAAACGCTATAAAACAAATCAACAAACATTTTATAATACTATAAAACTCTATTAACAAAAAAAGTATATAACCTTTCGAAAACAAAAACAAAACAAAGACCTCAAAAATCTGTACAACTCAAACTTAAACTCAATTATCAATAACAACATGGAAGACACAAATATAAAATTACTCAAAGCCTACTTGCCCAATCTAGAGATGCCCAATTTTGCGGATCCCGAACAACAAAAGTTTTTACAAAAACAAGCAACTACGCAAGAAACCCCATTCTATTTATTATATGGCTATCAACCAAGAACATCGTTTGACTCTAAGAAACTAGCTAAACAAACAAATTTGAACTTTGAAGACATATTGAAACAAAGAACCAATAAACAAATCGACATTTTACAATTAGTAAGAAAAAATGCAATTAAAAGAATCGAGACCTCTCAAAAATCTCAAAAAGAAGCAATTGACAAGAAGTTACTACAAACAAAAAAATTACTCAAGCCTGCTTTTTCTGTCGGCGATATTGTCGAAAGGTATAGAGATTATCGGGGTACTTCTTGGTCAGGAAAATTAGAAGATCTTTGGGAAGGTTTATACGTGGTATCTGAAGACTTGAAGAAAGGAAGCTACGTAATACAAAGAAAAAAAAAGGAAGGTGGTACTGAAATCAAGATAGTCCATGGGAATCGCTTGAGGATATACAAAATTCCGAATGTAGGATGGAAACTCCAAGAAAACTATAAAAAGACCGTAATAAATGAAGAATTAGGACCTCATATTAAACAAATTTCACCAATGCAAACCCAAGGACGCTCTACTCAAGATATTAACTCTCGTCTCGGACCTCTTCAACCCTCTTTCGTGGAAGTTGATAGTGATAATGAAACGATTATCTCTTCTGGTGAAGAAGACTCGGATGATGAAACCATAGAAGAAAAAACTGAAGAAAATCAACAAGACTCTTTTGAAAAAGCTGAAGATTTCAATTTTTTAAACCTGCTAGAGATCGAATCGGAGAAACCATATGACGAGGTGTCGAAGAAAAAAATGAATAACTATAATGCCATGGTCATGACCGAAGAAGTTAAGGCTGATGTCTGGGAGCATGAATCAAGACTGAACTCTATTGCAGAACATAAGGCAAGAAATGATGAGCTTATCCATAGAATGGCAGAAAACATCATCAAAATATGTCACATGCAACTACCTATGCCCCAAAGTAAAAGTGAATATGGAAGATACCTCCATTTGCGCGGCTTCTATATTGGAAACTTAACTGGAGATAATAAGAAGGCTGGAAGAACTCTTGCTTTGAAGAACAAGATACGAAGACTTGATGAATATGAATGCTACGAATGGTTTGTTGGAGTACCTGAAGTTTAGAGGCTAAACTTACCAAGCCCAGCCCATATGTTACATAGTGACTTACAATTTTTGTGGTGTCACAAATCCAAGAAGGACGCTCGTTGAAGAGGATCCTCCTTAACAAGGATTGTCTTTTAAACTTTAACTTAAAATAATACCTTTTTTGTAATAATCTAAAATAATATAAATAACCATCAAAAAATCATACTCTAATAAAAATTCAATTCACATTTTGTAAACAACTTTATCTTATACTTCTCTTAACTTATAAAAGACCTTTAAATCAGCTCTTTTATTTTTACCTTTACTTTATATTTTATTTTGTTCCTGAATTCCCTTGGATCTTACCTTCCATTGTACTTTTTACCAAAACCCTTTATTTTCTTTATTGACTTAAGTCGTTCTACTTATAAAACAGGAACTGGTGCTCACTTAAACTTACTATTACCTATTACCTTTTATTTTATTACTCTACCACATCCCAAATTCTAACACCTTGTTAAGAAGGATCCTCTTCAACGAGCGTCCTTCTTGGATTTGTGACACCACAAAAGTTGTAAGTCACTATGTAACAAAGGTTTAGCGTAACATCGCGCATCTAAAACGTCTACATACACCATACCGCCAAAAAATACAATAAAAATGCTGGTAGCAGGAATCGAACCTGCGTCGACGCGGCCACAACACGATGTACTGCCACTATACTATACCAGCTTTTCATATATTTTGATTGTTTTAAAATTTATTTTATTATAAAATATTAAAACATCACGTGAATATCACGTTTTATGTCAGCTGACCTATTTTTTTATATCATTTTTAAGCTATTTGCGTATATTATGTTTAGCTTGTCTATCGATATTGTATGTAAATCAAAGTAATTTTTTCTATCGATATTTTTGTATTGTGAGTTTTTAAAATATATTTTGCTCAGTATACTTTGCATTGTAAATATACTGCATGGTCCTTAAATATAATCGGCAGGAACATATTCAGACGCTATTTTGTAGGAGGTAAGTAATTAGTAAAAACAGATCTCTCGCTTCCATAAAAAAAAGGAAGACTTGCTACTACGAAATGAATAATATCAAAGACACTTACAAAATTAGTAACATAATATATCTAAATCTTTAATAAGAAATAGTGGTATAGTTATCGTTTGGCATTTTAACTAACATAAATCATATATGTAATAAAAAGTTTTACTTTCAATTACTCTCTAAATAATGTTACTCAAGTACTCGTTGATAGCTTTTATATCTTCCTGTATAGTTACAATCTATGCAGGCGTCTATGATGGTTACGATTGTAAAATCATAAAGAGTGGGTGTAAATCCAAGAAAGATGAATTACGGATGGAAATTAATTGGCATTCTCGGCACGATGGTAATGGAAATAGAGGTTTTGTTATATCTACGTATTATATTTCAATAATACTAATTTATATATACTTATACAAGTCATATCCTCATATGTCACTTACATAAGCTATACACAAATCACAGTATTTATTTACAAATTAATCTCAGATATATTCTATTGTTCTATCGCTTTGATCATAAAACTAGAAGACTGCTTAAACTCTTGACAAACAGAAGATAACTGGTTTACATAAATAATTGTCACATTATTTATAATCAACAAGCCTCTATCTTACGTCTTTTGTTAAAGAAACCAATTAGAAACATAATACGCATCGCTACTATTGTAATTGACCTTCTAAAGAATTTATTTATCTTTCCAAATTGCTCATTCATTAATGTCTCGTTGAAACTGTCCAAGTTTCACATTAATGATAAGCGCTTATTCAACCCATAATATGTATATAAGGCACACACTTTTTCATTAATAAAAATAACAATCTAGTTATTTTACTTTTTTATTTTATTTTTTGATATAACTTTTATTTTATAACCGTTAATATCACAGGTTTAATAAATTTAATAGCATATAAGGAGGCTGGAGCAGAACATGCTCATTATAAATAGCCTAATCCTATTAATGCTATCACTTTTGCGAAAGATCCCGAGAACTTTTTGAATTGACTCTCGTAGTTATTTGGAATTTGACAGGTACTTATTTATAATTGGAAGTTAACTTAAACTGTCTGACACTCTGACATTTTTTAATGATAAAACACCTTTCTGAATTTAATTATTATTATAGTATTCGTATTTTATATTTATATCATAGTCAGTCTATCACGATATAATTATGGGCTTATTTAATTTCGTAGTTATAAGTACAAAGAATGTAGTTATGACGGGGTATTATGTGAATTTGTAGCCCTGACAGTAGTTGATGGTGAAATTAGTAAAGTATAAACAATCTCGTATGAAATACTTTTTTTTTAATGACAGAACGCATGATTTGGAGGCTTAAAATCCTTATGTGACTTGAAATCGTTTTCCCAGTTTTATAGATTTTTCCTGCTTTTTTTTCTTTTTTTTTCCCTTTTTCTTTGAAACGAAAGCGATACTACCACCATGGGAAAAGAACGTTCAGCCATTAGTAAAAGTATGAGCAAAAAGAAGGTATCTGGTACTCACGTATCAGGACTTTCAACCTCCAAAGCAGGACCCAAACGTAAGGAAACTCCTGTCAAGTACGGAAAGCTTTCAAGAGCTCAAAAGCAAGATTTCGAAGATTATGGTGAGCTTGTTCCTCAAGACTTTGAATTAAACCAAGAAGAATCGGCAACAAAGTAAATATATATATATATCGAAACTTATTCAACGAGAAAAAAAAACTGAGCTGATATATATTTTTACTTTAATATAGACGTAGAAGAGTTGTATCAGAAGAGGATTTAGATAGAGAATTAGACGAAGAAAAGAAACGTGCTGAAGGTCAATTCGATTCTAGTGAAGATTCTGGTAGTGATAGTGAGGAAGAAGACTGGAAAAAGCCTTCTGCTTACTCTTTACTTATCGGTTCATTAAAGAAGAATTCCAAGCAAAAGGATTTCTATAAAAAAATTAAACGTGAACAAGAGGGTATTGAAGAAGTATCTGCTAGTGATGAAGATCTTGCTGAAAATGAAGAGGGTATGGAGGAAGACGAAGAATTAGAAGACGAAGAATTAGAAGACGAAGAGTTGGAAGGTGAAGAATTAGATGAGGAAGAGTTAGAAGACGAAGAAGACGAAGAAGATGAAGGTGACCAGGATGCAGTCGAAGAAGCAGAGGATAAAGATGCTGCCGACCCCGTAGAAGAGGAAGAGGAAGAGGAAATTGTCTATGTCGGTAGTGAAGATGAAGAAGAAGTCCCTGATGATTTATTCGAAGCTAGATTTGCCGATGAACAACCTTCTTCTTTTGACGAAAAAATTTCAACTGTTGAACAAAAGAAGTGGATTCCTCAAATGTTCCATGACGACGTATTGACCGATGTAACTGCTTTAAACACAGTCGCCGATAATCACGTTAAGGATATGCCTCAAATTGAAAACTTGGAAGATGTTAAAGTAAAGACACGTATCGCTAACTGTTGGCCCAAGGCTAACAAGGAAGTTGTTAAAAAGGGTAAGAGAGCATACATACATACATACATACATATATATATGTATATATATATGCATACGATAGACTCCAAAAATTAAATATGTGTTCGATTTATTTAGGAAAGGGTGCTTTCACACCTCTTCAAAACAATTTGTTCAACCAAATGAATAACTATCGCGACGTTGTATTCTGTAACCGAGATTTAAGTAATGCAAAAGCTATTAGAAACACTTATGCTCTTCATGCTTTGAATCACATTACCAAGTACGTAGAACTTACACCGCAAAAAAAAAAACTGAGATATATATAAATATACTGACATATTTTTTGTTTCAGAACAAGAGACCGTGTATTAAAGAACAATGCTAAGCTTAGTAAAGCTCAAAAGGAAGGAACTGATGCTGGAGAAATGCGTGATCAAGGTTTCACTCGTCCTAAAGTTTTGATTATTTTACCTTTCAGAAATACAGTTGTTGATGTCGTCGATACTTTAATTAAATTATCTGCTACTGAACAACATGACAATAAGAACAGATTCTACGAACAATATAACTTACGAGAAGACGAAGCTATCGATATCACAAAACCTGCTGATTACTTGCAAAACTTCCAAGGGAATATTGATGATCATTTCCGTTTAGGTATTAAGTTCGCAAAGAAATCTATGAAGCTCTATGCTGATTTCTATAACGCCGATATTATTATTGCTTCCCCTTTGGGTTTGCGTACCTTAATCGGTACCGAAGGGTAAATGCTCTTGTACAAATATATATAACGATAATAACGAAAACTAATACATAATTTATACAGTGACAAGAAGAGAGATTTTGATTTTTTATCTTCCATTGAATTGGTTATTTTGGACCAAACCAATCATTTCTTAATGCAAAATTGGGAACATATTGAACATATCTTTGATCATCTCAATTTAATTCCTAAAGATAGCCATGGTTGTGATATTTCTAGAATTAAGAGCTGGTATTTAGACGGAAAGTATGTGTACTTGCAGAAAAAAAAAGACTCTTGCTTCAATACTAATAGTTTTTATGTAGGGCTAAATATCTTCGTCAAACACTCGTTTTTGCTGACTTTTTAACACCTGAATTCAATGCGTTATTTAATAAGCATTTAAAGAACGTTTCTGGTAAATTAAAGATCAAAAAGACTTATGAAGATGGCTCTATTATGGATGTTATTCCTCAAGTGCAACAAAGTTTCACACGTATTGATGCACCTTCTTTAAAGGCTATCAATGACACACGTTATAAATTCTTTATTGAAAAGGTAAATATATATATATATATATATACACTATAATTGATTATTTATTTGAAAACCTAACACTTCTATCTTAGACACTTCCTACACTTCGTAAATCAGCTATTATGCAATCACATACCCTTATCTTTATTCCTTCTTACTTTGATTTTGTCAGAGTAAGAAACTATTTTGAAGATAATAAGTATTCATATGAACCTTGTTCAGAGTAAGTGAAATTTTATATTTATTTTAAAGTATTTACTAATTATTTTTTTATTAGGTATGCTTCTGGTAGTCAAATCACTAGATCAAGAGCTCAATTTTTCCATGGTAGATCCAACTTTCTTTTGTACACAGAAAGACTTCATTTCTTTAGAAGATATAATATTCGTGGTACCTTCCATGTTGTATTTTATGGTCTTCCTGAAGACCCAATGTATTATACTGAAATTGTCAACTTTTTGGGTCTCAAATTCGATGAAGCAAGTGCTGCCGAAGAAGCTACCTTTTCTTGTACTGCCTTATTCTCCAAATATGATTTCTTAAAGTTGGAGCGTGTTGTAGGTACCGAGCGCGCAAAAAAGATGTGTACTGCTCAAAAGAATGTTTTCATGTTTGCATAAAAAAATAAAATAGAAGTTTTTGTACCATATAAGTTTCTCCACTCTCTCTTTTTACAGTCCAGCTGGTGGAGCAATACTTCCCCTCTCCACCAGTCAGATTGTATATCAAACAATTCATTGCTGGTATACAAATATTGGTAGCCATTCAGTTCGAATGTACGTCATTATTTTTAAGCACTTGACCTCTGGTTTTTAAAACGGCATGAACGCATGAACCTTATAAAGATACGATCTGCTTTGATACATACCGGCCAGGCATTTTTTTTTAATCTAACTTTAGATACAAAAAGAGTGTAACATGTCACTGAAACAAGTTGACGATCAGTAAGTAATTTTTTCCCAAAAGATCAATATATCCGCTAATAAATGTCTTGTTCTAAGCAGGATAGATGCGAACTAAAAAAATAATAAAACACGCTTTCATTACGCTTGAGTTTTGGATGAATACGAAAATCATATAATGAAATGGGACAATGAATACAAAAAAAAAAAAAAAAGAAAAAAAAAAGGTATCACTTCTACATGCAAACCTTAACAATGGCAATTTACCTCTTTGGAGAGAGATATTGCAGGTTAGGAAATTCACACACAAATGAACGCCATAACCTGTTATGCTCGAATACTGAAGCATACAAAAAAAACATACCTTTAGAACTCAGAAACACAATAAAAAAAAAAAAAAACGCCTACCTTTTTTATTCTTTTTTTCTTTCCCTCTTTCCTTCTTCTTTCTTTTTTAAAATAATTATCATAATCAATATGAGTTATAGGTTAGAAGTAAGTTACCTTTATCTTTTATAAAATAATAGTAATAGTAATAGTAATAATAATAATAATAATAATAATAATAATAATAAAACTATAATGAATAGTATGCCAAGGTAGTACGCATACAATAACTTTTGTTATAGCAATACTTGTATTTACAAACATTTTATTAGAGTGATAGAAGCGCATGTAATGGTCCAAAGTCTTCCTGTCCAAGCGAAGATTACAATATAGCAGTAAGTAAAATGGACATATGCTTTATACATTTATCTAACCTCCCCTTTTTTTTTACAAAAAAAAAAGAAGGGTGAACTTAGACTTGGTGTCGAAGTTCTCAATATCCACGGTATAAAATGGAGACACTGGTAACGTACTTTTTTTCTTTATTTATCTGTGTATAATACCGTTTCTCATTTTAAAAAAAAAGGTACTGTACAACACCCAAGGTTATTGAAAATATGAAATCAGATTTTAGTGATCCTAGTGAAATCAACGGTTGGCAAGATCTTCGACCTGAGGATCAAGAAAGAGTACAAAGAGCATGGGAAGAAGGAGAAATCCCTGAAAACGAACGTCCTGAGTCTACTAAAGAACATGCAGCAGCGTAAGTTTTTTTTTTCCATTTATCATACACGTTATAAAAATTAAAAATGAGTGATTTATATAGAAATAAGAGAAAGCATACTAATACTCCTGTTGCTACTGAAACTACTACGTAAATTATTGCATACTATTTATCATGTATCATATATATTCATTTTAATATTATATAGTCAAGATAATAAAAATAAAGATAAAGAAGAAGAAGTCAAGAAAGAAACTCATCCCAAGTCTGCTGTCAAGGGAACACGTGAAAAATCAGGTAAACAAGAAGTATCTATCCAAGAACCTGCTACAAAAAAGACAAAAACTATCCCTGAAGAACCCAAGGTTGCTTCATTTGCTACCCGTAACAAGAAAGTCAATTTACGGTAAGAAGAAAAAAAAAAAAAAAAAAAAAAAAGACGTTTTCATGACTTCATTTATTCATGCTAAATTTATATTATTAGTGAGAAGAAGTCCAGAGGAGAACCTATTAGAAGATCATCTCGCATTACTGCTAATAAGAAAGAACCCGTTAAAGAAGAATTAGAAGAGTAAAGTATTCTTTTATTTTTATTTTTTGGACTACCATTTTAATTGATTTATTATATAGACCAGTAGCTACTCCAAACAGAAAGAGAACGTCAACTAAAGCTACTGATGTTGCCTCTAAAAAAGCCAAAAAGAATTAAGAAAGAGAAACCGAGTTTCATTACACTTGTAACAACCAAAAAAAAATAAAATAATAATAATCGTAAAATGAAACATAGTACAAGAATGTTTATCAAACAAATAAAATATTGAAACACAACTTTTTTGTTTATTTAATAATAAGGATCGTGATAGCCATCATTTTGATAATGTTCTTGAGAATTAGGGGACTTGTGAGGAAAATGTTCTTCTTCATTATTATTATTAGTAGTAGTGGTAATAGTTGCTGTCGCTACAGCAGAATGGTTCAGCATGATGGGGGTCCAAGATTGAGAATGAATTGGAGGTGTAACAGAAGCAGGTGTATAATAATGAGGTGGGGAATATTGATAAGAAGAAGAAGCATCATAATCAGGCTTCTTACCAAAAGAACTCGATGATAAAATATGATGATTATAATCTAATAATGTTGGCGTGTAAACAAAATCAGAAAAATGTTCATGATGAAATTCTTGCTGTTGTTGCTGTTGCTGTTGCTGTTGCTGTTGTTGTTGCTGTTGCTGTTGCTGTTGCTGTTGCTGTTGCTGTTGCTGTTGCTGTTGCTGTTGCTGCTGTTGTTGTTGTTGAAGTTGATGTTGTTGATGTTGTTGTACTTGTTGTTGTTGTTGCTGTTGTTGTTGTTGTTGTTGCTGTTGTTGTTGTTGTTGTTGCTGTTGTTGTTGTTGCTGTTGTTGTTGTTGCTGTTGTTGCTGTTGCTGTTGTTGCTGGGATTGATGCACATATTGATTAGATAATAAATTGGATAATGTGACAGGTGGCATCAATGAGTCTTTATCAGTAATAATCTCTGTATGTAAAGTCTCTCTAAATATAGTTTTGATTCTATTTACAAGCGATAAAACATATTTATGATGTCGCACAGGTGCTGATAGTAAAATGTGAGCCATTTTTTCCAAATTTGTTTTAGCTATTTCCCGTTCACTTGCATCTGGTTGAGATAAAATGTTATTATAAATCATGGTTGTCACCATTAGATTTTCTAATGAAAAGTGACACCAACGTTGATTTAATTGAACCCAACACTCTAATAATTCCACAGTATTATGGGCAGCTTTTAAACAAATATCTCGCGATAGCACTTCAATAGTACTACTATTGTTTGAAGAAGATTTACTAAAAAATAATCCATATAACTGACATAACTGAAAATTATACTCGAAATTTAATTTTATGCATGATTGTTCCTTGAATGAAGTTGTATTCCAATTTCGTTTTGTCAAATCTCCTGATTCATACTTTAAGTAAGCTGGTAAAGATATATACCAAGTTTCTAATTCTTTATCAATGGCTGATACCTGACTTAATAATGGTTTATCTTCTGTGGTCTTGTAAATAATGTTACGATAAATTCTGGTAATTTTAAACCTCTGAATCATAAATTCAACACGATATTTTAAATCTCCTTTTTGTTCATGATCCAATACTGTAGGAAATTGAACAGTAATCATATTTTTTGGTGGTAAAGCAAATGGTTTATCAGAATGCACTGAACCTAATGTTTCAAGAAAGTAAACTACCCAAAAAAACCTTCTATTCTTTTCTCTCTCAATTTCACTATCATGTTTTGACTCTTGATGCATTTTTAAATCCAAGCACATACGTATAGCTAATCCTAAATAAATATATGCCTCTGATTCTATTTCAGTTTTTTGCTCACTAGGAATACCAATCGTATAAATGTACATGATGATTAAACTATGCATCGTATCTACACTGGTCTTCATAAACCTTTCCTTGATTAAAGATTTTGCCTTCAAGAAAAAAGGTTGGCCTACCTGATTTGGATCCTTTCCAGGAAATAAATCATGATGAATTGCTCCGTGTCTTGCAGTCCAAGCAAATACTGAATTAGCTAGTAAAGGGTCTAAAGTTCCATTATTGTATCTTGCTTTTACAGAATTTTGAGGATCAGGACAAGGTAAACATAAAAAGCATTCACAAAATATATTCAACATGTGTTGTATTGTGCCATCATCATGAATAATGTATTCGTTATTCTTCTCTTCTATTGGTTTATTACGTTGTTCAGTTTCCCAACTACTGTAGAGTGGGAAAGTTTTTAGTCGAGATTTCCATAAAGGTTTCTTTTTTAAAAGTGTTGCTGTATCTGCTCTTGATGCACTCTCTGTACTAGATGATGATTGAGATAGAGTATCTTGAATACTACTCAAATCAAACCGTGATACCCCCGAAAGTAAGATATCATATAAAGCATGTAATGAAATAATATTTGTATCGACGCGAAGTCCTTTTGGTGTAAGTGATAGTTTCCATTCAGCATTTGATGTAGTCATTAAACGATCGATAGCTGGCTCTCTGGCGACTGGTTCATTCGGAATGATAGTCTCTTGATTATCCATGCTTGTACGGTTGGTCCTTACTTCATTGGCAACATATTGTGTGTTACTGCATACTTCTTTAATATCGGTCTCGATCGATTGTACTCGTTTTTGAAGTATATCTACGGTTTCGTTTAACTTTACAAGGTTAAACAAATCGACTTGTGTAGCACTTCCATCATATGAGCACTGAGCTATTATGGGTAAGATAATTTGTTAGTCCTTGTATTTTTTTTATTTTTTTTCTAAAAAAAAAAACCTTTTGCTTGTTGGCAACGATTACATTGAGGATGAGTGAAGTCGCATTTTACTAAAACAACAAGTTAATCTTGATTCTATCCATTAGAGGTTTACTGACTAATACCTTTTTTTGAGCTTTATTTATTTGTTTATATGGATTTATAAAAAGAGGTCGTAAGTTCATAGAGAAAACAAAAGAAAAAAAAATTGGTAACTTACCGACATCGCTCACAAGCCATAGTCATTCGAATTTTTTTTGAGGCCAAGTTATGTTGCTTCATACTTTGAAAAAAAAAAAAGAAAAGAAAAAAAAGTAACTGAAAAAAAGAGAGGAAAAAAAAAAAAAAAGAGAAACTCTCTTCTCTCACACACACACTCTTTCTCTCTCTTTCTCTCTCACGTATAATAAGTTATTACACACGGTTCGCTTACTCTTGTGACTGAGTTTCGCAATACGAAAAAATAAATAAATAAAACGTTGTAGCACCATGTGCGTGCGTTAGAATGAATGGCATCAAAAGATATCAATGCAAACAAAAAAATGGACTTGGAACAACTCGAATAAATTTTATTTCGGTTTCAAAAATAATAATGCTATTTTTTTTTTTCTGGTTATAAAAAATGAAAATATGAAAAGGAAGGAGGGGGGAAAAATGTGGTAGCTATTTACAAAAGATGAGCGGTACGGAAGTTCTCACCAGCATAGATGGAGTTACCCTCACCAAGTTCTTCTTCAATACGTAAGAGTTGGTTATACTTGGCAAGACGTTCGGAACGACAAGGAGCACCAGTCTTAATTTGACCAGTACGGAGACCGACAACAAGATCAGCAATAGTCTATATATTTAAAAGAAATAGAATAGATTAGTTTATCTGCCCAAAATATATGTGTATATAATAAATTCAAGTGTAACGTACGGTATCCTCAGTTTCACCAGAACGGTGAGAGACCATGACACCCCAACCAGCAGCTTGAGAGTCTAAAGCAGCTTGAATAGATTCAGTAACGGTACCGATTTGGTTAACCTTGAGCAAGAGAGCGTTACAGGCCTTCTTTTCAATAGCAGTAGCAATACGCTTAGGGTTAGTAACCAAAAGATCATCACCAACAAGTTGGAAGTCGGATGCAGCGGCCAAGTGAGACCAGGCAGCCCAATCATCTTGATCGAAAGCATCTTCAATAGAGACAATAGGATACTTTTCGGCGTAAGAGTTATAGAGAGCAGTGAGCTCCTTACCATCAATCCACTTAGACTTATCAGAGTTAGAGTTCTTGAAATCAAGATCATACTTGCCCTCCTTGTAGAACTCAGAGGCGGCACAATCCATACCAATCTTGACCTTACCGGTGTAACCAGCCTTTTCAATGGCTTGAACCAAAAGTTCGAGACCTTCTTCGTTATCTTGAATGTTGGGAGCGAAACCACCTTCATCACCAACGTTGGTAGCATCAAGACCATACTTGGCCTTGATAACCTTTTGGAGGTTATGGTAGACTTCAGAACCGATCTTCATGGCTTCCTTGAAGGACTTAGCACCAGTAGGAAGAATCATGAATTCTTGCATAGCAAGCTTGTTACCAGCATGAGAACCACCGTTAATAACGTTGAAAGCAGGGACGGGGAGAACGAAAGGCTTCTTGGAACCAGCGAGGTCAGCAAAGTGAACGTAAAGAGGGACACCCTTATCACCAGCAGCAGCCTTACAGACAGCAAGAGAAACACCAAGAATGGCATTAGCACCGAGCTTACCCTTGTTAGCGGTACCATCAAGCTTGATAAGGAATTCATCAATAGCCTTTTGTTCAGTAACGGCGATCTTGGATTCGATCAAAGCGGGACCGATGACCTTGTTAACGTTAGCAACAGCCTTAAGGACACCTAATTAAAAAATAGATAAAAAAGAACGCGAATGTTAATCACTAATTATTTTTTTAAAAAAAATAAAAAGACGCGTCTTTCTCTCTTACCCTTTCCCATATAAGCGTTCTTATCACCATCACGGAGCTCAACAGCTTCGTGGACACCAGTAGAGGCACCAGAGGGGACAGCGGCACGGAAAACACCCTTATCGGTGGTGACTTCAACTTCAACAGTGGGGTTACCACGAGAATCGAAGATTTGACGAGCGTGGACGTTAGTAACAGTAGACATATTTAATTAATAAAAAGATATTTCTTTAAGTTAAAAGAAGAAGAAAAGAAGTTAAAATTGATGGGAGGGGGATTTATATTTTTTTTTTTTTTTTTTTTTTTTTTGTAGATACGATCAAAAACTCACGCGACAGTCACCCAAAGGACCCAAACTGAGACCCATGCCCATGAATGGGGGAAAATCTTTTGCATCAATCTGTAACCCAATTTACTCCGCTCAATGTAGCTTTTTTCGTGTTAATTTCATAAAACAGCAAAAAGGCTTTACGCCAAGCGTGTGAATAAAACCTATTGGTCTAATTGTTTATTTATTGATATTTTTCAGATCTTTTTTTCTTACTAACTCTATCAAGGCAAAAAAGAAAAAAGGAGAGGACGTAATGCTTACTAAATAGATGGGAACTGATTACTACCACAAAAAACTATATCGCGTATATCAGAAAATTTATCTTTTTTTCTTGAGCGATAACGATCAGCTAAATGGACTAATAGAAGAATCAAGCTGAGCCAATCATATGATATTATCTTTGACAAGATCAGAACCCCGAATTGAAACGCTCTTTCTCTTTTTCAAAAAAAAGTCTCAGTCATGTGATAACTCAACTTGAGGCGGAGATGGTTTATGTTTTCTTCTGCAACAAAAATCAAACAGCACTACTACTTTTTACTCTGGTTCCTTAAACTATTTATTAAATGAGGGGTTGTTTCGATAAAAAGAATATTTCGATACATTATCCTGTAGGAACTGCCGTCCAACTCTTTTCCTCTTTACTAAGTTCTTCATTTACTCATCGACATTTGCCTAATGATATTTAAGTTAGGACATGTCATCAATTATATTCTTTCTAAAACGCGATAGATACCTTGGTACAAAACATTATTTCAAATACTTGAGCCAATTTAATCGCGTTTTCAGGTCTTTGGAGTACGAACATCCCTTAAAGAGATATAAGACAAAGGATCTGGGTCTGCTACAGACGTGGTCATCATGGGCAAATTATCGTTAGCATCCTTGTATAGAACGCCGAAATATTTGGTTCTGGTTTTGAGCAATTGTCACAGAAATCGTTCAGGACTAGACATGTGAATAAGATGGCCTTCTTTTTATCCTTGTTATAATTGTTGTTAAAGCTATTTGTGTCAAGCCATATCAAATGGTTGGTTTAATGCAGAAAAGAATGACAGCCGGTTGTTTGCTCCTATAAACTTTTTTCTTTAGCCTCTTTGATGTTTCTGGACTATACTCGTTCAGCACATTTTTACCTTCACAATAATTGAAGGTTGGGCTGCTAAATAACATTAAGACTTCCGACGCAACATATTTTATTAAAGTATAAAACTCTTTACTGGAAAATCTTGGCTCGCGTTCTATTTTACACCTTTAGAAGAAAAAAAAAGGTGTAAAGTATTACTTTTCACGTACCTTTTACTCACGACGGTTGTTCCAAGAAGAATCCTGTAGGTTTGCATGGGCATAAAAAAGCGAAACACGATAGTAAAAACACAAAAATGCAATAACAAAAGAAGAAAAAGGAGATTTATTATATGTATAAATATTTGTACTCGCATTTATAGGTCAGTTAATCATTTTTGATACGCGTTAACTTCGTGGAGAGAGCTTGTTGTACCAGTTAGATAGATTACTTTAATCTAAATGTTTATAAAAACGAGTGTGGGATGTTTTCGTTTTTATTTTTAGAACGATGCCTTTTAACCATTTTACGTTGCAGTGATATTTGGAAATAACGATACCGACGGCAACTACCAGCGCATCCATAACTTGGCGTCATGCGCTAAAGTTATCCACACACCCTCTCAATCATTGTGGTTTGGGTTTACTGGTTTGCCCCAAGTGGTTTCATTTTTATCTTTAGTCAGTAAACATTATCCCTTAATAGAGTGCGAGGAACTTATGGGTTAGGGGGATATTATCGTCTTGGACAGAGGCATACCGGGTATGGATCGCTACCTGCTTGAGTACGCAACCATGAATGCTAACCTAGGGATACTCGCGAGTTACAGTGCAGATGCATTCTAATAAATAAATATGAAGTTCATTTTTAATATACACTTAATACTTGTTCCGTATAAAAAATAATCTTGCATGAAACCAAGCTATAAAATAAAATACGTCACACATTTTTTTTTACAGAGCGCCATAAGGACCGTATGAATCAACTACAAAAACATCAATGTATAGAAATAGCAGTCCATAACCAAAAAAAAAAAAAAAAAAAAAAAAAAAAAATAGTCTACTGGGTTAGGGCAGTTTTATTTTATTTTATTTAATCCCTTGAGATATATTATAAGGATGAGTCAACTAGTAAAGAATGTCATTCCAAAGACAGGTCAACGAGTTACTCGTTTAGGTTTCGGTAGTTATCGTGCTTCTAAACCTATTCACGCTCAAGCGTTAACTGCAGCCTTAGAAGGCGGTGTAAATATTATCGATACGGGAAATAATTTTGAAAATGGTACCTATAATATAATACACACATAAAAACCTAGTAATAAACAAAAAAACAAAAAAAAAGGTGCTAGTGAAACTTTGATTGGTAATACTTTGGATTCGTTGGTAAAAAAGGGAGAGCTATCACGCGAGGTAAAAAAAAAAAGAAGCTGGATTTTTTTTTTTTTTGATATAAAGTCTTTTTAACAAAAAAAAAAAAAAAACGTAGTCTATTACACTTGTCACCAAATCAGGTTACCTAAGCTCAGCAGATATTAGTTCCTTTGACCCTAATCAAGATTATGTACAATTAACAGAAAAGAGTTTTCATTCGATTAGTCCAAGAGTATTAGAAAAACAAATTCAAACGTCATTAAATCGATTAAAGACCAACAAACTTGATATCTTTATGATCAATTCTCCTGAGCGTATGATGTTTTCTAAAAACAGAGTAAATAGAATATTAACAATGTATAAAAAAAGGAATACAAGTGACTCATTATTTACAAAAAAAAAAAAAAAAATAGAGATATACATCAGCTCAGTTGTACAAGGATTTATCTCTGAGTTTTCGTTATCTTGATGGACTTGTGAAATCTGGTACTATTGGTGGTTATGGTGTTTGTTCAAATACATTAGCGTTACCTAATGCTGCGGATCATATTTCTCTCACTGACATTTTAAAAGCTTGTCCTAATCTTGCCAACTTTGTTGCTGCAGAAGTACCTTTTAACTTATATGAACGTGATGCGATTGTTACGAGTGAAAATGACGAAAAAAGAACAGTAGCTGAAATAGCAAAGGTAAAAAAAAAATATAATAATATATATATTTTTTACTCATATAAATTAAAATAGGAAAATGATATTTATTTAATGACAAATAGACCCTTGAATGCAATTGCTAATGGACAAATTAGAGTTTTAGTAAATCATGAATTGGGGGCAGACGGAAAAGGGCCAGGTAATAATTGACATGATCATTGTTATCCCTTAAATCTAAACTTACCTTTTTTAGTCGAGCATGAAATTATGTCAAAAATGCAAAATTCGTTTGAAAAAGTAGCTAAATTAGAATCTGACGTCATGTCTGAATGTAATATAGAAAAAAAAAAAACGAATGATTTTTTATATATTCTAATTTTTTTTTTGTAGTGCCTGTGGAGGAAGAAAATTTAACAGCTAAATTTGTTTGGGGTCAAGTCTTGTCTGAAAATTTAGCTAGATTATCTCAAAATCATTTTGCTACAAGACATTATTTAACAAATCAAGTTTTACCTGCTCTTCAAAGGGATTTAGAAAGTCTTCAAACTTTTGCTAGTGAATTAGGAAGTGATCAAGAATTAGCTGCCTATCAACATTGGATAGAAGATTACAGAGAGGTAAAAAAAAAAAAACATACTAAAAAAAAAAAGGGCTAACCTCGAAAAAAAAAAAAAAAAAGTCTGTCACTATGTTAACAAAAGATATTGTTGATTATGCGTATATTGACACCCTTCGTAAGAACAATGAACTCGATCGTATCTTGACTGCCTTATGCCCAACTATGAAGGATATACCAAATGACGCTTATTCTCCACTCTCTATCAAATCCCTTCGATTCTTAATGTCTCATACTGAAGTAGGTACAGTCTTTACCGGTATGAGAGATCCTACCTATGTGAAAGATGCTCTTTTTGCTGCTAGACAAGAATTAATTGATGAAGAAGATATAAATGATGTTTGGCGTTGTCCCATCTTTAACTAGAAAAATAGATCCAGGCGATCCCTCCTTAATAATAAATAAATAAATATATATATATATATTCGTATACGTAGATATATTATTTTAAAAAGTTTACGGTCCCTTATCTCATTTGAAACAAATTAATGAATCGTATAACACCTTTTTTATCCACGCGATACAAAATAAATGTTGCTAACTTTGACATGACTTACAAACAAAATACCCCCCCCCTCCTTATCTCGTGTATCGTTTAACAATATTTTGTGTATATATGACACAAGATGGTTTTTTTTTTTCGTCACTCTGATTGTGAATGATTTTATAAATTGATAAATTGTTTCATAGAGTTAAGAAACTAGTTGTTTGTAATATTAGTACACAGTAAGTCCATTAACTTTTTTTTTATATGTTCGTAAAACTCAATTGTGGCTATGGACTGAAAAACCTCTTTACAGTAGGTTAGTGTTATTTATTAGCCCCGTAATAGCGTTAGAAACTATCGAAACTCAACCACTCTTTTCAACGATGAAACAAATACAATAAGATTTTGGTACACAATGCATGACCCAAAATATCTCTTTTGTACCAACCTTATTTTTATATGTACCCAATTTTATCTTCTACATAACACGCATTCTATACTATACTATATAAACCGTGAAAGATGTTACAGTGCTTTACATTTGAAAAATTCTATTTTCAAATGAGTATAAAGTTAATAATACGAGGAACAGGAAATAATTCAATTAAATAACAGCCAAACACGAAATAAGTACAAGTATAAATCTTCTACATGTCAGCTTGAAGGATATAGACTTGATGATTTGAGAGCCATTGAACAGGTCAGAAATATCCATCAGAAGGGCTAGGTTTAATTTTCTCGTCTTTGTCTCACTCAGCTCCTATCGAACTAAACCTTTCCAAAACTCTCTTGATATTACAAGCATCAGTGGCTATTATTGTAGCCTTTTTTTTAAATAAAAAAACCAAGAGCATGAACCCCTAAACACGACTATTATAATTTGGTTCCGTATAATTTATAGAGTAACAGCATGTCATACCCGTGTTCTCTTCTTGTTTCTTGTTTGCAGCGATATTGAATAAGATAAGCTCCCCTTTTATATTGATTAAGTTGAACCTTTTATTATAAGGAAAATCTTGATGTATGCTCTATTTACACCCTTAGAAAAAGTCAAAAAATAGAATAGTTACTTTGATAAAAAGAGAGAGCAGGTCTATGTTCTCACGCGATCTATTTAATCATTTTTATATACCTAGCTGCACTTAATGTTCCAGCTTATTTTAACACACAAAAGAATGTTGTTACAACTTGTTTCATGCAAGGACATCCACTTTTTTAATATAAAAAAATACGTCACCCTTTTTTTTTTGTCTTAACGTGTAAAATTCCGCTCATCATCATGCATAACCATTTGTGGTTAAGAAAAAAATATGAAAGCATGTATTTTAAACCCAGTATTTCGGCCGCGTCATCTCAGTAAAGCAAAAATACGCTTTTTATTGTTTTTTTTTGTCGTTCTTCTTTTAAAGCATATTTACACAGTATGAGTCTTTTTCCTACTACACAAAGAAATAATCACCTTGTTGAGTTTAACGCAGGTAAATGTGTTAGAGACGGTGACCTGTTAAAACCTGATACTAGAAAGGGGTAAAATATATATATATACTGCTTATCTTGAGTCTTTTTATATATTAAGTACCTTTTGTTCATGTAGTGTTATTTATATGGATCAAGTAGGGGATTTAAACTTTTGACATGTTTAAAAAAAAGGAATATTAAACTATTTTTCTTTTTTTTGTGGGTAGAGCGATGATCAATTAATGCACTTTTATTGGAAAGAACGTAAATCTGCTGATCCTGAAGACGTGAGTTAAAAAAAAAAAAAAAAAAAAAATTATGCTAATCTAGAAAGAAAAAATATGTAGGATTTTATTATTTTTCCTGATGAAGCCGAACTTACTCCGGTTGAACAATGTACAACAGGTCGTGTTTATATCTTAAAGTTTAAATCCTCTAGTCAAAAAGTATTTTACTGGATGCAGAGTAAAAGTGAAGAAAAGGACGAAGAAGTTGTTCGACGTGTTAATCAACTTATTAACGATCCTCAAAGTGCCTCTCAAGATGGTAATAGTCGTGATAGTGACCTTGATTTTGAAGGCAACGCTCATTCTGATTTAATGCAAATTTTAGGTGGTAGTAATCAAGGCGATTTAGATATGAATATGACACAGGATAATCTTTTACAGTTCATTCAAAATGCTGGTAGTTTAGGGTAATGAGAGAGAGAGAGAGATTTTCTTATAGTAGATAGTTTTTTTTTTAATACGTGTTTTTTCTAGAAGTAACCTTACATCTTCTTTACCTTCTGGTGAACACGTTCTTCCTAGTTCCAAGTGGGAAGAAGTAAAGACAAAACTTTCTAATGTTTCTGTACCAGAAGGACAAGCACCAGTTCAATTTGAAAATGTATTAACGAAGGAAGCACTTGGTGTTATTCTTAAAGACACTGATATTCGTTCCGCACTCTTTCCTTTTGTTAATGAAGCTGAGCCAGAGTTGGACCAATTAATTCAAAGTGAAGCCTTTCAACAAAGATTGAAGCTTTTGAATGTTGCTGTTGAACAAGATGAACTTGAGTTCATCCTTTCAGATTTAGGAATTGAAAAAGGTATGTTTTTTTATCCTCTCTTTTTTTAAAAGAGACACTGTTTAAAATATATATTTTTATTGTGTATATATAGATTTAAAAGCCTTTTTGAAAGCAGCAAAAGCACAAGCTTTAAGTAAAACAGATGCAATGGATGAAGATTAATGCAATGGATGAAGATTAAAAAAAAAAAAAAAATAAAGAAAAAAAAAAGAGAAATGTACAAGAGAATAAAATGGCAGACTATCGTTTTCTTTTTCCATAGTCAGAGTATCAAGTTCTTGTTTTATATAGTTTATTTTTTGTCAATATTGTAGACCATCTCAACTCATAACTTTCACAGTGAGAGGTCCTGTTAAAGACAGTTAAAGAAAGAGAACAGGGAGACAAAAAAAATTTTATATTTAAAAAAAAGAAGCGGTGTTTTAAGTTCTAGATTTTTGCACTTCGTCGTAGTTCTTGACACGTCGCGATCTGTGTTGACGAATACGTTCATATTTATACAACAAGTTACCAACATCTTTTGCAACGACAAACAGGCAACCACCAAGTACGTTTCTTTGAAATGGATCAGGAAAGTTTTGTTTGATCCAACTAAATCTATTTAAAAAACTATATATAATATACATGTTTGTAAATAAAAAAAGCTCGATAAAAAATCTTCATTTTTTTTTCTTGTTTACCTTCCCATGCCGCTACTAATGACAGGCCATAATAATACACCTATTAATGATAATCCAATACCGCTAGTATCTCTTCCATTAATCATATCAAATTCCAAATTACGTTCTCTATCCGATATATTTGCGCTACTTGAACCTCTTCGCCTGTTATTATTATTATTAGGGCGTGATAGAATGATGGGATCTTGTAATGATAGATTTTTTGTGACATAACGTTGTGCTAATCTATAGGCGTTTTTATAAAATAATCTTACCCATGGTATAATACCAATGGTTAAAGCGGGTGACATGGGCCACGTGAAGCGAATATGATTTGGTGTATGGCCTGTAGCACGTAACAAGGTAACAGCAGCTACGGGTAAAATTGCATCTCCCCATTGTGTCTTTGTGGAAAGTAATAATACGGGTATAAGTGGTAATCCAATCCAGGTTTTATAAGTCCAATAATGGGGGTTGCCAATTAATCTCTCTCCATCTCGAGGTCCTAATAAGGCCATCACAGAAAATGCGCCGTATGTTGTACAGGTAATAAGTAATGAACATCCAATGCCGAGTACTGTAATATAAGGCGCGGTGGTACGTGCAAGAGTATCTACAACTGTCAATAATGCAAGCGTAATATTGTCGTTTTGTGCTAAAATATAAGGTAAAGAGCATTGTGGACATCGAACCTATCAAATTTTTTCTTTTGTGAATAAACAAGTATTTATCTAGTTTTTTTTATATACCTTTTTGGTGGGAGAAGCTTTTTGGTTTTCAGCAATCCAGTCTAATAGACACGACTGATGCGCTTCCAAAGTACATTTACAAGGTTTAACCCATTTTCCTTGTGAGTCAGAATTATCACCAAAGCAAATCCAACACCTTTGTTCGTCTTCGGTTTCGACACGAGGTTGTCTTGGTGCCAAAATAGTAGAAGAGTCAGAGGAATCAACAGTGGAAGTACTTTGACTACTACTTGTTGAATTAGAAAGTAAATCTTCTGAGTCTAAAATATCATTATCTAGTACAACTGAATTCATTATTTCTCGGTCCATAGTCATTCCAGTTCTTGGAAACATAAAATGAGACATGTTTTGTTTAAAAAAAAAAGGTTTTTTTTTTGTTGTAAGGCTTTTTTTCTTGGCTTTTTCTAATTCAAAAAAGCGGATGTTTAAAACAAGTTTTCACTGTGACGTAAGTTTTTTTTTTTTTTTTTTTTTTTTTTCTTTAGCTGTTTCTTTTTTTTTTAGTTCATCAATTCATTTTAAAAACGCGTTCTTTTTTTTTACTTCGATTAAACACACACACACACACAGGTGAACATTGGAGAATAAAAAAGAATGATCTTTTTCAGAATGATACTTATCGAGTTTTTTTCTTTATAAAAAAAACAGCCCCACTCACACCCAACAAAAAAAATCTTGGATCTATATAATGTTTTTCTTGGTAAATTATCAACAGCAGAAAAAACCACACAGATATTACGCATAGAATTTGGATTTTTGGTTTTTATTCACACACGTTTTTTTTTTTTTTATATACATGTAGAAAGAATTGACACACACGATTTCATTACACCCATCTTATTTTGGGCCCAATATGCAAGCACAATTAAAGGACAAATTGTACGCTGATGTAGAAGGAACATGTACAGGAAGATACGGATATGTTATTACAGTATTATCGTTAAATAATTTCGGTAAAGGTAAAATTTTACCTGGTTCAGGTTTAGCTGAATTTAAGGTAAATTATCAAGCTATTGTCTTTAAGCCATACAAGGGTGAAGTATTGGATGCTATTGTTACTACTGTGAACAAGGTAAGAGATTTTTTTTTTATGGGTTCAAATTTTGCTAAAAAATATAGAATTAGATGGGTTTCTTTGCTGATGTTGGACCTTTACAAGTATTTGTATCTAACCATGTAAGTTTACACATATTATTTGACGAGAGAGAGAGAGTTGTATATATACAGACTTAAATGAAAATTGTATATATATATTAGCTTATTCCTACAGATATGAGATTTGATGCTAATGGTAACCCACCGTGTTACTCATCCGAAGATCAGGTAAAAATATAAAGAAAGAGAGCGAGGTGGGAGGGGAAATTTTTTGACACATTTTTTTTTTCAATTTGTAGGTGATACAGAAAGATGTGCAAGTTCGCTTAAAATTAGTTGGTACTCGTGTTGATGCAACTGAAATTGTAAGTACAAAAAGAAAGGGGATTTCTGTTTATTTTATTTTTCTTGATGTGTATATTAATATTGTACTAAAAAAAAAAATAGTTTGCTATTGGCACTATTAAAGAAGATTATTTGGGTGTTATCTCTTCTTAATTCCCTTTTCTTTAAAAAAAAATTAAAAAAGGACTATCCTTGGGTTATTTAATAACGCGTATATATATCTATATATATTTTTCCTTTTTTTTAAGCGCGTACATAATGGGATGTTAATGAATGGGTTCAATTTTGCAACAACAAAAAAACCTGTCCTATTTCCCTGTGAAAGTCAAAAATAACAATAAAAATAATTAGATAATAGAAAAAAAAAAGTTATAAGATAAGGAATTTAACGTTTTGTATCACAACTTTTTGATAGTGCACAAGATGCTATTCAATCTACAGAAAAACCGGTAAAATTGCACCATCGCAATTATAGCTTCCTTAGCAAAAAAATGCAGGATTCGAATTTGACAACGAAAATGAGCACCCTACCTTTTTTTTTGCATTTTTAAAAAAGCAAAGAGAATGTACAAAAAAAAAAGTATAGTATAGTATAGTAAGAATGCATTTTGTCAGATTGACATTCTCACAAAAAAAAAAAAAAAAAAAAGCATAGCAATAGCATAATATTCGTTGTCAACCCTTTTGTCGTTTCCCATAGAAACAAAAAGGGTTGTTTTTTTTTTCAGGTACAAATTATTTTAAACACAGAAGATGATCTACTTTTTGACCAAAGCATTTATGAAATCCCCGAAAGAAAAAGAAAAAGAAAAAAAAACAGAAATAAATGTATTTGGTCCGTGTGTAAAAAATAATATATTGATGCTATTTTTTGTTTACATGGCGAGATATGTACATGGATAGCTTATGTCTAGTGTATAAAAGACAAAGTTTTGTTTTGCTTTTGCTTTTTAAAAAGGCCTGGGAAAATAAGCAATATCTTTTTTTTTTAAGGTGTAAAAGATAGTTTACACATGCCATCCAACAAAAAAAAAAAAAAAAATTGTGTCAACTGCTAATAGGCCAAAAGTCTGTATTAAAATTAAAAAGAAACTAAAAAGTTGCCTTGTGTTGCAAAGAAATATAATAAATAATAAAAAAAAGGGGGGGGGGAGAGAGGGACTGGGGGGGAGGGACAGGCTTTTCAAAGAAGATGAGATTAACTAAAAAAAAAATTTGTTCGATTTTTATTTGACAGCGAGAATTAAAAAAAAAGGTGTGTTTTTTTTGTGTAAAGGAAGATGACCTTTTATAGTACGCGATATAAAAAAAATATTATAGCATAAGTGAATAGAATGCGTATATCTCCTTATTCTATTTTTTATTTAGCAATGTTGTAAGCTAATTACTCAAATAAATAAAGATCAACGAATTTGATTGAGAATGTCGCGATTGAATGTTTACTGGTTTCTTATTGGTTCAATACGCCATTTTTATATTCTTTGATTGGCTAATGGCGGGTGGCTTCAATTGATATTTTTTTGATTTTTCTGTATAAATTAAGAATTCAAAAGTTTTTTCTTTTTTTTTTCTCTCTTCTTTGTCCTTTCATAACCCTTTTTTTTTTGAAAACCCTTTTATAATATTAAAAATGAGCGAAACTTTCCTTTTCACTTCTGAATCCGTTGGTGAAGGTCACCCTGGTAAGAATTTATTATAGATTTTGACGAAAAGAAACACACATAGTAACAAACAATAATATTATTAGACAAGATCTGTGATCAAGTCTCTGATGCTATTTTGGATGCCTGTTTGGCTCAAGATCCCATGTCTAAGGTTGCTTGTGAAACTGCTGCCAAGACTGGTATGATCATGGTCTTTGGTGAAATTACCACCAAGGCTAACCTTGATTATCAAAAGATTATCCGTAACACCATTAAGCAAATTGGTTATGATGATTCTGAAAAGGGTTTCGATTACAAGACCTGTAACGTTTTAGTTGCTATTGAACAACAATCTCCTGATATCTCTCAAGGTCTTGTTCAAAAGTCTTTCAACATTGAAGATATTGGAGCTGGTGATCAAGGTATCATGTTTGGGTAAAGTATTTTACAGTAAGAGTTTTTATTATTATTTGTATTAATAATAATTTATATAATTTTAGTTATGCTACTGATGAAACTCCCGAGATGATGCCTTTGACCGCTGTTCTCTCTCACAAGCTTAACAAGCGTATGGCTGACCTCCGTCGTGACGGTACCCTCTCTTGGTTGCGTCCTGATTCCAAGACCCAAGTCACTATTGAATATAAGAACGATAACGGTGCCATGGTTCCTCTTCGTGTTGATACCGTTGTTGTCTCTGTTCAACACGCTGCTGAGATCGAGACTGAAGATCTCCGTAAGGCTTTAATGGAACACATCGTTAAGCCTGTTATCCCTGCCCATCTTCTCAAGGATACCGTCTACCATTTACAACCTTCTGGTAAGTTCATCATTGGTGGTCCTCAAGGTGATGCCGGTTTAACTGGTCGTAAGATTATTGTTGATACCTATGGGTAAGTCTTTTTTTTTTTTTTTTTTTAACTCGGGATAATGAAAAAATTTTCTTTTTTTTTCCCGCTTTTTTTAAATTATCGGTTTTCTAATATGTATTTTTTATTATAATAGTGGTTGGGGTGCTCACGGTGGTGGAGCTTTCTCCGGTAAGGATTGGTCCAAGGTTGATCGTTCTGCTGCTTATACCGCTCGTTGGATCGCCAAGTCTTTGGTTAACGCTAAGCTCGCTCGTCGTGCTCTTGTTCAACTTTCTTATGCTATTGGTGTTGCCGAGCCTCTTTCCATCTTTGTTGATACCTATGGTACTTCTGAAAAGTCTGCCACTGATTTAGTTGAAATCATCCGTCAAAACTTTGATCTTCGTCCTGGTGTTATTGTCAAGGAACTTGATCTCTTCAAGCCTATCTACCAAAAGACTGCTGCTTACGGTCATTTCGGTCGTGACGAATTCTCTTGGGAACAACCCAAGGAACTCAAGTTCTAAGTTCCCTTATTTTAACACTTCGTTTTTTGAGTTAACGTTTTCAACAAACTGCATTTCATATCCCCTCTTCTCATTTTTTCTTTAAACTCTAATTGTTAGATACTTTTTTTCTTCCTCCTTTTTTATATATTGTTCTCTCTCTCTTTTTTTTTATATACTCGACATTCAACATGGTCGAAACCGACAGCTATCCCGGTTGCAGGATGGGTTTTTAAACAATAAAAATAATATTAATAATACAAAAAATACTAGAGTCTCGACCTTTCCCCCCCCCCCCCCCTTGTTTGTACTTTCCCGCTTTTACTTTCAACCTCCCTTTGTATATTACTTTCAACCTTCCTTTGTATATTTCTCTCTTTTTCTTTTTAACGCGTCTGTAGCTTACTAAAAAAAAAAAAAAAGTCATTTGTTTATATCCCCTGACACTCCAAAAAAAAAAAAAAAAGGTACTTCACTGGAAGAAAAAATAAATGGGGAAGTGAACACGTTGTACAAAAAAAGCAAACATAATGCACTCTGTGATTACCTCCGTGTGTGTTCAAATTGATTGGATAAAATGTCATTTTATTTTATATATTAACCTGTAAATGAAAAATTTGTTCTCGGTCGACCAATACGAGACAACTTTTGTTTCTTTGCAGGAGAAGAATTACCACTGGTATCTTCTTCAGTTGTGTTGTTATTAGTAGTATTAAACGTATCTTCGCCAGCACTAAATAGACGATCCACGTTAGATGGACTAAGTGCAGGTGTGGATTCCTTGGATCCTTCAGCTGCTAATGCTTGTTTTCGTGATCGTTTTGTTGGTGTTGGTGGCGGCCTTGCTTGTTTCTTTTGTTCTTCTTCTTCCGCCTTTTTCTTTAATTGCATTTGTAATTTGTCATCAAGTTCTATTATACATAATTAGTTTAGTGTGTATTTTTTTTTTACGCGGTATGATTATGTTTTAATTCATTACCTTCATCATCCAAAAGAAGTGACACGATTTCTCTAGGTTTAAAGTCAACTGATTTAAACTCGCCGCCTGAAATAACCACCTTCTGAATCTCGTCCTTCTGTTTCGCTCTTTGAAGAATTCTTTCTTCGATTGTGTTCTTTGTGATCAATCTGTAGACAGTGACCTGTTTAGTCTGACCCAAACGATGTGCACGATCCATAGCTTGCTGATCTACGGTTGGGTTCCAATCACTATCATAAAAGATAACAGTATCGGCAGCGGTCAAATTAATACCTAAACCACCAGCACGTGTAGAAAGTAAAAAGATAAAGATTTCAGGTCTGGTTTGCCAATCTTGTACCATATCACGACGATCTGAAATCTTGGATGAACCGTCCAATCGAAGGTATTTGTATTGCTTGTAAGCAATGTATTCTTCAAATAAGTCAATCATCTTAGTCATTTGGAAATAGATTAAGCATCTGTGGTCTTCAGTCTTGAGTCGCTCCAGTAGTTTATCCATGGTGGCGAGTTTACCAGAATCTAAAATAAGATCTTTCATAGAGGGAACCTTCATCATAGAGTAACCGTAGCCGGAAGAGGGAACTGTCATGACACCGGTCTCGGTCTTTTGGACAACGGCCTTCAAGTTGTAGGCTTCTTCACGGTTGGTATTGTATTGTGGGGTTCCGAAGAGGCAGGATCGGGTGTTGCGGTCAAAGAAGGTTTGGTGTTTCTCGTGCATAAATGAAATATCGTCACAAACCATATCGACAGGTACTGCAGTGACAGCAGGGAAATAACATTGACCGTAAACTCTTGTTTCATGAATAAATCCATCAGATACATGTGTCAATTCATCAAGAGCTGAACCAGGTGCGATCATCAATGGGTTTGTGACAGTGTTAGTTTCTGAAATTAAGAATAAGGCAGATGTATTGATGGCAGCAGAGGATTCATGACAATAAAGACTTCTGCGAGCACGTTGGTCACGTTTTGCTAAATGGTCCATCCATCTTTCCAAAATGTTGGCGTTGAACAAGTAACTTGCTTCGTGTGGTGCCATATCCGTGAATCGTAAAAAGGAAAATGCAGCATCTAAATTTTTGTTAAAAAGAAGATAAGTATACAAAATATACACGGATATAATAAAAACGTTACCTTTTTCATTAGAGAACTCGGATTCATAAATATATTTACTATTCCAAATATTCATCAGATTATCTAAATACTTTGTTTCGAATCCTGCATTGGTATCAGGGCTTACGACTTTTAGGATACCACCATTTCTATATAACTTTTTAGGGATTCTATATTTGATATGACTTGTAGTTGAGTAAGGGCAATACAATTGACTTTCTTTTGCCAAGGAACCTGTCTGACTAAAACGACAAAACGACATTGGAGATTTGACATCAGCACGTTCAAATAATTCAGGATGGTTACACACCTTTCTGAACTGCATAACTAAATTCATTAAACTATCTAAATTCTCTAAATCGCCTAAAGAAGTTGCCTTTTCTAATAACTCGGAAATGGATATCTTTTCTTTTAAGCCACGGTATAATGCTTTTTGTCTAGCAGTTAATTCACAGAACACTTCAATTTCGATCTTTTCACCAAGTTCGTGCTGTACGTTACGTTTAATACGACGCAACATGAACGGTTTTAAGATCATGTGTAATCGACGCAGTTGATGTTGGTTTAATGAACCTCGGTTCTCTGCGTGACTTTCAATGTCTTTGGAAAACCATTCACTGAATTCTTCGTGCGAATCGAATAATGTTGGCATGATAAAATGAAGTAAAGCCCAGAGTTCTTGCATACTGTTTTGAATAGGCGTACCAGTTAAGAGTAATCGGTTACGACAGTGGAATCCAAGTAGTTGCTTCCAGCGTGCACTGGAGGAACTCTTGATAGCTTGCGCTTCATCGAGAATCATGTATTGCCATTTCACGCGTTGGAAATAGGTGACGTCGGTAAGTACAAGCTGGTAACTGGTAATGACAATATGGAACGGAGCGTCACGACCGTACAGTTGCTTTCGGTTCCAAAATTGACGAAGTACTTTACGATCTTTAGGGTTACCCCAATAAGGAAGCGCCTATACATAAAAAAAAAAAAAAAAAAAGTTTTTAGTTGTCAATATATATACACATACAAATTTTATACTTACTCTGAACTGAGGAACGAATCTAGCAAATTCTTGTTGCCAGTTATGAAGTGTAGAAGCAGGAGCGATAACCAAAAAGGGACCCCAAATATTATGCACTTCAGCTAAATAAGCCAATAATGAAATAGATTGTACAGTTTTACCTAAACCCATCTCATCAGCCAAAATACCATTGATACCTTGTTCGTATAAATTAGCAAGCCAATTAAGACCCTTCAATTGATAACTCTTGAGTTGACACATCAACATGTTCGGTTGTGAGACTTCGGGCCCAGACCCCATACTAGAGGGCTCTTGGAAATTCATATCGTCAAACGCCATTTGGTTTAAACTGGCTTCATCATCTTCTCCAGCAGCTAATCTTCTTTCACGGGCTCCTTCGTCAAATTCTCTGGTTTGCTCGCGTTGTTTGGCAAGCGCGTTTTGGGCACTGAGTCGAGCTTGTTCCTTTAACACGCTCTCGTCTTCTTCGTCAAAATCAACTACACCGATATTAGTGATACCAGCGTTCACGTCGAGTTCGTCAGTGGTAGAGACTGGGTCCAATGGAGTAGATAAACCAGAGGGAGCAGGTTGAGCTGTATCGTCATCGTCACCTGTATCCTGTTTAATCTTTCTACCGATAAAATGACTGTACAACTCAGTCTGAGTGATCAAGAAATTCAATTTACGAGCTTGACGTTGAGCCTCTCTACGTTCTTCCTCTTGTTTTAATCTGTCAAGAGCCTCCTTTTCGGCCTTCTTTCTTAGCTCTCTTTCTTCCTTTTCATTCTTTTTCCAGAACAAGAGCATCTCTTTACTGGCTCTCTTTGCTTTATTTTGCATGTCACGATTGGCTCTACCCCCATTTGTTACGACCCGACGTACTTCCTTTTGACAATACTGAGCGACCTTTTTACAATTACCGGATCGGGTTGCTTGGACACGAGACAAGATACGGTTCATACGTGGAATGTCCTTACGTGCAATAGTCAACCAAATCTTTCGACGATCGTCTTCTATACGGTTTTGAGAGGGGATGGAACCCGTGTTACTATCTTCTTCTACTAGTTCGTCACTGGATTCGTCGTATTTGAAACGTTTGGTGGTGGCTTTCTTGGATTTTCGTTTAAAGACTTCGGATTTTGGCATACGTGTACCATATCTCTTTTCATACATATGTTCAATGCGTTCCTTCATTTTTAAATGTCGGTTCTGTTGTTGTTATTAGTAAAAAAAAGGATGTTTTAGGAGAGAGAAAAAAAACTTACGGCTTCTTTCTTTTCGTATGCTTCAATCACTCGCTTTCGACGACGATGAACGTCAATCATAAACTGAACCATCTCTTCTCGATGTGCTAAAAGTACTTCATCTTCTTCTTCTCCCTCAGAAAATATTATTTCCTCACGTGTACGCTGAGCAAGTGATTTTCCTCCTTTGGGTCTTATGTCCATGTCACTTAGGTCGTCAATAGATGAATCATCACTGTCATCACTGTGTTGTGTTTGTACTATAAATAATGTGTTAGTGAGGGGAGGATCTTTGTTTTGTTTGAAAAAGCTATAAAAAAAAATTACGTTTACGATTCTAAATAATAACAAAAATACGTTAATCAATATATACATATATATACATACACATAGTATTTATGACTTTACCTTGGAAGTGACAATAACAGGATCACGATGATCAATAATAACTTCCTGTTGGTGGTGGTGTTGCTGCTGCAAAACTTTTGGAGATCGGATCAATGGGATATCTTCAGTATCTGTATCTGAATCAGCCATTTGGTACTTTTCTTCATTATCACTGTTTAACAAGTTTTGAATTCCGTGTTGACGTGTTGGTTCAAATGCTTGTAAAGTAGGTGAGTAGACTGGTTTAGGTGGGTTATTATCAGATGAAAGAAGTTGTGATATAGACATGACAGGTGAAATCACTGCTTGTTGCGGCTAAAGGATCGTATAGAATGGATTAGTCAATATATTTTTTTTTTAAAAAAAAAAGTTGTTATTTACCTGTTGAGGTGGAGGAAGTGTTTCTGTTGTCTATATAAAAAGAGTGTGTGTTAGACTGGATTACACACGTTAAAAGAGGTGTTATATTTACTATGCTATTACGAATTGGATCATAAGCAGCTTGTTGATAAGTTGGTGGATAATGATTCTATTTTTTTATTTTTTTAGTTGGCTGTTTTATCACGTCAAGGGTTTAAAAAGAAAAAAAGAAAGAAAAATAGAGATAAAAAGTTTTTTTTTAGTAATGTTAATTACCTGTTCCCAAGAAGCGGATGAAGAAGGATAAGTATAGTTTTCACGACTTGGAGGTGGATAAGAAGAAGGTGGATAGGGTCCGGGGTTATATCTATTATATTCCCATTCTTCCGATGTTTGTGGTGGAGGTTGCTGTTGTTGTTGTTGCTGTTGTTGTTGTTGTTGTTGTACCTGTGGAGGAGGTCGATGAGGTGACTGATTGGGTTGATCAAACGCCATGCATGTAACTTTTTTTTTGAGTTTGCTTTAACTGGTATTAATCTTTTTTAAAAAAAGGATTGGTTTTTCTATAGACAGTAAAAAAAAAGTAAATCTCTTTTTTTAAACAAGATGAAAAAAAAAAAAGAAGGCTATAAAGGAGGGTTTGCGCGCCTTTTTTTTTATTTTTTTTTATTTTTTTTTAAAAGTCCCAAACACACACATCACAGAAGAGAGGTTCGCACGTCACTTTGTGACGCTAAAGAAGTTTGTTTATTACTGAAAAAAAAAAAAAAAAAAAGTTTGATATATGTAAATGTTATTACGTACTTTTTTTCGTACGTATTTAAAAAGTAATCTTATATATACACACCTTATTGTGTGTATACATATACTGAAGGATTTTTTTTTTTCGTTCTCTTTATAATTAAAAATATAAAAATATACACAAAACAGATTATGTCTCCATCATCTATCTGAAAAACTCAAACATCCGAAGAACTGCCCAGCTTGTGTTTATTGAATCTGAGTGTTAAATGATTTGGAGATCCGGCTACGAGAGAGTTGTCATAGGCAGATCATGTAATAAAATCAAACACAGTAATAAAACATACCGCTTTATAATTCAACCTCTTCCACGGTTTTCCTTTTCTTAAAGTCCTATATCAAGTTGTGGTATTTTTTTTTCTCTTTTCTTTTTTTTTTACTTTTACTTCTACTTTTCTTTCTACTTTTTTTAATACTTCCTTTGTATAATTAGATACAGTAAAGAATACGTGGATAAATTAGTTGTGCATTTCAAGGATAATTGTATTTCCAAGTCTTTTTTTTTTGATGGAATTATCGTTAGCCAATCGTACTACTTTACGGCTGACCACCCCAGATCAAGTTTTGGAGATTGAAATATTAAAGAGGTAAGTAAAAAAAAAGTTAAATTATAAGGGGAAAAGCAATTGCAAATCGAAACGTAAGTTTTTCTTATATTGTAACGTAATAAATGTTACTTTTATTTACTTTTTTTTTTTTTTTTTTTTTTTTGAATAATCTATACTAATCAATCTCTTTTTAACATCCATATTCTTATTAAGGGCAATGGTCAGTCGCGGATAATCAGAATACGGATGAGGTTTCATTATTTTTTTAACATAAAATAATCTCATTTTATATATTTTCTTTTACATTATAGGTGATAAAAGACCATTGATACTACCGGTCTATCACAATAAACCCTCAGACCGATGTACGTCTCCAAATTGCCATACTTAGTATTGAAAAGCAAGATTATAATGGAAATCGCGTATCTTATAATTGGTTGGCGAGACGATCCAGTGTCGGAAGTAAGTTTAAAAAAGACAGCTAAAAGATCTTTAACTAAATATTAGTAATCAAACTGTTTTTTTTTAGAGAATTCTATGCAAAGATTTCTTTACCGCCTCTTTGATGTGGTGTCGTCGCCAGAGTTACATCAAGAATTCCTTTATTGAGCAACAGATAAACGACGAACGTTTCGGATCCCAAAATCTGATAGGTTTTGTCGACAGTTCCAATTTCAAATTGATGTACGTTCCCTCTTGGAAAAAAGACGCATCTTTTACTCGGAAATCAGCATACAGTATTAACAGCATAACCGTATGTGACGGTAAGAAACGAATCTGTTACATTTCGGCGGGATATTTTGGAAGTAGTCATGACATGCGCGTCCTTTCTGAATCAAGTCCAGGTTCTAATCCTGAAAAATTCTTTTCTGGAGACCAGTACGTGCTCGGTGATGGAGGATACAAGGCGTATAATATCTTGTACTGTGGGTCGAAAGCCACATAATCAACAATGACCAAAGGCAACCGAAAAATTTAATACGTATATCGCCATTATGCGTATTGAAATCAAACATGCTTTTGGTATCTTGAAGAATATTCCTTTGAGAATTCGAAGTGACCAAGACATTGCGTTTGCCAGTGGCAGAATTTGAGTGTGTGTCGTCTTAAAAAAAATTATTAGATGAAATAATTGACGAAGTGACCATTCGATTGAATGAAAACTGGAGACGAAGAGAGGAAGAAGAAAGTGGGATAGGAAGACGAGGATATAGTGAAAACGACGATAGTCTTCCTATCTTACTAACGAGCGAGGAGAGGACAAATACAATTGTAGAAGGGAAATTTTATTGAGAAAAAATATTTCTTCTTTTGAATATAGCCAAGATGTTTGGTTGGTCGAAGGAAGATATCTGGGAAAGCAGGAGAAAAGTTTTTCTTTTAGTTTAATTGAATGAATAAAAAAAGAATAATAAAAGAGTACGCTTTTAAAAAATAGAATACAAATGGTGTAGATCTATGACACCAGGAATAACTAGAATAAGTTACCATAAAAAAAAAGTGTTCTCTTAAAAAAGACTCCCATGTTAGTTGCAAATTTTATTTTTTCCATAAAAGGAAATTTCTGTAAACTTTTAGTAGATTGACAAAATAAAAAGAACTGCCTAATAGACTATTTCCAATACTAATATATCTGGTGTCGCTTAGGTGTAGGCTATATTTTTGATAATAAGATTAGTGTATTTCCATGTAGTTTTACTAACACAAAATAACGCTTGAAAATCATCGCTGAGATTTTTAACAAAAGTGGTTCTCATCATAAAAGTTAAAAAAAACTGTCTAATGGACTATAGTCAATAATAGTATATTTGGCGTCGCTTAAATGTGGGCTATATCTTTGATAATTGCGTTGGCGTATTTCCATGTAGTTTTACTAACAATAAATAACAATATTTACTTTTTAAATGAGAATATTTCTCGTTATAAACTTTGAAAGATGCAAACACAAAAACTGTCTGATTACTTATGAAAAGCAATAACAGAATTCGTGTCGCTTAGGGCTGGATCACATTTTTCATAATAATACTAGCTTATTTCCATGTAGTTTTACTAACAAGTAATAACGGTTGAAAATTATCACTAAATTATAAAAAAGAGTAGTTTTTGTCATAAAAGTTAAAACACTAAAATAAACAAAAACTATATAATTAACCATAATAACAAATAGTATGATCAGAATCACATGAAAAATTACTACATTTTCAAATCCATATTAGCTTATCTATTAGTACTTTTACTAATAAGATGCGATGATTTTCAAACGTTTTTTTTTTTCTCTACTTTTTTTTTTCCGGATTTGTAAATTTGCATGATTTGTTTACTTTGAACTAAAGCTAAAAATATTGAAATGGTATAATCTTTTATTTTATCCTATTGATAGTTATCAATAAAAATATTAATCATATCTATAGCTATAGCTTAAACGTATTAGTAAAAAGTAATAAAGAAATGCTATTTTACAAGTAAAAAAAAAAATATGAAAACCATCCTCTGACCAAGCTTTCCTCTCATTGGCCCAAAGTTTTGTGACGAAGTCTTTTTTTTTTTCTTTTAAAGACAAAACTCTCCCTTTTTTTCTCTGGCTCTTTATTCTTTCAAGCTACTTTGGTTTCTCATCGGCGGTTCCATTTGAAATGATTTGCTACCTCTTACTTCTTCTCTATAGTCAATTCAACATTGCTATGGTTGTTTGTCATCCTGTTCTGGCACCATTAGTTTTGGTCAGGAGCTGACGATCTTTTTTTTTTATTTTTTAATAAGGAAAAAAAGCATGGTTTTCCCGTGTTAAGTGGGCATGCTGGAGTGAAAAAGCGTGGTTTCCCGTGTCGTCTTGGGCATGCTGGTGTATGTATGTGTGTATGTGTATGTGTATGTGTATGTATGTGTGTGTGTCTTCTTCTTCATGTCTATTTTTTTTATGAGTTTTTATCCCTCTGGGTGGCCACCCTCTTTTTTTTATTGGTACGTATGCATATATTTATAACATTTTATAAGATACTAACTTTTTATTCTATTAGTGTTTTTAAGTGTTTGTTAGGGGGTTTTTTTTTTGTGTGGTACGTATAATATATATACATATTTATTCATAAAACACTAACATATTATTTTGCGTAGTCTTTTTGTCTTCTTTTTTTTTTTGCATAATCCTTTTTCTTTTTTTTTGGTGGTGGAAATTCTCTGGTACGTTTGTTCTGGTGTATCTGTTGTTGGTGATTGGCTTACTTTTGGTAATTATTTTATATTAACTTCATCAATATACGTATTATTAATTTTTTTGTTCCCAGGTTGCTTTGTTCTTGTGTATTTGCTCTGGAGTCTTGTTGTTCTGGTGTGAGTTATAATAGGTTTGGCAGTCAGCCCCTGTAATGGGATTTAAGACTTATGATACAAGATTCTTTGTCCAAACAAAAGAATCGGGAGCATGGTCGACTTTAACAGCCGAGCTTATTATTTTGTCTTTAAGGATGATCTAGAAGTAAGACCTCCTATTTGAAGGAAACTTCATATATACCCAGAAGTATAAGGAGGACTTTATTTGAGAACTACTTTGAGATTCCCGTTTGGAGTAGCTTGTATTTTATTTTATTTTTGAAACGAATGTTTCTCAAATGATTAATTTTTTGATATCAATATACTTCTGTCTTCGGACAGAGGTATATTAAAATAATAATGAAAACGAAAAATAAAACCTTATGAATGATATACTGAGTTGTTTAGTCTCAAGTCCTTTTAACAATGCTTCTGTGCATTTTTTTTTTCTCGCGCGTTTTCAGTGTATAGGTAGGTCGTACCTTTTATTTTTTACTTTTCTTAATCTTATCCACCACTCGCAACATTGGACTTACGCTATTGCCCTGTATACGTTAGCTTTAATTGACAAAAAAGTTATAGATCTTACACATTCCTTCTTTTGCTGTAAACGAAATATTGTCTGGTATCAACATCGTAAATGTGTTTGTTTAAATCAAACCCCTCTTTTTTTTTTATTGTCAATTACATATTTGGTAACCATTCACAAAACTATTTACTTTTAATTACATTACTTATAAATCGCTGTCTATTTCTGGATGTACCAGAAAACTATATTATATTGTCGCTTGGAATAAGCACCAAAAAAAAAAAAAAAAAAAAAAATAACACTTGGGGAGTATTTTTATTGCTGGATATAATTATTCTTGTTCCTGTTTACCTGCCCTCTTCTTTTAAAGCCTCGATATGTATGCCTTTACTACTATGTTATATCGTCTATAATTGACTTCACCATACCGTCTTAAAATGAGAAAAAAGAGAGTTAACATAATGAACTGACTACACGAATTAGTTATATAGTAACAATAGATACTATACTTGATTGAACCATGTATCTTCATACTATTCATCTGTCGCTTTGGTAGCTTAGCAGCATGTAGTGATGTATCACAAAAGCGTACAACACCACCTCTAATTGAATTGGAGGGCCTTCAACCTACACACTCGTATCTTAATATGACTCTTTTTACTCATAAGAGTAGATCTACGTAGAAGTTTGACCTTTCATGGGCTTCATCATTTGCGTAAGGGACGACATCTAAACCTTATTCCTGATTATACCAAATAAAGTCTACTTTCGTTATGCGTTCGTCATCTACTTGAGCCAGATTATTTTGTAATATTTGCAAGAACCGCCAGGTCCAAATAAAAGCGAAGGTTGCCAGTATCTGGGTTGAAATGTCTGTCCCCCAGATGGACATATTTCGACAAAGGTCAGTAGATAAATTGGGTCGTTGTGAGTATAAACAAAAAAGAAAAAGGCGAAGATCCATTTCGCTTTCTGTATCGACGCCAAAGTTGTCTTTTTTTGTTTATTTTGGAAGACTTCAAATAATTACCTTCTGTGCGCTCCTTTGCAAAATACATGCCTACCACTTCTTTTCCTCGTACTTGGTAAACGGAAAGCAAAAAAAATTTTGCGGGAAAACCTTGATACACGGTCGAAAAAAAAAAAAAAAAAATGGCGTATTGCACACACCTTTTATGCACGACGGTTGCTCTAAGAGCTGTATTTGTTTGAACGGATTTAAAGCAGAAGCACTAGAGTAATAAATGAAGAAAGTAAATACGCTATATGAACTACTCTAAACGATGTACATGTATTATATAGAAATACTTACTTGTGCGTTGGTTCATATTTAGTAAGGAAAAGAAAGAAAGAAAGAAGAAACGTATTCGTGTTTTAAAGAAAAAGATAAAATGGGGATGATAAGTAGGGGGCTGAAAAAAGTTTATTGGTTACTGTATCTACGTGGTGTCATTTTCTCTTATTAGTTTATTACTTGTTATATAATTTATTAAAAGGTACTTTATACTTTCAATATATCTTCACAAGATAAAGAATTGTCTTTTTAATTTATACTATTCACAGGAACTATAAACGGTATGGAACTCGGTATTAATGCAGAGGATCAAAACAACAAGGTTTATATTTATTTATTTTGCAAGTGCAAATAGAATATTAAAGGATAAGAGGGTTAATGTTACCGAACTTAGCCCGTCAAGCAGGCGATTCTTTTAGGTCATGTTAGAATTAAGTACATGTAGAGTTAATTCGGGTTTTTGGGAAAAACTGGGTCTCTGCATCATGTACACACCCGATGAAAAGATTTTGCCAGACTTCAGCCCAAGGTTTTTTTTTTTTTTTTTTTTTTTTTTTACAATAAAAGAGGTCTAACTGTAGAAACAGTAAAGTCATTGTAATTTCAGGGCTCAAGAGCTGGTTTTATGAGCGGCTCTCGTAGTAAAAAAAAAAAAAAAAAAAAGCTTCGCGCTGTACACCGAAAGTGTTAAATTATTAACTTCATTTCGCCTACAGCAGCAGCCCTTACAAACCAAGGAAGTTTATTCAAACTATTATCAAATATGAATTATAATTGATATTAGTGGCTGGCAAAGTATACAAATACCAAGGATGTAATGATCTTATCAAAACCAAATTTAAGCCTTGCTCTTTTCAAGAATAAATGATGTTGTCTCTATCCGCTCCTCCTCTACAATTACTAATCTTTGTCGCTTCGCCTACTCTGATTGATATTTTTTTTTGTCTCCCACAAACAAAAGGGTTAAAGGGGTTTTATAATAAGTGCCGCTCCTTTTTTTTTTTTTTTTTTTTTTTTTCGTAGCGTAGTAGCGGTAGATAGGTACGATACTACATTCGTTCTTCTGCAACATACTTACAAGCCATCATCTCAACCGGAATCAAAAACCTTTTAGTTATCAAAACCGGGACCGTAAACACAGATGAAATTACCAAAATATATTCAATAGTCTTCTACGGGTGATATTGTTACTGCCAAGGGGTGATAATATATAGTTTATAAACAAGTTTTTATTTAAAAGAAAAAAAAAAAGAAGTATATTTATTACAAGATAATACACTTTTTTTGTTTTTTTGAAAGAGGGGTTGGACACAAGACAGCTCTAATAGCTTCATCAAATACATTCTTTAATCCTTTTTGTGTTAAAGCAGAACACTCTAAATATTTGACAGCACCAATTTCTTTTGCCATTTGTAAACTTTGTGTATATGATATAGGTACCATGTTCTTTTGACGGAGTTTTTCAATCGTTTCTGGGTCCTCTCTTAAATCTAGTTTTGTTCCAATTAAAATGATGGGTTTGTTTGGTGCATGGTGATTTATTTCTGGATACCACTATATAATAATAATAACTGTTTATATTTCGGCATTTTTTTTTTATATATTATATGTTTAAAATAATACCTTTGTCTTGACATTCTCAAATGATGGTGGACTCACTAGTGAAAAACAAACAAGGAAAACATCCGTTTGTGGGTAAGATAATGGCCTTAATCGATCATAATCTTCTTGTCCTGCTGTGTCCCATAACCCTAAATTAATCGGTTTTCCATCTACTTTGACATTGGCTGAGTAATTATCGAAACTAAAAAAGAAACTGTTTGTTACTACTCCTCTCCTTGTCATCTCCCCCCTTTTTTTTCTTTTTCTTACACAGTAGGAACATATTCACCAGGAAATGCATTTGTTGTATATGATATTAAAAGACATGTTTTACCAACTGCACTATTAAATCTCTTTCAATTTCTTTTTCTCTAGTGCGCTTATATAAAACTTACCCGTCTCCTACAACGACACATTTAATAGCCTGCATACTTTGTTGTAGTTGAGTATCCATATTATATAACGTACAAATTGAGCAAAGAAAAAAAAAAAGAGGTAAAGAAAAAAAAAAGAAAGGATTAGAGGAAAGGAAGGTATATAAAAAAAGGGAGGTTCTCAAAAAAAAAAAAGAAAAAAAGGGGGTGTATAGAGGACTGTGATTATTTTACCAGAAGAAAAAAAAAAGGGGGGGGGGAGAGATAATCTCCTTTTAGGTTGAAGCAAATAGTAATGCAAGGAAGGTTGAATATAGAATTAAAGGAGCATGTATTACAACCTCCTTAAATGTAGCTCTCTGTTGGTTAATCTAGCGTGTATAAGGAGCATCATTATGTGCCAAGTAAATAACTAACATCAATAGCTCACTCTTTTTTCTCTTTTTTTTGCCACTTTACTACAGAATAAGGACCCTTATATATTTTCTGCCCGGGGGAAATGAAACCCGCCTTCATGTAAATAAGTCCTACACGCTCATTTACACGTGTATGCTGTTTTATCTAGAAAATATTTATATGTTTATTTCATAAGCATAACAAATAAATCACATGTACATCTATCAAGTGTAAATCGTTAACGTCTAAGAGAACTCTCTTGGTTCCCCTAATATATATTGATCGTCACTCTTACAAAAAAAAAAAAAAAAATTGTTTATAAATACGACACTTTTTTTTTCACACTCTCTCTCTTTCTCTCTTTATCTTTTTATAAAATAATAATAATAATAAAAAATGACTATTGATCAAGAAGTATATGAATTCCAACAAGAGGTAGAGAAGGTAAAGCAATGGTGGTCTTCACCTCGTTTCAAGATGGTTAAGCGTCCTTATACTGCTGAATCTATCGTCTCCAAGAGAGGATACTTTCCAGTAGAGTATCGATCCAACGTTCAAGGTAAGAAGTTATGGAAGACCTTGCAACGTAATAAGGCTACAGGTGGTACATCTCATACATTCGGTGCTTTGGATCCTGTTCAAGTCACTCAGATGGCTCCTCATTTGGATACTGTCTATGTCTCTGGCTGGCAATGTTCTTCTACTGCTTCTTCTTCTAATGAACCTGGACCCGATCTTGCTGATTATCCTATGGATACTGTTCCTAATAAGGTAGAACATTTGTTCTATGCTCAAATCTTCCATGATCGTAAGCAACGTGAGGAACGTCTCTCCATGTCGCCTCAAGAAAGAGCAAAAACTGAGCAAATCGATTATTTGAGACCCATTATTGCTGATGGTGATACTGGACATGGTGGTATTACAGCCATTATGAAGTTAACAAAGATGTTTGTTGAACGTGGTGCTGCTGGTATTCATGGTAAAGTAATGCATTCAAGTTATTTTGAGTTTGTTTAACATTTTATGTATTTTTTATAGTTGAGGATCAATCTCCTGGTACCAAAAAGTGTGGCCATATGGCTGGTAAAGTTTTGGTTCCTATTTCGGAACACATTAGTCGTTTAGTTGCTATCCGTGCTCAATACGATATTATGGGTGTTGAAAATGTAGTTGTTGCTCGTACTGATGCTGAAGCAGCTACTTTAATCACTAGCAACATTGATCACCGTGATCATGAGTTCTTGGTTGGATCCACGAATCCTGATTTGAAACCTTTGGCTTCTGTTATGCAAGAAGCAGAATTAAAGGGCTTGCAAGGTCATCAACTTCAAGCTGTTGAAGATGAATGGGTCGCTCATGCCGGTTTAAAACGTTACGGTGTCGCCGTTGCCGATGAATTAAGAAAGGCCGATAAAGTTCATTTGGCCGAAAGTTTCTTGGCTGATGTACGTAATAAGTCTAACGCCGAGGCTCGCGAGATTGCTAATAGCAAGTATGATATCAATGTCTTTTGGGATTGGGATGCTTGTCGCGTACGTGAAGGTTATTATCGTTATGAAGGCGGTACTGATGCAGCTACCTCTCGTGCTATTGCTTTCACTGGTTATGCTGATATGCTTTGGATGGAAACTAAGAAACCTATCTTATCTCAAGCTGAACAATTCTCTAAAGGTGTCTTGGCTGCTTGCCCTGAAGCTTTGTTATGTTATAATTTATCCCCTTCGTTCAACTGGTAAGACATATATATATGAAACCAAAAGTTTTTTTTTTTGTATTAATTATTTATAGGGATGCCGCTGGTTTAAATGATAATGACATGGGATCATTTATTATAAACTTGGGTCGATTAGGATTTGTCTGGCAATTTATTACATTAGGTGGTCTTCATGCTAATGCACTTGCTAGTGCCACATTCTCAAAGAGTTTCAAAGAGCATGGCATGTTGGGTTACGTTAATAATGTGCAACGTAAAGAGAGAGAATTTGGTGTGGATGTATTGCAGCATCAAAAATGGTCTGGTGCAAACTTTGCTGATGAATTGATGAAGGTTGTTACTGGTGGTATGTCTGCTACTGCTGCTATGGGTAAAGGTGTTACCGAAGATCAATTCAAAAATTAAAATGTTCTTATACTATAATAAAACTTGATATTTTTTTTGTTACATTGTTTATATATATTTTTTTTTTTCGTGTTGATCAGTGTTGACGATAAGGGGGGGATTTTCCTCTTAGATTAGTTAATATTTTGCAGATCTAAATAATATAAAATCGCTGCCTATTTTTATTCGAATTCCGAGAATTGCTTTCTCTTGTAAGCTGGTTTTTTTTTATCCAACGTGTTTATATTGCCAAAGCCAATTTATCGTAATTGATACTAGTGGCGCTTAACTGCGGTTGTATAAAGTCTACCAAAGTCTATAAAAATATTGCTCCGTATATCCGATAGAAAAAATCTTGTATGTTGGCTTATGCTTTTTTAAAGTCGTTATAAACTAAAATACGTTGAAATTCTTGTCTGAAACAAGTTGTAAACATGTACTTGAAATAAAAATGATTAGATAGATAACATGAGCTATTTTATCAATCTAATAATTATTTATTTTATCTTTTAAAGCAACCACCGTACATAAGACCATTTCTTACAAAAGCTTAAATGCGGTCCACCCGAATGTAATATTGTAAAGTTAAAATTACCTTTTTTTTTTTTTGGACTTTATAAAAGTAGGTTAAAAGTAGTACACTACACTTTCTTTTCTAAACATGTATCCAAAATAAAAGACGTAAACAATCTCTCAAAATCACTCTTAATGGTATAAAGAAAGAGAATCCCAGAAGTATGTTTATTAACAGATCCGAGAAACTGACGAGCATTGTATGCGTAGATCAGGTTAAAAAAAGCATATCGAAGAAGAGTATCTCTTCAACGCTAAAGTTATTAAGTCCTTCTCTGAGGATGACTATCTTGTCGCCTAACCTGAGAATAGATAGAGATAGTCTCCATTCTTGTTTCTGTTACGAAGTCAGCGACCAAAGGTTCTTCGACCATTTTTGCATGATTCAATTACTAAGTTTTGGAGATAATTTGTAACTAGCCAACGGCAAGGTTCTTTTGTTAACCGAAGCTCTAAACGATTAGCACTTTTTGAAATTTAAGACAGGGTCTTTTTATATCTCTTTGTCAAAGCTTTTTAAATATTTGACCATCAATAAATTAGACATAATTGTGGTATATGCTTCCCTGTCAGGTTAATATTGTAAGCTTCGATGATTTATGATGCCACTGACAATAGCCTTCCCTTTAGGATCTTCTTTATAAAGCGAAAGTCATGGGTTATTAAAAACATAACACATTCTTTTAACTTTTTGATTAAACGGATTGATAGTTTGGTTTTCCTCCCGTCTTCTATACACCAGAAATACTCGTACTACCGTATCAGAAAAATAAAATAATAGAAAAATGTAAATGATCCTAGTTTAATGGAAGCAAAGTCTTTTTTCTTTTCTTTTTTGCGCTGTAAAAAAAATAAAATACTTGGAATATTTCATCTTGAAACAAAAATATTTCTTTAAAATAATTGTAGAAAGCATTGAAAGATATTAAATCATTTAAACAGACTACTAAAAAGCCAAGAGTAATTCCTTTTTTTAGCTGCAAAAAAGTGCCTTTTTTTTTTCCCTCCGACTTTTTTTTTTTTCTCCCCTAGACCCGTCATACGATGCAACGGGATTTTTAAAATGGTATTCCAAAGTCAGATTATTCTTTCTAAAAAAGAGTGAGAAAAAGAGTGGTTTTACAAAGAAAGCATGATTGATCAAGTCTTTTCGATGCTGGTCACTTTTGTAACCCGGAATTATATTATACAACGGATTACGTTTTTTTTCCTTTAATGCAGTTCCGAAAACGCGAGTTTTTTTTTGCCAGGTTACACTGGTAATTAAAAAAAAAAGATCAGCGAAAAAAAAAAAGTAAAAACGTTTAGTAAAAAAGTTGTATTACCATTTGAATAACAATAATAAAAGCCAGTGCTCTTTTTTTTTTTTTTTTTTTTTCTTGAGACGAATATGTATTTATTTTTTCTAATTAATTGAAAGTGTAAGGAACAAGTAAAATACAGAAAAAAAGCTTATTCCTCACAAGTATTTTTTTGGAGCCGATAATAGAATGCTCAGAATCGAATCAAGCAGATTTATCTTTTGTTTCTTAAAGGTTATTTTTTTGAGTGGCACTTTTTTTTTATTTTTGAAAAATGAGTATTCTTTTTAACTTTTTTTTTTTTTTTTTTTTTTTTGAAACTGTAGTTATATTCAATGAAAGAATGTTTTTTTTTATTCTGTCAAAAAAGACCAAGTTTTATTGTTTTAAAAAGAAATAAAAAGTATGAAGATCTTCTTATTTTGGGTTATTTGTTGTGTTACAATAGAGTGTGCTACGAACCCAAATGGTTTTTTTACGTGAAAAATCCTATACACACTCTTCCGTTTACCTTTTATAGGTTTCGCCGAACGTAATAAGTTGTTGATTATTTACCCATTTCGTCAATAAAAAAAGGCCAACAGACCCCAACGCTCCGTTTATAAGGAAAACTGTGCTACAAGAAAAAAAAAATTGCTTTTAAACCTATGGAAACCGAAGAAATATTTTGTTTATAACCCCCTAACCTTTTTTTTTTTCTGCCACTTTTTCTCTTTTTTTTTTTCTCTTTCGTTTTTTTAAAAAAAAGATACTATAAAAAATAACTAAAAAAAGAAAATATAAGCCTTTCTTTCTTTAATTATATTTGTTATCTATATATACCAAGTTTATTGTTACTATTATAGTAATAATATATAAATAAATGGCGCATAATAGATATCAGGGTCCCTCCTTTGGAAACAGAGGCAGAAGGCCATCAGCTATACCATCCGAACATTATCAAACACCACGTATTGATATGGATTATACCGAAAGCTTTAATAATAGATCAAATATAAGCGCAACCGAAAGCCGCATATCCGAAACACACCCCCAACTTGCATTGCACGAAAGTAACATCAGTTACCGGTCCAATAATACCACGTCCCATAGATCAGCTGTGAGAAGACTTCACGGTGAAAATGGTCCTCATATCTCTCCACTGCATGATCCTAACGGAAAACCTCTAGTTAGACATGGTACTGAAACTATTGGTGATGTCCTTTTACATCCTTTAAAGGAATTTCATCGCCATACCAAAAGAACTGAAGCTTATCAAGCTGAAAAAAATGAATGGAATGAAAAACATCCTGATGTAATTGCTGAAGAGAGTGATATTAATACTTATGAAGAACCCATCATGTAAAGTAAAAGAAAAAAAGAAAAGTTGCCACTCTTTTTTTTTTAACTAACATGACAAATATACTCTTTATGTTAGTGAAGAAATTCGAATTCGATTAAGTATGACAGATCTTTGTATTCATTAAACTATATATTCTTACAAGTAAAAAAAAAAAGCTATACATTTTAGACATTTAGTAGGTGATCAAGACTTTCGATTTACGACAGAACAAATTGAAAGAATAGAAAAACATGTAAAGTATACAACTATTTTTTATTATATTTTTTACTAATTAATCTCTTTTTTTTTAAAAAAAAAAAAGCTTGGATTAACTCCAGAAGAAGTAAAAGAATTAAAAACATTTAAAGACACAGATGACTTGATTGATTTTTTGGAAAATACAAAAAGAGATTATTCCGTCAAAGTTCACAAGACTGTTGCGTTTCGAGCAGAGATTGCTCAAAAAAAAAATGATTTTAATGAATCGTGTAAGGAGGGGAGAGATATAACCCAGCCTATAACTGTGATCTAATCCCGATCCCCCTTTTTTTTTCGTAGTTAATTCATTTGATTTAGGTGAAAAATCAAATACGTTTAATTCGGAAATAACAAACAAGTCAAGTGAAAAACAGTCTGTGGAAAAATCAGATTCGGGAAACATTAAGACTCGCCCACATAAGAACCATTCTCCAAATGATATCCTGGTTGATTTAAATAATAATGTATATCTTCAAATTCAATTCATCTTAATCGTTAAAGAGCATGAAGTGAAGCAAAGAAGAGCCTTCTTTTTAGTACCTGATCCGGATTTATCAGATGAAATTGGTGAGGAAACTTCGGCTACTTGGGTAGAATTATTAGGTGATGTATTTTATGTTGGTTGGATTACGCAAGTATTTTTTATTTTATTTTTTAAAAAAAAGAGTGTAATTATACTTGGTATTCATATTTTGTATTTGTAGAAACTTTACGCATTCAATTCATATCAATAGTTTGCCCAACTTGGGTACATACGCTGCTTGGTTTGTTGTGATGTGGTGGACTTGGTGTTCTAGTGCCTTGTATTCTTCTAGATATGATAGAGGAGGTATATAATCTTTTTTTTTTTTAAAAAAAAAAAAAACTTTTGTAATTTTAACACTTTATATTTTATTTTTTTTATTTAGATGTTGCACATCATATTTATAAAATTATTGAATTATGTGGTTTAAGTAAGTGTATATTTGAATTTTTATACATATAAAACCAACCTTTTTTTTTATTTAAAAGTTATTATGGCTGGTTCAAGTGGTAAAACTAATTTTGAAGAAAATCCTCACATGTTTATTATTGGTTATATCAGTAAGTTGATGTTCAATCCCCCCCCCTTTTTTTTTCACCGTTGGGTAATAGCTAATCGCATATGCGTCTAGTTATGAAATCTGTTATTTTATTCCAGTACCTTGTAGTGTTTATTGTATCTCTAGGAGCGCACTTTAAATCCTCTCGTCAGCCATTAGGTATCTATGTAGCAGCCAGTGCAGTTTCTATTGCCATGTGGGGAGCCTCACTCTTGTACGTGACAAAAGAAGATATCGCAAAGAGATACGCGCTTTGGTATGTGAGTATCAGTATGGAAGTTATTGTACATATTATGTTACAAGGCAACAGTCGAGTATCGTTAGAAGCCAGTCATTTAGGTGAACGGTTTGGTTTGTTTACATTAATTATTCTCGGTGAGAACTGTATGGGATTTATCAAGATGGTTTCGGAAGCAGATACAACGTCCAGTGTTATTGCATGCAATGTATTTGGAGTGACTATTATCTTTTGTTACTTCTTTATGTATTTTGACGATTTTAGTGGCGAGTCGATGGCGACGACCAAACTCAGTCAGCTTTGGATGTACCTTCATTTCCCATTACATTTGTTTCAGGTCGCGTTTGGAATTGCTTTGACTGATGTGATTTTAAATCATAGTTCGCACGAGGACACTGCGAACTATTTGAGTGAGACGTTTCTAAAATGTGCTGCCAGTAGTACAGAAGAGCATGCTGCTGTGGCTGAACATTTGATGGCGAGCTCAAACAATACTTTGGCATTCAATGTCTTTAGCGCTGCAGCGGCTGAAGGGGCAGAAGAAACATTGAATTGTGATCCTTTGTTTGTCATTAAAATTTTTTGGATTACAGGAGGATTGATTTTATGTTTTAATGCGTTTATTAAATGGATTAATACACCTGTCAAAGGAGGTAAATATATATGCTGCTTATATATATATAAAGTTTTTTAACAGGATGATCTTCATCATTTTTGTAGCTGGTTTCAAATCTCACTTTATTTGTATATCTCGTATACTTAATGCGATCGTATTTTTTGCTCTCTCCACAACGACTTATGCACACCTTGATGGACTTGAAATGGTTTCGATTATGATGGCTTGTTTATTATTCCAATGTATGTTACTTTATATACACACACACAAAAAGAAGATCTAATCGTTTTTTTTTTATATAGCTGCTGTTGATTTATTAGATTAAGTATTTTTCTACTATTACTTATTAAAGTTTTTTTTTTATCTTCTCTCCTCCTCCCCCCCCTTTTTTTTAAAAAAAAAAAGATGAACGCGGAGTAAAGAAAAAAAATTCAGACTACACATAATAGCGTATGACAATTACGTCGTTAAAAAGATAATGGAATTTTTTTTGTTAGCGCGCAGGATTTGATAGGATAGGGGACTCGAGTTCAAGGGTTCACTATTTTTTATTTCGTGATTGCATGTGTTTGATAATAACATCAAAAAAAAAAAAAAAAAAAAAACTTTAATGTGTATATTGTAATTACAGTCGAAACAGAAAAAAAGTATCTTTTATTGAAACCAAAAGAGGACTTTTGCGTTAAAAGATAACACGAATACATTATCTTTTTGTACATTTTAATTGTATCTCTTTTTTCCCTTAAAGCCTGCTGTTCAAAGTCATGAAATGACTTTCTTTTTTTTTCCAGCGCGGAGTATAATCATGTTCTTTTTCAATACAGTTTCGTAGTGAGGGCATATGCTTCATTTTAAATCCCTAATCAGTATTCTATCTCTTCCACTGCATAATACATCAGACAAATCCCTCATTTGTAGACCTATGACTTCTAAGTTTTTTTTTTTTTTCTGTGCAAAGATTGTAATCCGAACATATATGTTTACCATATATAGTAAGTTGTTACCATGACATCAGAGTAACTGTCTTGTCAGTAGTCCTCTTTTTTTTTTTCGCTAGAAAGATTCTGGATCTGAAAATACAATTTTAATATGGGGGGGGGAGCAATTGTAAGTTCCCCCGATTCTGAATACTCTTTTATATACGAAATAACTTTTTTTATATTTTTTGCCAGTTAGGCACAGTAGGCATTTCAATTTTGTAAGCTAAACCTAAAGGGAAAATAAATAAACCCTAGCACATGAGAAACCTAAAAAAGAATTTTTTTTTTTTGCAAGAAAAATGTCATATATAAAACCTAAAAGGAATGATTTTTTTTTATTTTTCTTTTTTCAACTTTCTGCATTAATTAAAAAAAAAATATGTCTACTCCTACCAACGTAACTCCCTCTGCTGATTTCGCCAGTGCTGACGAAACTCGCGATTTGGCCGCTTCTTTCGCTGCTTCTCTCGGTCAACAAAAGAGCACTCTCGGTCAACAAGCTGGTACTTACACTCCTCATCAAAACGAAGATGGTATCTCTGCTAGAGATTGGGCTTTGTTCCGTGATCCCGTTCTTCATACTGAACGTCTTGATGCCATTCGTCAAAAGAAGGGTTTCATTATTGATATGGATGGTGTCATCTACCACGTAAGCTAATTTTTTGACATATTTTGTAAGGTATTACCAAAAAGTACTAATTATATATATATTATACAAATATAGGGTTCCAACTTATTACCTGGTGCTAAGGAATTTGTTACCTTCTTGGAAAAGAACAACAAGAAGTATCTCTTCTTGACCAACAACTCTGCTCCTACTCCTCGTGAATTACAACAAAAGTTACAACGTCTTGGTATTGATGTTACTGAGGATCATTTCTTCACTTCCGGTCAAGCTACTGCCTACTTCCTTCACTCTCAAATGCCTGAGGTAAGCTTTAAAAAAAAAAAAAAAAAAAAAAAAATCCTAAGTGTTATATTTTTATGTAGGGTGGAACCTGTTACGTTATTGGTGAGCCCGGTCTCGCTTATGCTCTTTATGATAAGGGTTTCTTCATGAACGATCATAACCCTGATTATGTCGTTTTAGGTGAATCTGCTGTCTATAACTTTGAAAAGTTAACCAAGGCTGTCCAATTGGTTCAACAAGGCGCCAAGTTGATTTCTACCAACTTGGATGTTGAGACTCTTGATTCTCAAGGTCGTAAGATTCCTGCTACCGGTGCTTTCACTGCTTGTGTTGAATTGGTTACCAAGACTAAGGCTTTCTTCTGTGGTAAGCCTTCTGCTTTGATCATGCGTTATGCTCAACGTGTTCTCGGTTTAAGTCGTATGGAAACTTGTATTATTGGTGATCGTATGGATACCGAGTAAGTTTCTTTTAAGAGTATTTTTTTAAAAAAAAGGGATATTTTCTAAATATTTGTTTATTGTAGTATTGTTGCTGGTATCAGTTCTGAGATCGATCCCGTTCTTGTTCTTTCCGGTGTCACTGAAATGAGCGATCTTAACCTCTTTGCTTATCATCCTTTCGTTATCTTGGGTGGCGTCTATGAGATCCCTTGTGATGATGATAAGAATAAGCTTACTGACAGTGATCTTGAAGAAGCTAGCAGACGTGTAAGTTACCATTTTTTAAAACTCCATGATGGTCGGTGATTTTATTTTACTCATATATATTTTATTTAGGCCTCTTATCTTTAAATCTATTAATCTAATATTCAAGAAACAACAAAAACCCTGTATAGAAATAACTTCTTTCTTTTCATGAAGAAACACAAAAAAAAAACAAACTGCATATATCTATCTTTTTAAATCATTTTTTAAAATAAAAATCATTACAAACGTATAACAAAAAAAAAAAAAAAAAAAAAAACTATAAGGATCCCTATTGCTGATTACATAACTATATCAGGCTTAGTAAAAAAAATAATGATGATATCATTTCTAAATATTTCTTAATGAACTTGCACAATCTATCATTTTTCTAGTTAAGAACATTTGGGCATCTGAAACCTCTTTGGGTTGGAACTTGACTATTTCTGGTTATGATCCAATATTAAAACTGTTTAAATATCTTCTTTATATACACACACAATTGACAAAATACAGTTTTTTTTATATAAATGTATGTGCATTGCAGTAATTATTCCCGTGTTGTCGTTTCAAAAAAGCTGTTTTCGGATGATATTTATCGATCAGTTATAGATTAGGATAGATTGATATTGGAATTTATGTTTGTATAAATTTTAATGCAGAGTAATTGTATTGATATGCAAACAAGTGTAAGGTTTATTAGATAATAATAATAGTCGGCAGTGAAACTTCTTTGTATACAGTAGTTATATCAAACTAGAGAGCTCTCGGTAAAACTATATATTGTCCCTTACTATTATCAAAAAATATTTAAACTCGTCCAAGTTACATATTGGACATTGAAATATAAGAAAAAGACAGAATCCAGAAAGTGTATATATAGTTATACTCCTCCAATATTTCGGATAGATATCAACTTTCCTTAATACTCATTAGAACAAAAATGTAATAATAATGAGCTATATGCTCTTTGCCAAATAGTAGCGTTATATGTATCTTTTTTGACGTATTAGCTAAACATAAAAGTATTACAAGATATATTACATTCATTTCACTATACCATTTTTGTTCTTTCTGCTCCCCCCCCCCCAAGATAGATATATATATATATATAAATATATATATTAGCAAATAAAACAACTGTATCTACTCGCATGTACCCAAGTTTTTTTAACCGACTATTCCGCAAAATTTTAACATTTCGTTATAGCGTCGGCGTAGAAATTTGGCTTTCCGATATATTTCAACTTTTTTTTAGGATAAACATTCTTAATGCAATGTACCCTTCAAAAGTATTTTTTTTTATTACTATTATGTATCTAGTTAACTTGAGTGTAATAGAATGTTAACAAGCTAAGAGTGAACTGATTAATAAAGAAAAACACTTTTTATACTTGAAGCAAAAGAGATAAAAGAGCTTTGTAATATACACCACGTTTGCAAAAAAAAAAAAAAAAAAAAAAAAATTTCGCTCTCTCTCTTTGAAATGCGATTGAGCCATGCCCGGTAACTTTCAAACACGTATTACAATCTCGCGTAATAGTTCATACTAAATAAGAAAAATAGTTTGCAATATCCTATTTGCTTCTAACCCTATACGATGATACACTGCATATATCGTTTTACTTTGCGCGTAAAAAAAAAAAAAAAAAAAAAAAAAAAAAACTCGTGTCAAAGTTTACACTGTGCTACATAACATTTAACATTAAATTGATACCAAAAAAAATAAAAGTTGTCGCCGACAGAAGTAAATTATTTCACGGTCTCAATGAAATCCTTGAAACCCCTAAGTCGGGATAGTCCGCAAAAAAAAACTTGGGTGTTATATCGTACAATTAGAAGTTTGAGAACACTAATAACTTGTCAGGGATTATTATCATTATTTTTTGCAATTGTACAGTAAATAAAGAGTATAGATTGTTAAGGTACTTTTTGTTAACGATAAACTTGATAAATAATGCAATAATCATGCAGCTAGAGAGAGAGAAAAAAAAGTTTAGCGTCGATAAAATCACACATTTGTACAAGTAGACTTTAAAGAGAATAAGAAAGAATAAGGAGTTGTTGATTATGCATATAAACCAGCTTTTTTTCTGGGTAGTTAAGACCAGTTACATTCTTGGATCTAGATAAAAAAAGCTTTCAATGCGTAGTTATTCAACTTTTTTTTTTTTTTCATAAAAAATCGAATATGTTTGCCTGTACTTTGTATATATGTATTATTGGTGAACTATAATATACAACTATGTGACGTTTCTACTACCAAATAACTTTCTATAAGCTTCTGCGAGCAAATAAGGAGGAATCAACAGGATTTTCATTTAGTCTGATTTTCTTTGTTTGAAAAAAATAATATGTAAAGACTTATTCATATTAAAAATAACGTAACGATACTAAAAGAAAGTACTCTTATATGCATTTATATAAGGGGTCATGAGTATCATTCTATACGGCTTTAACTGCCATTATTATTTTTCTAAAACTAATAGATGCGCATGGATTTTTTTTAAGTTAAATTTACAGTTTGGCTCATTGAGTATAAACATGCATTGGCTGAATACCTTGTCCCCCGATGGGCGGGATCTAAAGAATGCTTTGTGACTATTCTTTGAAGAAAAAAAAGTATGACGTTATAGTGAGCAGAGCGGATGTTATGAAAAACAAAAAGACGAAAAAAAAAAAGAAAGACAACAAAATAAGGCTACATTCACAAAAAAAAAAAAAAAAAAGTCATTCAATGTAAGTAATTACTCAAGATTAATTATTTATCTTTATTTTTCAATTTAAGATCGACGTTGATCAAAGAGTAGAAAGAATTGGTTTGGTTATTTTCAACCACTAAATCACATGGAAAAAAAAAAAAAGTTCATATTCCTTCTATAATAAACGCAAAAAAAAAAAAAAAAAAAAAAAAAATTCTTTAGCACTAATTTTTTGTTATTATTGGTTGGATCACCCTAAACTTGAGGAAATAAAAAAATATTAAAAAAAATCAACAAAAAACAGTATTGTTCTCCTCTCAGTGTATGCAAAAAAACAATAGAAAGAAAAAGAGTTTAATACAATTAAAACAATCTTCTTATTAGTGGCTTATGACCTTTTTTTTTTCATGTGATACCAAGCATATTCTTTCTCTCTCTTTGAGCTGGCGCTTTTTTTATTTTTTATTATTATTATGGTAGCATTCTAATATCCTTTTTTTTTTTGCTTTTATTTTTATTTTTTAGTTTTATTTCTGAAGCACGCGTCCCTTTTTTTTTTTAAAAAAAAAACAAAAAAAAAGGAAAAAGGTCATATCACTCTTTTTTTTTCTTCTTTACGTGTTTTATAATTAAAATATGGAAAACTCAGAAATACAACAACAACAACAACAACAACAGCAGCAGCAGGTAAATAGTAAATTATTCAATTTTTATCTTTTACATATCAATTATATTCATACAATAGAAAAATAGAAATCACTTCAAAAATTACGAAATAATGCTGAAGAGGACAGAAAAAAGAGAATAAAGTAAGTCAAAATACGTAAGAAATACGTTGTAATTAAAAAATAATTATGTATAGAATCATTGTTACACACAGGGAACTTTTATTAAAAGAATTGTTCACAATGACAGGTGAGGGAAATATGAATGAAAATGATCCTGTCATTTCATTTTTAAAAGGTGGAGATGTAACACAAGTTGATCAAGATAAGTGGGGCGTTTACCTTGACAAACATAAAATTAGGTATATTCAACTATACATATATTAATATGCGTTGTATTCCATCTAACACCTATGATAGTAATGTCAAATTAAACAAGCAAGATTCCACTTCTCCTTCTCCAACATTCGATGGCTCAGATCCCTCTAAAAAATATTCTCGTCGTTTACTTCCTCCACCTGTTAGGATGATTACTAGGGGGGTTAGTGGTGCCGTTAGACCTAAAAGTGTAGATGAAATTTTATCTAGTTTAGATGTAAGTTTCTGTACACACATATATCCTATCACTAGTATATTCATTTTTTTTTTTTTTTTTTTTTTTTTTTTTTTTTTTTTTTTTTTACGATTTAGCAAAAGGATTCTCCTTCAAGGGATAAAAGTCATTCTCCACCATATCGTAGAATCAATAAACAACCTCAACGTATCATCACAACAGTTAGTCCTACTAGAACAGACGCAGCTTTAATGAATAATGCTACCACTATTTATAATGGAGTGAAATTATCAGCTACTCCTTCTGGTTTGAAAAACGAGAATCATAACAGTGTGGATCTTTATGCTTGGCAGCTTCGAGCTACACATTTCCCTTTATTTAAACAATTGCAGACAGCTAGAAAGACATTAACAACGCATGATTGGATGCTTGCTAGAGACGAATTAAAGTCTGTAAAGACCATTCAAAAGATTGAAGCATTGAAAAAGAAAAACCTTTGGAGTATGAAACAGTTAAAGAGACATAAAGCACCTGCTCGTGTAAAGACACATTGGGATTCAATGCTGGATGAAATGAAGTGGATGCAAACTGATTTTAAACAAGAACGAAAGTGGAAAATTGCTTTGGCTTATCATGTTTCAAGAGCTGTAATGGAGTGGCATCATGCTGAGGATAAATCTACTGTTTGTGTAAAGACTTGTATTCCTGATCCTATTAGTGTTCATTATTCACCTGTGTTGATGGAAGAAGATGTAATCGATATAACACCGGTAGAGGAAACAGTGGTTGATGATCCTGTTGAGCCGATGGATAGTTTACAAACAACAATAACAACAACAGGTGAACCTCAATCATTAGTCGAAGATGGAATTGAAGAAACTTCTACTCAAGATCCTATAAAGAATGATGCAATGATGGGTACTGATACAGTAGACCCTATTTTAACAACGGATAATGATACATTGAATAGTGTTGATTTAAACAACAATTCTTTCACAATGGATACAGCTGATGAATCTTCTATGCCTACTACACCTAATTTTATCAGCGAATCATTATCTTCTGATACCATTCAAGAGTATAGAAATATCATTAAAGAGTTCGATCCTAATATGCCTATACTAACATTGTCGATTGAAGACTTTGGAGAGTTTGATGCTGGGGCATTGTTTCCAGACATGTTGACTTATGAACCACCTAATCCCGGGTTCAACGATATTTACTTTAATGAAATAGAATACGGTAAAATTACTGCTGTTACCAAATTAATCTCACAACAAACTACATTGAAAGCGCCAAAACGATATAGTCGTAAAAGAACAATCGACGGTCATCCTATTATTTATGACGATGAAGTAAAGGATTATAAATCAGAAATCAAAATGTTACCAAGACATGAAAGATATGACCCTACTCCTTTAATATCTCGTAAGAATTATTGTATTTTTTTTTGTTTTTTTTTTACAAGTGTCAGTATTAACGTTTTTCTTTTTTTGCAGCGTTATTTGCACATAAAAGATTGAAAGATTTACCAGCACAGCAACCCTCTACACCGCAAGCACCTGCTAATATACAACCCAGTACCACGCACTGGTCTGAAGACGATGATGTATGTTTGATCTCATTTATTATCCAGTACTCTTTCAACTGGGATTTAATTTGTGATGCACTTAACTCTGTTCGACTTCCTATTACAGGTGTAAAACGTACACCATGGGAATGTCATGATCGTTGGAAACGTAATAACCTAACATCCTTGTCCGGACAAGTCAGTAGTGCATACACCTCTAAATTGAAACGTGAACTCAACCGTCGTCCCACAACTATTCGATTTGATTCACCAAGTAAACGTCAAAGACAGTATAATATATTTGAAGCTATCAAAAAGACTCAAAAGAAACGTGAAGAGTCAGAAAAACATGCTACACCTCCGGCTGCACCTCCTCGTCCTACCATCGAAACACACGGAACCAATAGTTCTGGCCAAAGGTTACCTACAGCCATGGAAATGAGTATGCATAAAGCACAAAGAGAAAGACAAATGGCTCAGGCTGTATTGGAACAAAGACAGTTATCTGCTGCTATCAGCTTAGGATCTCAAACTCCTAATGGTGGGCCACGTTCGGCAGCTGTACCTCAAACGCAAGCTGCGCAACAAGTTAGACCTCCAATGTCTGTTGCAACTTCGGCGGCGGCAGCAGCAGCCGCAGCAGCAGCAACAGCAGCAGCACAAGCTCGGGTTTCAGCAGTTACTTCTGCTACCACCACTACTCCTTCACCGGTAGCACAAAATGCTGTTAGACCACCACAACTTCCTATTACACAACAAAATGCTAGTGTGGCTGCCGGTCTGCCACTGAATAGATACCCTGCTGCTCAGTTACAACTATTAAGACAGCAACAAATGGTCTTAATGGCGGCTGCTCAACAGCAAGCGGCTCAACAAGCCGCTCAGCAGGCAGGTGGTCAGGCTCGTCCACCTACTCCGGCTACTATTCAACGGTTTGCTAATGCTATACAAGCTTCTCAACAGCAACAACAACAACAACAACAGGCTCAGCAGCAGCAGTTGCAACAGCAATTACAAATGCAGCAGGCTCAACAAGCTCAATTGTTGGTTGCTCAACAACAACAGGTACAAGCGCAACAACAAGCTCAACAACAAGCTCAACAACAAGCTCAGCAACAACAACAACAACAACAACAGCAACAACAACAACAACAACAACAACAACAACAACAGCAACAGCAACAACGTAAGCTTTTTTTTCTTTTTTTTTTTTTTTTTTTTTTTTTTTTTTTTGTAGCGTACACTAAACCATCTCATTCTCTTTATTTAGCTACACATACTCCTGCTCCAAGTGCCGAGACAGTAGCGCAACAAGTATCTCAAATGGCATCACCTGCTGTGCAACAAAGTCCACGACCTCAAACCACGCCACAATCTTCTCCACAGCCACAAAACCAACAACAGCAACAAGCTGCTATTGCAGCACAATTACATGCGGCACAAGCCAATCCTTTAATGTTTGCTGCCCAATTGGCTCAAATGGGCTATCCTATCTCTCAATTACCCGCTAACCAACAATTGCAGCTTCAAAGGTACCTTGCGCAACTTCAGATGAGAAATGCGGCAGTTGCAGCTAATAATAACGGAAGTCCGGTTCAACAAGGTGCTAATAACGTAAATAGCTTACAAGCTGCGTTACTTGCTCAACAGCAGTTGCAGAGGCTGCAGCAGGTACAGGCGCTTCAGATGCAACAGCAGCAGAGGCAACAGCAGCAGCAACAGCAGCAAGCTCAGCAGGCTCAACAGGCTCAGCAAGCTCAGCAGCAGGCTCAACAAGCTCAACAACAACAGCAACAGCAACAACAACCATAGCTATTGCATTTTCTTCTTTTTTCTGTATATTTTTCTTCTTCCTCACCTTTCCCACCTCTTTATATCTTTTTGTAAATTTTTTTATATTAACACACACTTCACTAGTTCCCTCACTTTTTTTTCCTCCTCTTACTTTTAAACTCTACAATTTTGATTTCCCCTCTTCTTTTTTTTTTTTTTCTTTTTTTCGTAGTATGATTTACATACAAGAAAAAAAAAAAAAAAAAAAAAAAAAAAAGAAGATATATATAAATCTAATGTTTTTTACTAATAAAACCAATATATTTTCTCTATTGAATCTGGATTTTTTACTGTAAAAAGGTGCTTTATGAGTTAGGTGCAAAAAAAAAGAAGTACATTTAATGTAACTTAGAATTGGTTGAATTAGGAAATTCCAATAAAGATGAAAATTTACAAGTAAATGTACGGACTGAAAGTGTTCTTTGCGAATGTTATAACATGTGCGGATTAATAAACCTGTACAAGATAGTAGTAAGGTATGATAAACCAATGCGATGAAGAACGGGGTTGTAAGGTTACAACAAGAAGGTAGGATAAGGTAACTCGCGATAATACCGAAATAAATAATTACTATGAGAAAGAGTGAATATAAAATGTTTAAAAGGATTAATAAGTTGAGTAGGGATGAAAGACAATGTGTAGCAGGGTCTGTCTTTTCTAGAGTGAGAGGGAGTCGGTTTGTTGTATAATTGTATTGGTTAAATAGCATTTGATAAGTATGATTTGATTTTGGAACGAGTAAGAAAAATAGAATGATCGCTACTTCTGTATATAAAAGCCTTGTAAAATATCGAACTGATGCGTTAAAACAAATCGGTAGTAATTCTAGATTTATCAGTTTCGATAGAATTACGTCTACAGTATAGTGGCCATATCTTAACTCTAGCGGGATGATATGTAGTAACGTGAGAATAGCTACTTGTGTCTTGATGTTCTACAAAATATTTTAACTATCAGTATATATAGTTTTATTATTGTTGTCTCTTTTTTTTATCGCTACCATTGATTTAAAAAAGAAAAGAAAATAAAAGAAAGGGTATAAATAGTCTTTCTGATGAAAAAAAAACAGGTTAGACTTTTATGTGCTGAGCCAAGTTCTGTAATACAGTAAAGGTAACGCCAAAGGGTGGGTGTTTTTACATCCCAATGGATGGGGGTTGGGGTTTGCCAATGGTTGAAGAATAGTTTATTAGATAAGATTGCCCTTTAAGCGCTTTTCAAGTACATTTACTGAGCGCTGTACAAATGCTTTAATATGTTTGGGGGGAACGGCATTACAGGCATCAGCTATTTTGGTAGCTAAATTCTTCTTATTCTGAAACTGTGTGATATTGACAGAATAAATATCAAAAATAAAAATAAACTGAAAGGGATTATTGTTTTATTAATTTAAAGATATGAGCCTTTTTATAGACTTTTAGAAAATAAATAAGATGGTCACAGCATGATTGTAAGCTAAAAAAAAAAGAGCATATAGAATACATAACCCTTTTACAGATGAGCCTTCTTTGTATTTTTTATTCTTCTTCCTACTTTGCTACAATTTTGACCTTTCTTTTTTTTTAAAAAATAATAATAATGCTTTATTATCAAAATCAATATATTTTCTATCGTACCGAGTTTTTTATTATTATAAAAGGTGCTTTATGAGTTAGGTGCAATAAAAAGAAGTACATTTAATGTAATTTAGAATTGGTCCAATTATAAAACCCCAACAAAGATGAAAATTTACAAGTAAACGTATGATACGAGAACATGGTCGGCGAGTGTTGTAACAGATAACGAGTAATAAACTTGAATAAGATAATAGTAATGTATGATAGGTTATTGTGGTAAAGAATGGAATTACAAGATTACAACAGGGGATAGGGAAAAGGTATGTCATGAAAATACTGAAATAAATATTCAGTACAAGATAAAGCGAATATAAAATGTTTAAATGAATTAATAGATCGAGTACGGATGAAAGCCAATGTGTTGCAGGTTTTGGATCAGTCTTTTCTTGAGGGAGAGGTATTTGGTCGGGTTGATTTATATGATCGTATTGGTTAAAAAATGACATATAAATATGAGTTGATTTTGGAACGAGTAATGAAAATAGAATGATTAGTACTTCTGTATATAACATGATTGTAAAATCTCGATATGGGATCTGTAAAGAATCCGTTAGTAATTCTAGATTCACCAGTTTCGATAGAATTACGTCTACAGTATAGTGGCCGTATCTTAACTCTAGTGGGAGGATATGTAGTAACGTGAGAATAGCTACTTGTGTCTTGATGTTCTATAAATTTTTTTAGTCAATATACTTTTTTCATCTTGTTGGCTTTTTTTTTATCGTTACCATTTTTTTTAAAAAAGATAAAAAGTCTCTGACGAAAAAAAAAGAATGGTACTTTTATCTGCTCAGCTAATTTCTGTAATACAGCCATTGCACTACCACTTAAATTAGTAATGGAATGACTGTACCCCAAACTTACAAAAAATTAAACTCGCAAAGCAACCATAGATATTCTTCTTACCACTTCGCCTTTTTCTCTCTCTTATTTTTAAACTCTACCATTTCGAGTTTCCCTTTTTTTTTATAAATGTAAATCATATAAATAAAAAGATATGATGTACTAATAATATTCAATATATTTTTTATTGCAGTAAGCCTTTATTATAAACGTGCTTTATGCTGTAGGTAAGAAGATATTTTTAACTTCAGTTAGAACTCCCATAATTATACACGAATAACTATAAAAGCTTGCAAGGAATACAATGAAATAAGAATATTGATCGGAAGATCTGCACTTAGCTACAATTACTAAAATTGCGTAAGTTAGTAGTAACCCCTGATAGATTAAAGTGCTGAAAAAAGGATTTGCAAGGCCATTAGGGACTTGGATAAAGTATACTAAGCCGATAAGCGTATAAATCGTGCCTAAGAGAATGAGAGAGTATAAAATATTTAAAGAGATTAATATATCCAAGAGTGATGAGAGCCAATGCGTCGCTGGTTTTGGTTTGCCCTTTTCTTGAAAGAATGGTATTGAGTCGGATTGATGTGTATTGAATAATACTTTATAAATATAAGTTGATTTTGGAACAATTAATGAAAATAGAATAATCAGTGCTTCTTTGTACAACAAGATTGCAAAATCTGTGTCTGGAAATTCCGAAAGCAAACGTATAAAACTTGGGCCAATCAGTCTCGATAGAATTAAGTCTTTAGTATAATGACCATATTTTAACTCTAGTGGGATTATATGTAGTAGCGCGAGAAGAGCTACTCGTGCCTTGATGTTCTATAGAGTATTTTATCAGTTTTTTTTTTAGTTTGTTAACTTTTTTATCATTACCATTTATTTATTTTTTAAAAAAAAGGAATATAACAAAAAAAGGAATATAACAAAAAAAGGAATATAACAAAAAAAAAGGAATATAATAAAAAAAGGAATATAACAAAAAAAAGCCCTCTTTTTTCTGCTAAGCTAATTTCTGTCACACGTCGAACTTAAAAAAGTTCTCTTACTGCGGCTATTCTAGCACAGAGGAGGAAGCAACATTCGATAATTTTCTAGCCTTTTCTGTTTTGAAGAGATGTGTAAAGGCAATTACTGAAGAAACGAGCTGCGGTACTGAGTTCAAGGTAGAAGAAGTAAGAGGTGTATCCACAAAGGCAGATACACATATAAAGTCAGTAATTGGTAAGGCGTGACTTTTGCTTTTTTGTTTCTTTGTGATACGTGTTTGATTGTTTCTTTTTTATGAGGTTCTTACATACACCATCCTTTTAGTTAATAGAACAAAATTGCTACAGAAGCAGAAAATAATGCATTAAAAGCATTAAGGAGTATCCCAAGTCGAGCCTCTGAGAGAAATGTCTCCTTCTTTGAGTATAGTAGCTCAAAGCGTAAATTTGATGGTGAGAATGTATTTATAATATACAGTAGTGTAATGTTGGGCTGAGATCGTTATATAAGATAGAGTGAGTTCAGATAATATGAGGATTATAGAAATCTCTCTAAGTTGATTTAATAAAGTGATATTTCGATATAGAAGATAGAATATTGATTTTAGGGTAGAAAATAAAGTTTTCTTTGAATGTTTTTCTGGTAATAATCGAATTCTAAAAATTAGGATAACTTAAAACTAAAGTTCCAAAATTTAGATAATACAAAATTTACAGAAAAAGGAAGAACGATGATTTATTACTGTAAAGTAGGATTTGGTTTTATAAAGAGCATTTTTGATCTCCGTCAGAGGTCCTCGAGCTTCACCACAATAGTCGCTCGTTTTAACGGTGTTCGATTTAACAGTACGCTCAATTGAACGGTGAAATTCAGGGGAACGGTTTCTGTCACCCGTTTTAATACCACTTTTACCAGTATTTGATAATTACCAGTATTGGGTATAACGGTGTCATCCAATTCTACAAAACTGCTAAATAGAAGTTTAATCTTCCCCAGTTAATGCTTCGTTTTATCCGCATAAAAAGAAAACTTGTGTGAACAGCAAGTACACATATGTATAATAAAAAATATTAACGAATGTATATAAATACGAGTACATAGTATAAATAAGTCATGATGCGTAAATAGATCATATTTGAGAGATTATAAAACCAGTTGGAGCTCTATCATTAAGGAATCAAACGGTACGATAACATATTGCATATATCTCTTTTTATAATGATATTATTTTAGTTTAAAGAGGAATTGAGAGCTATACTCACGACTAAGTGATTTGATCAAGCATATACAAATATATTCTCATATATATTTACACGTACATGATTATTTCACGCGTCTTTATCCCTTTATGCCTAATTCATATTTATTTTAACTAAGCCTTGCCGACAGCGTCCATTAATAACCATGCCTGAGTAATGATAAGAGGATTGACCATAGTTACATATCTTGACCGAAGACTAGATTAGATAAACACGGCACAACTATTGAAGAAAAAAAGGGAAAATTTGCAAACAATTTATCAGTCTGTTAAAAGTGGAAAAGATAGAAAACGTCATTGCTCCTATGTATTCAATCATTGGGTGTGTTTATTAGTTATTCATAAAAAAAACGTACTGTCCAATATTATTCTAAAAAAGAACCACTCCCTTTTATTTATATCATGATAAAAACTATATCCGTATATATAATCAATACAAATACCTTCCATTAAATGTACTTCATTTTTAGACTTAATTACAACATAATAGTAAACATCAAAAATATTTAAATACAACCATAAAGAGGACTACTATTCTTTTGGAGAGCCTATAAGAAAATAATTGTTACATTAATCTATTCGATTAATTCACATTTAACGATACTTTCATCGATTGTTGTTCTTCGGGTAATCATTTATTGGACATTCGAAATGCGTGGCCTTTTAAAGTTACATATGGTCTGTTTAAAAATACATCCTGGATGTGTGTTTCGGTATTTATTTAATGATCTGAGCTATCATTATTTTAATTCGTAACTTGATATTTTGAAAAAAATAACGTTAGAAGAAATATTCGATTATTGTTTCATCCCAAAAAGCACAAGGTTCTCCGCTTAGAATCAAAGAGCGTACTATCAACTTTTTTTTTAGAAGCCGTAAACCTGTAATTCGTAGTCAAGAAGATGCTCCTTAGATATTTATTTTTACTTTGAATACAGCTACAGAAAAAAAAAAAAAAGGGGCGAGAAATAAATAAATTGTTTAGATTTCGATTTACACATAAAAAGTAAAAAATATTTTTAGTGTATATTACAAAGCTTCTATAATGATCTTCGAGGTCCAATTCTTTGTTACATCGTCCTGTTAGGGTACACAACATAGTATAGTTTATCGTGGCTTGTTTAAAGGCGGTTTATTTTTGTGATAGAGTTACCCTATAGAATTCATTCTTATCTGAGATGAAAAAAAAAAATAGACTTTTTTTGGAAACTTTATTTAAGATTCGAGTGTAATCACTGACAGATTGTCTACTTACGAAAAAAAAAAGGCGTGTATGATTATAATCAATCAAAGAAATTGTTCATATTACTAGGTAACGAGATCACATTTTTTTTCTTAAAGGATAATTACGGATTATTTATCCTTTCCTATTCAGCATCCGATTCTTTTTTTTTTAGCCGAAACTTCGCTACGTGGGTTTATAATTTACTACGCATATTAAAAAAAAAATACATTCTATCTGCAAATACCAATTTTACGACATCATGGCTACTTGTATATCTCCAGAATTTTTTGTTTAGATCGCAGTTGAAGCACTTTTTTTGTTTTTGGTAAAATACGCGGGAAACCCGGGCAAAAAGCGTGACCTTTTAGAAATATACAAAAGCGGCAAGTTACACTATATGTTTAAAAGTATATCCCTCTCTGTTATCTAAAAATTTTTTTTATGATTTACGCCTAAATCAAGATTAGTAGTAACCATACCATTTTAATTTAATTTTTTATTTCTATTCGTATTCGTTGCTAGGGTAACTATAATAAAAAAAAAATACCCAACGAAATCATAAGGATTTTTTTTCTTATCTTTCTCTCATTAAAATACCAGTGGGATGGATGTATATAAATAAAATGAAACGACGAAAAAAAAAAAAGGTGACTGTGAATAAGCAAAAGAAATAAAGTTTTTTTTTTTGTTTGGTTTTTTCTTCTTCTTTTTCTTCTTCTTCTCTTGTATATACCAATAATCCTTCCACACAAGAGAGAATGTCCGGAACTGAAAACTATAAATTACCTGAACAAGTTAAGATCCTTACTCAAACTACCCAGTTAAAGGGTCTTATGACAATTATCCGTTGCAAGGAGACTCCTCGTGCCGATTTTATCTTCTATGCTGATCGTATTATCCGTCTCCTTGTTGAAGAAGGTAAAGTTTTGACAATAGTTTTTTTTTTTTTTTTTTTTTTTTTTTTTTTTTTTTTTTTTTTTTTTTTTTGGAATTAATTTTTTTTTCTTTAGGTTTAAACCATTTGCCCGTCGTCGATAAAAACGTCTTGACTCCTACCAATGCTGAATATAACGGTATTGCTTTCGAAGGCCGTATTTGCGGTGTTTCTATTATGCGTGCTGGTGAAGCTATGGAACAAGGTTTGCGTGAATGTTGCAGGTTAGTTTTTTTTGTAAAGAAATTATGCTGTTTTTTTTAGATGTTAACGTTTTTATCTATTTTATAGAAGCGTGAGAATTGGTAAAATCTTAATTCAACGTGATGAAGAAACTCATCAACCCAAGGTAAAAAAAAAAAATGAGATAGACGTTAAATTTTAATCTGGTGATCTAATTTTTTTTTTTTTTTTTTTCGTTTTAGCTTTATTACGCTAAACTTCCCAAGGATATTGCTTCTCGTTATGTTCTCTTGTTGGATCCTATGCTTGGTAAGTAACTAATGTATATATAAAAAGTAAGCGTTTAATAACCAAGTTTATGTTTTAGCCACTGGTGGATCTGCTATGCAAGCTGTCCAAGTCTTGCTTGATAACAACGTCAAGGAAGACCATATCATTTTCTTAAACTTGATTGGTTCTCCCGAAGGTATTGACGCTTTTGTTCAACGTTTCCCCAAGGTCAAGATTGTTATTGGTGAGCTTGATGCTTGTCTTAACGAAGAGAAATATATCATTCCTGGTTGTGGTGATTTCGGTTGTAGGTAAGTACATCACTTCTCTTCACTATTTATTTTTTTAATTTTTTACTAACTACATATTATTATTAGATACTTTGGTACTGATTAGATTTAAAGAAAAAAATACTTTTAAATGCATGTACATAATAAACGTTGGTAGCATATTCTTTAGAGTCTTGAAACTGTTAAATTTTGTATTAAAATACTTATTATTTGTTATTGTTCTATGCACACTATAAATAGTTGCCCCCAAAAAAAGTGATAACATCATGTCCCTCATGTATGCAATTCATAATACATTTTACAGGTAGAATTTTTGTCACTTTTTTTTTTAACGCGTACTTATTACATCAGTATTCACTATTAAATGACCTTTGTACATATTTTTTTTACTCACTCTTTTTTTTTGACCAAATGTTATATATTGAACTGTTTTAAAAAGGGATTACTATCTGTGACGTGCATGAGTATTACAGCATTCGAAAATCTGGGTTTTTTTTTTGTGTTTATTTAATAGACGAAGTGTGTTTACTTTATATAAAACGACCCCCTTTTTGTCTCGAGTTTTATATACAACATGTCTCTTTTAGATGATTACATGGAGTCGTCTGAGGCGGCTCATGGCACTTCAACTGTACAATATGGTGCTGATACATATACGCCAACCAATGGCTTTGATGGTCTTGACAATGTTCGAGTAAGAAAATACACTCCTATTTTTATTTATGAAAACTCATCTTTTGAATCATATTTAGTTGGAAACGGGTTACGTTTCTACTGGTTTTGGTCAGATTGAAGAACCAATTTTTGGCATCGATTATGTTCAGTTTCAAATGCCAGCCAAGCTTGTCGATATGGCTGTATCCAATAATATTCTTATAGTCGCACTGGATACGTTTCGCTTATTAAGAATTGATTTAGATAACCCGTTAGAAGTTGAAGGTACTTGTTTCACCTATAAAAAAAACTAAGCTAAAGAATCTTTTTATTTATACCTAAAGAAATTGAGATATCACGTAAACCAAGTGATGGAAAAGTAAAGAAAATCTTTTTTGATCCAACTGGTAGGCATTTAATTATTACTACTGATCACGGCGAGAATTATTATTTATATGAAAGATGGAGAAAAACAAAGCAGTTACCAAAGTTTAAGGTAAAAAAAAACACCAAAAAAAAAGGGAAGAAATTCATGTATTATTTTCATAGGGCGTTGTAATTACATCAATTGCATGGAATAAACAAGCTACACTCACTGATCCTTCTACCAAAGAAATTTTAATTGGTACAAAGAATGGTCTCATTTACGAGACCTGCTTAGAACCCACAGACGAATATTTTCGTAGAGAGGAAAAATATTTTAAACAAGTGTATTCTATTCATGAATCTACTATGCCCGTTACAGGTTTATACTTTGAACAGTTTCCTGTAAATAATAGAAAATATTTTGTTATGGCTACAACAACAACAAGAATATATCAATTTATTGGTTTTATTGGTCCTAATAGTGGAACTCATTCGCCTGCTGGTTTTGGTGGTAGTGGTGGTGGTGGCGGTGGCGATATGAGTGAAGATAGAGGCGAAAGAGCCATGTTCGAAAACTTGTTTTCAAAATATGATGTTAATCCTGGTTATCAAGAGTTACCTGGCGAACTTCCTCATAGTGAACTTCATTTCTTTAGTAGGTTTCATGAATTGCAACAGCAAGGTATTGCGGAATCTTTTGCTTGGCTTACTGGGCCTGGTATCTATCACGGTGCTCTTGTTTATGGGTCTCAAAATGTTGGTGATAGTGTTGTCGATAATGTACAACTCTTACAGTAAGTAATTGACAGCGATAAAACAAAAAGTGCATATCTTGAATTTGTCTTTTATTAGATATCCTGCTACTCCTTCAGATGACGATTCTGGAAAACTAGTTACAGAGATTCCTATCTCAGTTGCATTAACAGAATTTCATTTTGTGTTACTTTATAAAGATCGTGTTCGAGCTATTTGTCAATTAAACGATCAAATTGTTTATGAAGAAATGATTCCTATTGTAAGAAAAAGTATGCTATCATAAATAATTTTTTAACTAACATCTCTTTTTTTTTTTAAAAAAAAAAAGGGTCAAGGAGAAACAGTGATTAGTATGGCAGTTGATGATATTAAAAAAACATTCTGGGTTTATACGACACTTGCAATGTATGAACTTACTATCCACAATGAAGAAAGAGACGTTTGGAAACTTTATTTGGAAAAAAAGAGATACAACTCTGCATTACGTTATTGTAAAGATCCAGCTCAAAAGGATAAAGTATTTACAGCACAGGCAAAAGATTATTTTGGTCAAAGACGTTATAAGATGAGTGCAGAGATTTTTGCTGATAGTACTGTACCTTTTGAAGAAGTTACTTTGATGTTTGTTGAAAAAGGTGAAGTGGATGCATTAAGAGTATACTTGACCAATAAATTAAACCGATTACGAAAAAATGTAAGTATTCAATGAAAAAAAAATACGTATTTGATCATTTATACAGAAAAATATTAGGATCAAACACAAAAAACAATTGTAGCAACTTGGTTAGTTGAAATATACTTGTCAAAGTTAAATGAATTAGAAGATTTAGCTTCTTCAGCTCACTGTTCGCCTATACCAAATGAACCTACTAATTTAGTTCCAAACACTGAAGCTTATTTTTTGGAACAGTTGGATGAAGTGCGTGATGAATTTAAATCTTTTCTGGAATCTTATAATGGAAATTTACATCGCCCTACCACCTATAAATTGATTGCTAGTCAAGGTCGTAATGATGAGTTTTTATTCTTTGCTTCGTTGATTGGTGATTATGATAAGGTCATTAGTCATTGGATTACTGAAAAGAATTGGGCTAAAGCTTTGACGGTGTTAAGTAAAGAAGTACGAAAGTAATTTTTTTTTTTTTTTTTTTTTTTTTTTTGTAAGGGCTGTTACTAATATTGATAATATAGGCTGATCCAGACGTATTTTATAAATTCTCTCCTGTGTTAATGGAAAACGATCCTTATGAAACAGTAAATGTTTGGATGAGACAAAGTAATCTTAATCCTAGACAACTTATTCCTGCTCTTTTAAGATATGATCATAAGAAATTAATGGAAAAGGCTACACAAGTACGAAATTTATATAATGCTTTATTTGTTTTATTTATTCATTATTTTATATATAGAATCAAGCTATTCGTTACTTATCACATGTAGTCACTTCTCTTAATAATACCGACCCCGCCATTCATAATTTCTTACTTACACTTTATGCAGCACAAAAAACTTCAGATGAAACAGCATTATTAACATTTTTGAAGAACGAGGTAAGAAAAAAAAAAAAAGTAAAAAAATAATCAGTTGCTAATATCTCTCTTTTTTTTTTAGGGTCGAGAGATGCATTATAATTTGGATTATGCTTTAAGATTATGTACTCAAAATGGTCGTACTCAAAGTTGTGTTCACATCTATAGTCAAATGGGATTATATGAAGAAGCAGTTAACTTGGCTCTTAAAGTAAGGTTTTTTTTCTTTTTTTATACAGCAGAAATTGACATGTTATTACTACCTAGAATCACGATTTAGAACTTGCGCGTATTAACGCAGATAAACCAGAAGACGATGATAAATTACGCAAAAAACTTTGGCTTACGATTGCTAAACATGTTGTTCATGACAATAAGGATATCAAAACTGCACTCGAGTTTTTAAAGCAAAGCAATTTACTAAAAATAGAAGATATACTTCCATTCTTTCCTGATTTTGTGCTGATAGATGATTTTAAGGTAAACTTTTTTTATTTATATTCATTTGATGGCTTTTACTTACAAAATAAAAAAAAATAGGAAGAAATTTGTACAGCATTGGAAAAGTATAATGACACCATTGATGATATAAAGATTGAAATGGATGAAGCTACTAAAAGTGGTGATAGTATTCGACTTGATATTCGTGAATTACGAAGCAGGTTTGTTATTTATTTTTTGTTATGTATACGAAAAAAGTCTTACTTATTTTTGAAAAATAGATTTGCACTCGTTAATGCAGCTGATAGATGTTACTGTTGTAATTATCCACTTTACATGCGTAACTTTTATATGTTTCCTTGTCAGCATGGATTCCATGGAGATTGTCTTACAGACAAAGTAAGGTTTAGAATTTGTTAAAAAAAACAAACAAACAAAAAGCAAAACACTGACATCATTTTTTTTTAAAAAAAATAGATGTATAAGGTATTACCTTCTAGGAATATGAAACGAATCAGAGCTATTCAAGATCTTATATCTAAAGAAACGAATTCACCAAGAAGTTCACCTGTAGGACCTACGACCAAGTTTATGAATACAGCAAAGAACGTGATTTTCCCATCTGATGCAGTTATTGAAGAAAGTAAAATTGATCAAGATTTAGTTATGGGCAAAATTGAGCAATTACGCGAAGAATTGGATGATATTGTTGCCAGTGAATGTGTTTTATGTGGTGATATTATGATTAAATCTATTGACCAACCATTTATTGGAGACGAAGAATCGGACGTTGCTACAAGTTGGGCAATCTAAAGTTTTTACCATATACCTTAATAATATTATTAAAAAAATAAAAATACTTTTTCTCTTTTTTCTTTTTTATTTAGATAAAATTTTATTGTTACAGTAAATAAGACGCCCATATCCAGTTTGCTGGAGGCGGAGGGGGTATAAAAGTGGGTGGTACTTTATGAATTAAGTCATTATCTTTGCTATCAGTGATGATGTATTGATCCCAAAGTCTTCTGTTTCTTAATAACGCTTCTAATGATTGATCAGATTCGCACCAGTATCTATAAGCTGTTTTATCTATTGACATATGTCTCCAAACATCTTGTTTATGAACAGTTAATTTTTTAGATGGCTTTTGTTCTTCTTTGATTAATCCGTATTCTTCTTCTTCCAGCCTTTGTTGCTCCTTTTGGTTTGATTCATGCCACTTTTTCACTTGATTAAAGAACTGATTACCATCGTCAGCAAAAAAATGACCTTTGGCTTCTAATTTCTTTCTTCTTAAATTTCGTAACTGCGTTAATTTTGACAGGATACGCGAAAACTCTTTGATCTTTAATTTATCTTTTGGTTCATTTCCAGTTTCTTGAAGGATACTTTTATTGTTTATAGTTTTTAACAAGTTGGATGGAGTCATTGTAACTCGCCATTCAATATCTTTAATCCATTTTTCGTTCCTCTTTAAACGTTGTCGACGTATTTGTTGAACACGTTTTCTGTGTCTTTTTTGCCAGTTTCCATGTCGTTTTAGTTTCTTTTGTTTATAATTTAAATTTTTTATTAAATGATCGTCGTCTAATATTCTACCAAGATGAATGAGCTTCGCCTATTATGCATGTTAAAAAAAAAGTTTATAAAAAAGGAAAAAGTTGATATTTACTGCTTCTAAACCCAGGTTTCTAATACGTGTTTGCCATTCATTTTCGGAATAGGCTTCCAAGTTATTTTTATTGTCTAATTCAGCTTTTAAATGATTGTATAAACCAATGGCTTCTGTTAATTGAGCTTTTGTTTGGTTAATGGACATGACTTTTGGGAAATAATAGAGAGAAATATTAAATACTCCGTTTTTTTTTTTTATTATTATTATTATTTAGACGAAACACTCCCTTTCAAAAAAAAAAAAAAAAAAAAAAATACAGCTTATTTTCTCTTTCCTACTATGTTATACTTTGGATCCGGATCTGGATGGTGAACGTATTTATATGGACCAAATTGGTCTGGTTCTGTACATCCCCTTCTTTTCAATTCACCAATCATGGTTCTAGCCTTATCCTTTAACTGGGGCCCGGTTCTATTATCGAGTGCAGGTTTTACATATATAATGATATCAGCCCAATAAGGTCGACGAAATTTTCTTAATCCATTTTCGAGGGCAGCTACTTCTTCCTTTGTCCATGGCGTACTTGGTTTTCTGATTTTTCGTTTGACAATACGTTCATTTGGTAAAGTGAACGTTTCGCTCGTTTCACTTGGTTCACTTCGGTCACTTGGTTCACTTCGGTCACTTGGTTCACTTCGGTCACTTGGTTCACTTGGTTCACTTCGGTCACTCGTTTCACTTGATTCATTCGTTTTACTTGGTTCATTCGTTTTACTTGGTCCACTCGTTTTACTTGGTCCACTCATTTCACTATCTTTTTTTAATCAAATTACAGTTAAAGATGCTTTTCAATTGTCATTTTTTACATGTTCCTTTTTTTTTTACCTGAATCATGATTGTTTCCAGTCTCCTCTTCAGTTTCGTCTAACTGATCACATTCGGGGTCAGATACAGGGTTTTCATCATCAGAACTCATAATCTCTTCGCAATGAATCTCAGGAAATGTCTCTAGTTCTGTTACTCTTCTTCCTTTTGGTTTTTCGTTGATTAGTTTGGAAGATTTGGCTTTTTCTGAATCACCTGCATTAGGTGTAGCGATATATGTGTTTGCTGTTTTTGCCTTCTTTTTCACGCTAGGTTCTTCTCCACTCCTATGCATGTATAATATTAGTAACAGAAGAAGAAAAAATGATCAAGACAATGACACCTACTTTCTCTTGAGAGTGATTTGTAATTTGGGGGTCAGATTTTTCTACAAACCAATTGTCAACTATACGGGATATTTTTTTAGCAAAATGTAATATACATACATATCTGTTTCGAACAAAGGCTCCTAATGTGTCATCGTTAAACAGAGAGGGGATGTTTACAATCTCGTCTCTTGATTCGCTCAGGAGCTAAAATATAAATGATTTATGAGTATTGCAAAATATGATTATATAAAGTTTTTTTTTTTACTTTTAAGCGGTAACAATTAACAGATGCCGGAACGTCAAAATTAGCTTTGCCAGGTAAGAAATACAACTTGTCAAGTTCTTTAGGAAAGAAATCTTCAATTGCTTTTGAGATATCGCAATTTTTATTTTCTTTACAGTGAGTAGCGAGAGCGAAATGTCTTAACTTTACATAGAATTCGATTTCTTCCGATGTCACTTCTTTGTCGTATATAATACTCCTGAAAAAGTTATTGACACAGGTTTCGCATTCTCTGCCTTTAAGAACGTTATAAGTAAAGATGGCGAGATTGATCATCTCGATTTGGTTCAAGTAGTTTTCAGTTTTTGACTCGTCGAATACTGGATCCATTTTAAGCTTATTAATTGAATGATCTGGAATAAGAAATAAACCTTGATCAATTGACTCTTTGTTTTCTATTTGTATAAAAACATGTTAAAAAAACATTCTTCTCCCTCTTTTCTCAAAATAATTATACTTTTAATAAATTTGTACAGCTTTTCTTCATCAGCATCGAGTTTGTTTTTAGAAATGTAGCTTCCTAATAGTTTATTACTGACATCCAGTAACGATTTTAGAATCGCTAAACGTTCCTCACAAGTCATTTTTTAAAGAAATAAACAAATGAAAATAAATGTCAATAAATCACCGTTTTAATTATTACGAAAAAAAAAAGGACTGTTAAAAAAAGATATGATCAAGTAAGTGTTATGTTCTGCGGTTGTAAAGTGCTTTCTACAATGTACGCATATACTTTTTTTTATCAAGTATACAGAAGTACAGTATACTCGATGTGTATAATTATTTTCTGCGTGAATTACTTTTTATAAACAAAAAAAATTATAGCATTTTAGATATAAGTTACTGAAATATACAACCAATGAGCGTTAAGTTTAATTTATGTTTTAGTATTTGATATGTACATTATTGGATTTTTTTTTGCCCATTCTTCTTTAAAAGAGAAAAAAAAGACTTCGTCACAAAACTTTGGGCCAATGAGAGGAAAGCTTGGTCAGAGGATGGTTTTCATATGTTTTTTTTACTTGTAAAATAGCATTTCTTTATTACTTTTTACTAATACGTTTAAGCTATAACTATAGATATGATTAATATTTTTATTGACAACTATCAATAGGATAAAATAAAAGATTATACCATTTCAATATTTTTAGCTTTAGTTCAAAATAAACAAATCATGCAAATTTACAAATCCAGAAAAAAAAAAGTAGAGAAAAAAAAACGTTTAAAAATCATCACTTCTTATTAGTAAAAGTACTAATAGATAAGCTAATATGTACGAATCTGAAAATGCAGTACTTTTTCATGTGATTCTGATCATACTACTTGTTATTATGGTTAATTATATAGTTTTTGTTTATTTTGGTGTTTTAACTTTTATGACAAAAACTACTCTTTTTTATAATTTAGTGATAATTTTCAACCGTTATTACTTGTTAGTAAAACTACATGGAAATAAGCTAGTATTATTATGAAAAATGTGATCCAGCCCTAAGCGACACGAATTCTGTTATTGCTTTTCATAAGTAATCAGACAGTTTTTGTGTTTGCATCTTTCAAAGTTTATAACGAGAAATATTGTTATTTATTGTTAGTAAAACTACATGGAAATACGCCAACGTAATTATCAAAGATATAGCCCACATTTAAGCGACACCAAATATACTATTATTGACTATAGTCCATTAGACAGTTTGTTTTTAACTCTTATGATGAGAACCACTTTTGTTAAAAATCTCAGCGATGATTTTCAAGCGTTATTTTGTGTTAGTAAAACTACATGGAAATACACTAACCTTATTACCAAAGATATAGCCTACACCTAAGCGACACCAGATATATTAGCATTGACAATATTCTATTAGATAGTTCTTTTTATTTTGTCAATCTACTAAACGTTTACAGAAATTTCCTTTTATGGAAAAAATAAAATTTGCAACTAACATGGGAGTCTTTTTTTTATTTTTTTCTTGAAATTTGAATTTTGAAATTTTTTTTCTTTTAAGAGAACACTTTTTTTTTATGGTAACTTATTCTAGTTATTCCTGGTGTCATGGATTTACACCATTTGTATTCTATTTTTTAAAAGTGTACTCTTCTATTATACTTTTTTTATTCATTCAATTAAACTAAAAGAAAAACTTTTCTCCTGCTTTCTCAGATATCTTCCTTCGACCAACCAAACATCTTGGCTATATTCAAAAGAAGAAATATTTTTTCTCAATAAAATTTCCCTTCTACAATTGTATTTGTCCTCTCCTCACTCGTTAGTAAGATAGGAAGACTATCGTCGTTTTCACTATATCCTCGTCTTCCTATCCCACTTTCTTCTTTCTCTCTTCGTCTCCAGTTTTCATTCAATCGAATGGTCACTTCGCCAGTTATTTCATCTAATAATTTTTTTTAAGACGACACACACTCGAATCCTGTCACTGGCAAACGCAACGTCCTGGTCACTTCGAATCCTCAAAGGAATATCCTTCAACGACCAAAACTGCTCCTTCAAGATACTAAAAGCATGTTCGATTTTAATACGCATAATGGCGATATACGTATTAAATTTTTCGGTTGCCTTTGGTCATTGTTAATTATGTGGCTTTCGACCCACAGTACAAGATATTATACGCCTTGTATCCTCCATCACCGAGCACGTACTGGTCTCCAGAAAAGAATTCCTCGGGATTAGAACCTGGTATTGATTCAGAAAGGGCGCACATGTCATGACTACTTCCAAAATAGCCCGTCGAAATGTAACGGATTCGTTTCTTACCGTCACATACGGTTATGCTGTTAATACTGTATGCTGATTTCCGAATAAAAGATGCGTCTTTTTTCCAAGAGGGAACGTACATCAATTTGAAATTGGAACCGTCGACAAAACCTATCAGATTTGGGGATCCGAAACGTTCGTCGTTTATCTGTTGCTCAATAAAGGAATTCTTGATGTAACTCTGGCGACGACACCACATCAAAGAGGCGGTAAAGAAATCTTTGCATAGAATTCTCTAAAAAAAATAGTTTGATTACTAATATTTAGTTAAAGATCTTTTAGCTGTCTTTTTTAAACTTACTTCCGACACTGGATCGTCCAGCCAATCGATTATAAGATACGCGGTTTCCGTTAGAATCTTGCTTTTCAATACTAAGTATGGCAATTTGGAGACGTACATCGGTCTGAGGGTTTATTGGGATAGACCGGTAGTATCAATGGTCTTTTATCACCTCATTTGTTCTTGAAAAGAGCAAGGTTTAACTTTATACACTTCGCCAGCTACTAATATCAAATATGAATTATAATTGATAATAGTTTGAATAGGCTTCCTTGGTTTGTAAGGGCTGCTGCTGTAGGCGAAATGAAGTTAATAATTTAACTCTTTCGGTGTACATCGCGAAGCTTTTTTTTTTTTTTTTTTTTTTTTTTTTTTTACGACGAGAGCCACTCATAAAACCAGTTTTCGAGCCCTGAAATTACAGCGACTTTATTCTTTCTACAGATGGACCTTTTTTATTAAAAAAAACGTTGGGCTAAAGTCTAGCAAAATCTTTTCATCGGATGTGTACGTGATGCAGAGACCCAGTTTTTCCAAAAACCCGAATTAACTCTACCAGGACACCACTCCCCCCCCCTATATGTACTTAATTTTATCATGGCCTAAAAGAATCACCTGTTTGGCGGGCTAAGTTCGATAATATTTCCTCTCTTATCCTTTAATATTCTATTTGCACTTGCAAAAGAAAAAAAAAACCAGTAAACCTTGTTGTTTTGATCCTCTACTTTAATACTGAGTTCCATACCGTTTATAGCTCATGCGAATAGTATAGATTAAAAAGACAATTCTTTAGTTATAGTTCATCAAGAATAATTGGAGACTACTTACAAAAAAAAAGTTATTAATATCTAAAGAGAAGTATACATATTTCATCTGTTTTTCTTAGAACTTTTTTCCTATTATCCGTAACAGTTTTTATTTGAGAAGCCAATATGTCACTGACAAAAAAAAAAAAAAAAAAGGGTGAGATCCGTTAGTAGAAACATGTATGTTTACATATTAGGGGGGCGTCAATCTCAAATCTCATTAGACTCGAATAAAAATAACAGAATATTAACGACCTCATAATGATTTAATTCGTTAGGTTTACTTCAGCGTATTAGCTTGTATGCTATAACTGAAAGGTATAAGCATAAATACTAAATTAAAGAGATATGGTTATTACATTTCTTTATAACATACAAAAAATAATGGTAATAACAATATGTGAAGACCTCTAAATCAAATTGCCAGACATATTTTGTTGTCGACCAGTCACATCATTTATAAAAGTTCCTAATATTTTTATCTAATGCGAAGAGCGGTCATTAGGTTCATTTTTTTTTTATAAAAAGAATAAATTTCGTTAGATTGACATTGACGCCCCCTATTGCAGTTGTGCATTTTTTTTTTACGGCGTATCATGGGTTACAAAGATATTTTACCAAAAGACAAATAACATAACTCATATGATATAAAAAAAGGACCAAATGAGCTATACGTGAGAGATTTTAGTACATTATAACTTGTCTCTCGGCCCCCTTACACCTAAATGCATATAAAATTCGCTTATAAAAGTGTCATGAAAAAAAGATATTTCTTTCTACTCAGAAAATTAAAAAAAAATGCAAAATATTATAGCTCTTTTGTTTACTCTCTGTTGTATTGCTATTAGTTTTGTTACGGCTGCAGGAACGTACAAATGTCCTGCTCGTACGGATCCTAAAGAAGTCATGTATTTTACATATGTAAAGGATTGCAGAATGTATTATGACTGTACTACTGGCGTTGCCGAGAAAAAAATGTGTCCCAATGGTGTCTTTTTTGATTCTAGAACTCGGTCCTGTGTTAATTTCCTCAAGGCTGATTGTATTCATTAAATAACATTTTTGTAAAAGGGAAAATGTTTTTATTTAATAAAGCATATACATATATATATTCTCAAATTGTACATTTCTTTAACTTAGTGGTATATTTCGAACTTGATTACATGCTTCAATTTATCCTTTGTGTGAGCGTTTCAGACTCCTTAAGTTGATTACGTTTCACCTTATTCGTTAACTGTACCTCCATAAAAGCTCAATTGGATTCATTTATGGAGAATGAGAAGGGGAATATATTTGTAGTTTTTGTTTTTATATTCTCTACCATCGCACTTACTTCACTCGAGGAATGAATAGAGGGAGAAGTATCCTTGATAAGACAAAAGCCTTTCATTTCAGGATATATGTTCACCCAAGATGTCCAATGTCTATCGTATAAAATGAAGGTAATAACCAGTTGTATTAACAGATTTCATGCAAAAAAAAAAAAACAAGCTGATTATGAATTAAGAAAAGTAAAAAAGATCTCAGTTGTAATGAACCGTTGAATACTTTATTTTCGTTTTTGGGTTTTTGGGTGATGTTTTGTGTTTCCGAGTTTTCTGTCTTGTTTCCTACTTCTGCAAATATAGTTTCGCTTCGTAATTAATCGTCTTGTTCCCTCGCTATGACAGCTTGAGGACTTTAAATAAAAACTGAGGAGTTTCGTTTACGCCCTATATTTTGGAAGAGAAAAAAAAAGCTGAATTATGCAAATAGCAATTTTATTTATTTGTTTCTTCCCATTTTTCATATATACAATGGTAATCTAGTTAAAACCAACTACTCGTGCCCGAAAATTGTGTAATCTCCAAATAACGTACAGTATTTGACCACGAGTATCCTTTTTGGCTGAAGACTAGAGTTTAATAACGATATTCTGTCTTAGTTCTAGGGGGTCCTCGAGACGATGATGGCAAAGGTATTTTTTTTTTAAAAAAAAAAGATCTAATGCTAATATAATCATATATATTAATGGTGCACCTATTGAGCAGCACAATCAAGTGCGTGGCGGTAGAAGAATAAGAAGAAGACATTGACGATAGAAAGGGGGAAAGCATCCTAGGCGTAATCGTATTTTCTCTCTCTTTTTTTATTGTTAACAATAAAAATTATTAGTCACACGTCAGTGAGTGGTTGGACTAGAAAAAAGCGGGGGACTGTAAATAAAAGAGAAAGAGAAAGAGACAAAAGATGGTACACGTTCTATTATACGTTCAGGCAAAAAGTATGGCGTATTTTCTTGTATAAACAAGTCGTAGACATGTTCTTATATAAAAATGATCAAATATATCGCATATGCTATTTTATCAGCCTACTACTTATGTATTTTTATCTTTTTTTTAAAAAATAAATAAATAATTTTTCTTTCTTTTATACATCTTTTTCTTTTATGTCCGTACAAAAGGATATTGTTCTTAAAACAACCGCCGCGCATAAGATTACTTCTTACAAACGTCCAAATGTGTTCCACCCGAGTATAATATTGTAAAGTTAAAGCTACTTTTTTTTTTGGCACTTTACAAAGGTAACAAAAAAGCAATACACCACACTTTCTTTCTGAACGTGTAAATAGAACGTGTACCAAGAATTCCACAGAAAAAAAAAAAGAAAAAAAAGAAACCAGTTGGTTGTGGAGTGGATTAATTGCTCAATGTGAGGATAAGGAGATATATTATTATTTCCGTATTGCCAGTAGATAATCCAGAGTTGGTATAGAAAAGTGGATATGATTGAGAAGTGATATTTAGCTTCACGAACATTTAGAGGAAGTTGTAGTTTGCGGATTGATTGGTATAACGTATCAGAGGAAATACTAATATTGGTAAAGTATTGCTGTAGGACTAATTTCCAAAATTTACACGTAGTCTTAATGATAATCAGGTCAAATATAGCTCCATGACTTCTAAAAATGAGACAAATAAGATAAAAAGAGAAAATTTTGAGCACATTATCGACAATAACATTAGTAACGTCACATACAAGCTCGAACTAGTGAGTCTTCCAGAAAATCGTACATAAGCTCATGGGGCTAGACAAACTAAAGTGAAAATAAAATTTATTAGGTCAAAGATAACAAAAGTCTTCGATCTGCTCTACAAGCTTGTAAGGTGAAACCACGTACTGATAAGGAAGGATTAGTTCTTCGCATTTATAACTTCATGTAGATATATAAAAAAAAAGGCTAATTATTTATGTTTAACCTGCAAATACATGTTGAAAAACCATGGATTTTATCAAAGGAGTATAGAAGTTTGTATTCAGAGCTCGATTTTCAAGTGAAATTCTGGGGGTTGTTGTTTGAGACTAGGTTTGGGTGTAAGAAGAACATCTTGTTGTATTGTTAATATCTAAAAGACTTGCCACTATGTCAATGCACGCACTTTCCATTTTACTAATTATGTTTCCTCGATTCCTTACTTATAGGGGTAACATTATGAGCCAAGCTTGTAAGGGCATTAACCTAAGGTTCAAACTTGACTCGAGGTTGCTGGTTTGGAAAGAAGATGCTGCTTATCTTTAATGGTGGTACTGGAGAAGTAGCCAAAATTGCAACACCATTCAAGTTATTCGCTATCAAGCGTCACCTGGATGATTTCTTGAGCTCAGCTAGATATCTAGATGAAAGCGACGTCACCGAAGTAAAGCTCCCTATTGTACCGATAATGTGCGTTACTGGCTATTTGCACGGTTTACACAGCAATACCACACCTACTGAAAGTGATCTGACATCTTTAATAAAAAGCATTTTATTAAATACACTTGCAGTGATATGAAGTCCAAAACAGAAGCTTATTACTTTTTTATCATCTAAACACAAAATATCTTTTTTTTACAGTCATTCAGTCTTTTGATGCAAAAAAATAAAATAAAATTAAGTGTCATATTTTTATTTAGCCGTGTGCTTGGTGGTGTGTCAAGAATTCCTTTTTCTTAAATACACGTCTAGTGATATGAAGTCCAAATACCAAATTTAGCATGGATAATATTATGAAATAAAAATTACCTGGATTATTTTTCTGGTGGCATCGCAACAAATTATCATATTTTATCTGCTCTTAGTTAAAGAGCATTCATAAAGCCTTATTTGGTGGTGCTGTGCAAATAGCCAACCCCGCTCGAGTCTCATCTACAAAAAGAATGGGATCGTCTTGACCTTGAGGTTATTAACAATTTAGTCAGATCCATGCCTGATTGATGCGCTGCTGTTGTTCAGGCTAAAGGTGGAAACACCCATTATTAACCTCTTTTTTTTTTCTCTTTTTTTTCTTTTTTTTTTAATATATTATTAAATTGTTACGAGAAAAATAAGCTTTCCAAAACATGATCTTAATGTTATATCTGTTTTTTTTTTAAAAAAAAGGCCCTGACTTTCCTACAAAAAAATACGATAGTTTCTCTCTCTCTCTTTTTCTTACTTATTTTTTATTCTTTATATTTTTTTTTTTATAAATATACAAACTTTGATATTTTATGCAACTTATGGTGATCTGTGCCTGAGGGACCGTATACAAAAAAAAAAAAAAAAAGAAAAAAAAAACTCCTGTTTTTCATGTGAAGTCAGTATATAAAAGAAAAAAGCAATATGTCTTAAAACATCTCTCGGTAACCGAAACTTTATGATTATGCAAAATGACCAATGTATAGTTATCTCGACCGAGTATACTTTTGAGGGGGAATAAGTGTAGAGCCAAATCCTTTTATATGATCACCTTTTTTTTTTAACAGTAACCACATAACAGGATTTATGGAAGGTTTTGATCGCCTGATCTAGAAGTTTCTTTTTTTTTTTTTTTTTTTTTTTTTTTTTTTTTTTTTTTGCGATTAACGATGGGTTTTTTATTACCAATTATATAACCACGTCCCTTTTCGTCTCCGTGCGCGTAACCCCACACACATCTTTCTGTTTGATTTAGGAAAACAAAAAATATACTATATGAAAACTATATCAAGTATTTTAGATGTAATACATTACAGAACAAAAAGTCGTTTTTTTTTTAAATTTTTTTTACCCCAGTTTTTCTTCATATACTCTAACTTACGTCCCCTTTTTTTTTACGCCCAAAAGTTTTAATATAACGAAAAAAATGTATTTCTTCTCGAAAAAAAAAACGTTTTGTTTGTTCTTGTTTTCTATTCGTTCATATCGTGTTTCCTACTCTCCCTAACAAACACACATGACAAAAACAAAGTTGTTTTTTTTATTACAGAAGGAACCTGTTTAGCCACCAATTACACCTGATCACACTCGTATATAAAAAAAAAAAAACGGGATATCCCTTATTCGTACAGATTAAATTTCGATCTACATAAAAATGATCGGACATCAACTATAATATTATCAAAGGAGAGAGGAAAAAAGTAACGATTTACAGCGTTGACAGTTTATAGTTGCACTATATACATCTTTTCCGGTATATTTTATCCCGTCTATGTGTTAGTAATCTTTCCAATCACAGCTGTCCGTGTCGTCTCTGTGTCCGTGATCTTTTTCAAGCTATCTACAACTTTTTTTTTATAGTTATTATCACAAGGGAATAAGCGCTTTGCATGCTTCATTGTGCGCCGTACAACGAAGAAAATAGGGGCCGTTAAGGCCAATCTAACGAGCTTTATTTATTTTATAATTGGTCAATAAAAGAAAAAAAATGGAACTAATGAAGTGCTCCTACTGCTTTTCGCATTAGATTGAAAAATTAGGAACTTTTATAATTGGTACGTGTTCTATTTAAACTTTCAGGCAAAAAAAGTTGTACTTTTAAAAAAATGATTAAATAAATCGCTTGAGAAAATAGATCCCAACCTAAGCTGTATATACTCTATCATTTTTTGAAGAAAAAGCTTTAGTTGTGTATACTAGTAAGTATATATATATATATATATTTTATATGTACATCTATTAAAGGAGCTTATATTGATTATTCTGCATTTTTTTTTCTAGCTTTTTTTTTTCTTTTATACTGTTCTTTCTAAAGTAACTGCTGTACATAAGAGTACTTGTTGTCAAAAATGCTCAAATATGCTCAACCAGACAGTTATATCGTATAGTTCATTATGGGAGCTGTTATTTTTATTGGGTCCGAAAAAAGAAGTTAGGGTGAATTTGCTGAATCAAATGTGTAGTAGATTAAAATCAAGGCCACTAGTAGATCATGTTTTCGTTTCTTATAGCAACTGTATCCATGAGCTCGATCAACCCGAAAAAGGTGTGCATTAGTGGCGAAATTTAGGTAAAATTAAGCTTTTTTTTTAAAAAAAAACGAGGCACTAATAAGAATTTTGGGATTTCTTTTTTATGTCAATATTACCCCTTTTTTTCGGTGACAGACGATCGATTTTTTTTTTTGTCAAGGTCGGATAAATGTAACAGTAAAGGAGATCATGCTGTGTAAAAAATGCGTTCACCCCAAACATTTTTTATAAAAGTGCATCATCCTTATAAGTATAAATAAAATAAATATGCAAATAGGTTTTTTTTTTTTTTTTTTTTATGAGGGAGGGGTTATACTACTATTTAAGGGGATTTGTTGTTAAAGAGGAAAGAAATATCGATAGGACTAGAATGTTAAAGAATGTCCTTTTTGTCGTGTAATTAGTTTCAGATTGTTTTTAGTATATATGAATATTCTTTATGTCTTTAGTGTAACTTAACATGAAACAGTGAAAAAAAAAAGACTTCTCTCTTTTTATATATTCAACACATTGAAATGTATTTTACAAATTAGTCATTTTTTAATTTGTTCTACCTCCTTTCGATATGTTCTTTTTCTGCTACTTGACAGAAATTTATGTTTTTTTAGTTTAAAACAAATACCCTTGAGACCATATTGAAATCTGTTTGCTAGTTCGTGGTAGCTATCCAATAAGAAGGTACACTAAAAAAACCTTCAACTCCGATGAAACCTACCGCTTGTTTTTTATTTTTCCTGTAATATTTTTCGTTTTTTTTTTTTACTGTTTTTTTTATTATTATTACTGTTTTTAATTAAATACGAAAATGGCTGGAAAAGGTGTGGTTAGAAGCATGTAAGTGTAAACAAAAAAAAGTTTATTTATAATGCTTTTTTTAAAAAGAAAAAGAAAGAAAAACGAAAAAAATAACCACGCATTCTTAAAATGAAGTAAAAACTATGCAAAAGGATTCTCAGAAGTTCAGATTAAAGTAAGAGAAGCTACTTCAAACGATACATGGGGACCAAGTGGATCTTTAATGAACGAGATTGCTCAATTAACGTTTAATGAGTAAAGTTATTTTCAGTGATGAACAAAATTTCTCGGTTATTAATTTTTTTTTAAAGGCATGATTTTATTGAAATTATGGATATGATCGATAGAAGATTAAATGATAAAGGAAAAAACTGGCGACATGTATTTAAAGTAAGTTTTGCATACAAAAAAAAAAGACTTGGGTCAATTCGTTTTTTTTAATATATACAAAAAGGCTTTGCTCTTGCTTGATTATTGTTTACATGTTGGATCTGAAAATGTTGTACTTTATGCCAAAGAAAATATTTATGTCGTGAGAACTTTAAAAGAGTTTCAACATATTGACGATACTGGAAAAGACGTTGGGTTTAATAGTACGTGTTTCTTCATCACAAAAATAAAAATACTAATTTATTTTGTAGTACGTCAAAAGGCAAAGGATATTACGAGTTTATTGTTGGACGAACAACGTTTAAAAGATGAGCGTAGGTCTAGACAACACATGCAAGATAAAATGTCGAATGTTGGAGATTATATGAACGATATGATGTTGGTTGGAAAGACAAGTAGAGGGGTAGAGGATCACGCTACTTATCAGCATCCTGGGTATGTCGATGAAGACCAAGATTTAAAAAAGGCTATTGAAGAAAGTAAGCGTATGGCCGAACAAGAATTTAGAAATCGTGGTGAAGGGTTTGTACCTTTTTTTTTTTTTTTTTTTTGTAGGTGTGTGTGTGTGATACTCATACTTTTTTTTATGTATTAGTACGGATGCTGATTTACAAAGAGCGTTAGAAGAAAGTGAAAGAGAAGCAAGGGAGAATGAGCGAAAGAAGAGGGAAGCATTAGAACGTCAAAACCAAGACAACTTATTTGGTAACCAACAAGTGTAAGTAATAACTTTTTTTTTTTCTGTTTTATTTGTGCGTGCTAAAAATTCTGTTAGATTCCAACCATTCCCTGCTACACAAAACTTTGATTCTTCTTTTAACCCTTACAGCGTACAACCACAGGCTACCGCTATGTCATTTGCAGAACCTGTTCAGCAACAAGTTCAATTCCAACAGCAACCTCAATTCCAACAGCAACCTCAATTCCAACAACCACAGCAAAATTATTCTAACCCCTACCAACAAACTGGTGGCGGATTTAACCAATTTGGACTTCAAGCACAAATGACAGGTATGCCTCCCCAACAACCACAAATGACAGGTATGTCTTCCCAACAACCGCAATTGACTGGTGCGGCAAACAATCCATTTGGAGCGCAACAACAACAACAAAACAATATGTTCGGAACACCAACTGTAGTCAATTCTCAGGTGAGTTTTACTTTTGTATAACCATATGGCTCGTGCATTTATATTTTTGTTAAAAAAAAAGATTACTGGTATGCAGCAATCACCTGGTATAGCAAATTCTACAGACCCTCGTTTCTCTAAATTAAATAGTCTGTTGGCTAACAGAGAGTAAGTTGTAACACACAAAAATAAGATGACAGTTACATGACATCACTGACCCTTTTTTAATTGTGTAGTGATGGAATGGATACGTTTGGTAACACAGGAAATTTACGTATTCCATAGTATGTATTACAAAAAAAAAAAAAAAAAATACAAATATATTTTCTAACTTTCTTTTTAGTGGAACAGGATTTGCTAACAGTTTGGTACCACAAAATAATAATAATAGTCAAGATATATTATCTATCACAGATAGTCCATCCACATCATTTTCTCAGGTATTTTATATATATATATATAGTATACTAAAAAACAGATCCGAAAAAACTTATATATAATAATAGCCTTTTGGTCAACAACCTAATCGTAATCCATTTGGACAACCTTCTTCTAATGGTACACCCAATCTCAACGCGGGTCAACCGCAAAAGAGTTTATTAGAAATGATGCAAGAACAAAAATCACAACAACAACAAATGACACAACCACAAATGACAGGCTTTAATCAACCTCAAATGACTGGTATGCAACAAGGTTTCATGATGAACCAACAACAACAACAACCATTTGGAAACCAGCAACAACCGTTTGGAAACCAGCAACAACCACCTTTTTTTTAAAAAAGAGGGACGTGTGGGAATAAATTAATAGAAGTTATTATTTGTTACGATAAAAAAGCGTCATTCTATTGTAACATATTTAAAACTGAGATTGTAAAGAACAAAAGAAAAAAGTGCAAAAAAAAAAGAAGGGATTTTCTAGGAGGAAAGTTTTTTTTTTTTTTTTTTTTTTTTTGAGGAGGTTATTTGTGTATTATTAAAAGGAAGATTTTTGTTGTTGTTGTTTGTTATACGGAACAATTGCTATTAAAAAAAAGGAGGATTATGGGGGTTTTTTTTGTTGTTGATAGAAGAGTATAGAAAGTATTACCAAAAGTTATAAGATTGTTACACTAATCAAAAAGAAATGCATATTTTAATGGTAGAGATGTATATATTAAAAAAAAATAAAAAATAATACAACTTTATCCTAAAAAAAAAAAAAAAAAAAAAAAAAAATAAGAAGGTCGAAATTTTTTTTTCCTTTTTTTTTTTTTTTCTTTCTTTCTTTCTCTTATAAATACTTTCTCTTTAAAAATGTCAAATAATAATAATAATAATAATAAAAAGCGTGTTACGTTAAATAGAAGAAGTTCATCTCTATTACTAGACTACCAAGCTATGATTCCTACTGGTAAAGAACAAGATAATAATGGTATAAGCAATGAATATACCCGTCAATTAGTAGCAAGTGCCTTATCTTCTTCAGTTCAAATTACAACTCCAAAAGATAAAAGGATTGAATTACCGCTTTTATTAAAGTCATCCCTAAGAACTCCGAGATCTGCATCTGCACCTTGTTCGCCTACAACCGGTTTGAAATCAGTACATTTTAACAAGGATAATCTCGAAGATGTATGCTTATTTAGAAAAGCTCAAACTCCGTTAGCAATTAGTCAAAAGAATATATTTTGGGGTCAAGAAGATAATGAAGAAGAAGATAGTAGTTGTAGTAGTAGTTGTAGTAGTAGTGATGATGAAGAAATCAACAAGAAATCTTTGGTTTATAAAAACTGGCCTACCCGTTTATCAGATATTATAGATAAAAAGACTAAAGTGATACGAATTGAAAAAAGTACGATTCAATTGCTAGATCATAATAAGTTAATGACGGGTAAAATACTAGTTCGTAATCTTGATTATCACAAGACAGTGACGATTCGATACTCTTTCGATTTTTGGGAAACAATAGAGAATTGTGAAGCTAAATTTAAACAACAAGATGATCACAAGAACAATAATACAAGTTATGACGTATTTACCTTTAACATAAGCGTACCAATTGATGCAACTAATTTATACTTTGCAGTCAATTATAAAGTTGGCTCAAAAGAATTTTGGGATAATAATGAAGGTAGAAACTATGAAATTCAAATCAATAATAGTACTAGTGCAAAGAAAAAGATTTTAAAGAAGAAGTTGGACCAAAAAGAAGATGGTTTAAAAGCAAGATACGATTTTGGTCAATCTATTCATCAAGCTATTAAAGATGATAAATCAGCAACAACAACAACAACAACAACAACAACAACAGCAACAACTAGTACTAATACTATTATTCCTAAAAAACAAATTCCAAAGCCTTCTGTACCTATTCCTATCCCTATCATTAGACGCAAATCTTCTTCTTCTCCTACTGGTTTATCTTGTCATTCCCCACTTGCTTCTTCTCCTACTTTTATGGACTTGAACTCACAATCTTACATGGACTTGGTTAACAAGTATTGCTTTTATTCTACTAGTCCTAGTAGATCTCCCATGTCTATTAACGGTTAAAAGAAAAATATTCCCCCCTCCCCCCCTTTTTTTACTCATATATATATATATAATGCATTTGTTTCTTTTACTTGTACTCTTTTTTTTTCTTTTTTTTTTTTTTTTCTTTTTTTATTTTAAAAATATATACGTGTATTATTATTATTTCTTATTTGTTGCTCTCTTCTTTTTAATATCTTCTAATTGATCAAAATTCTTGTAACCTCTTCTTTCATATTCCTTAAGCTTATACTTTCGGCTGGGAATAACAGGTATTCTAGGTTCAATAATATTACGCTTTTGAATACTATGGAATCTCTCACGGAACATGTTTCCTTCAGGCTATAAATAAATTATTAATTTATATAAATTAAAATCTATTACACATGACTTTTTTGTATATTTTACCTTTAACTGACGAAGAGTCTCACATAATTCATCAGTCAATTGAACATCAACAGGTAACTCTGGTACAGTGTATTTACCCAACTTCTTTAAACCCTTCTTCTCTTCTTCTGCTTGACGTTCACCTCTCTTTTCAGCATTTATCTTTAACTCTTCATTTTTAATTTTAAGTTCTTCTTCAATTTGACGAAGGATATCAATTTGTTGACGAATTGCACGCTCTTGTAACTTTTGTTTCTTTTCTAACTCTTCAGTGGCTAAACGATGAGACTTGTGACGTTGAGCACGTGTTTTACGTTCAGCAGCCTTACGCTTCTTTGTTGCTTTATCATCTGTAGGCTTATCTTCCAAATCTTCTTCTTGTTCTTCTTCATCAACAGCAGTAGAGATAATTTTACCTTCAGCAGTAATCTCGGTATTAGATAACTCACCAGCAAGTAATTTAAGTTCATCACGGTAAGATAATTGTTCCTGGAGTTTCTTGAGGACTTCGATCTTACGCTCCTCAACTTCGTTAGCCTTGACCAGCAACTTTTGATGCTCAATCACATCAGGGTTATAAGAGTGACCTCCCTCAGGTGTGTCTACTGCAGCAAGATGAATCAAACCAGCGGGCTTTTCAGTTACTGTCTTGGGAACTCTTAATTTGGCCTTGACAGGCAAAAAGTCGGTGTTGGGTTGTTGCTCAGCTGCAGCGGGCTCATCCCAGAGATCATAGGACTTGTCAGTGCTGACTTTAACCTTCTTTTTGCTGACAGGTTTAATAGGTGCATCGGACTTACGCTTCAAGATCTTGTCGACTGACTTGAATTCATGCTTGGATTCAATGACTTGAGTAGTCTCGGGCTTTTTAAAAGCGTTTTTGGACTTGACGGCTGGTACAGCAGATCTTTGGTCTAAAATTTGGTCGATACGAAGAGGTCTATCCTTTGCAAGCTTACGCTTAACTATTTTTTTTTTTTTTTTTTTTTTTTTTTGTGTTAGTGAAAAAAAATAAAATAAAGGGGTTGAAGATTTTTTTTTTCTAAAAAAAAAAAAAAAAGACTTACCACCACTATCACCAGCAACATCAATAGTGAAAAGTTCTTCGTTCTTTAACTCTTTATTATGACCACTAATAAAATACGAAAAAAAAGTTTAGATCTTGATCGAGATCTGAAAAAAGAGATCAACTTTTTTCTTTTTATGAAAAAAAAAAAACAAAAAAAAAAACTTACACAATTCTTTCAATGGAACGTAACTCCTCTTGACCTTCCTCAATATCGGTAATATCGACATTCTTACGCCATGCCTTCTTACCCTTACGACTAGGTTGACTTCTCTTTTTTTGAATACCTCCAGACATTTTTTCTAATTGTGGTTGTATGAAAAAAGAGTTTTTTAGAGTTTTCCTGTTCTGGCATTTAAAAAAAAAAAAAATAATATGGAAAATGGCTTCTGAGAAAGGGCAGTCCTAAAACACCGTAAAAAAAAAAACGTGACTTCTTTTAAAGCGTAGAAAGACGTTCCCAAATGGCTGGTGGCTGCAGGTATAATTACAGCTGGTGTACCGCGGCATAACGATGGATATCTTGATATAATTCATCACGATACTTTTGATATTTATAAAGACGTTGATATCTCGATGCCAAATTTTCTTACCATCTAAACAAGTTTTTGCAAACTTTTAAACAGTAAACTTTAATGATATTAGCATATGTACATAATCACTAGGGGGGTAATTAGACATACTTAAAGATTCGTAGCTTTTTTCGCCGCCTTTTTTTCTGCCCAAAGAAAAAAAAGTAGTTAGTGTCTGGAACTGTCAAAAAAAAAAAAAAAAAAAATAGACTTACTCTCGATATTTGTTGTGTAGAATGCCCTGGCACTCTGAACATGTTATTGGCGTACGGAATTCATCTACTAATACAACTAAGGATTTTTTTCGCCGTCGCAACCATTGTCTTCTCTTTATCTATAAGAAAGAAAAAGGTTATAAAGAGGTATATACAGCATATAATTCATTATTACCTTGACAGGGACAGGTATATTCTTTTTTATCGTACCTTGTAACGTGCATCTACTTTTAAATATACATTTTTAACCTCGATTTTTCTTTTTGTTTTCATTTTGATTAAACATGATAGCAAACCGTTTTAAACATAAAACAATCAGTGGAAAATGTGTGAAAGATTACTACTAAAACAATGTATTTAATGTTTTTGGCATAATGTCTTTACGCTTTTCAAAAACGTTATTTAAAGTTTGATCGGTATTGTGACAGCGACACAAAAAATTTATTGTTCATCGCATGTTAGTTATTAAAAGCAGTAATAACCTTTTACGTAGTACTCAGAATCTCCGTCGTACGTAAATTGTCAGTTTGAAATAGATAGTTTTTCTTTGCTTTGTTTTTATATAATCTTATTAAGCAGTTATTAAAAAAAAAATTGCTTTATTCTATCTTATCGCTATCATTGTGAATGTAACCCAATTGAGCGTTTCTGGGGACCGCAAAGAAGGTTGCAAGACAAAAGTGTAATTACAATTTTAAATCGCTAGATAATAATATCAATGGATTTCTTGATAGTGCAAGCCCTCCTGGTGAAACTCCTTTACTTAGCTGGTGCTTTTTTAATAAAAGCTTCCGTTATATTGAAGCTTATAGTAAAGATAGTAATGCTTTTGAGGCGTTTGCTCTTGTAAAGGATTTCTCGAAGTTACAAAAATCTCATAGGAAACTTCGGGAAAACCAATAACTTACATTGTTATTTCGTAGTTATTAAGTTGCATCAGAGTAGCTGCTTGGAGCTAATCAGAGTTGCTTAGAGCTAATCGACTCAAATTAGCTCAAAATAAGTGCACCTCTTTAAATTAGCAGCGAAACAGTGTAATTATTTTATTTATTTGAATCTACCATCCCCATATTATCTATATTCGTTATCTCACCTCTAAATCGATCTCAGCCCAAAACTATTGTTTAACCCTCTATGTTGAGAAAACTCGATCTCTGCCATCATAAAATTATTTAGCAAAATACTTTAGTAATTTCGGAAGCTAGCACAACGAAGAAAATTATGATTATTGAAATCGTAAAGCAGTTCTAGTAAAAAAAAAAAAAAAAAAAAAACGAATCGATAGGCTTTGAAAGGACCTTGGGCCGCCATGCCATTACTGTGTTCGCTTTGCGTTAAACGTACAATGTTTGGTTTAACAAGTCTAGTGAGGAGACGAGGAGAGGGATGAAGGATCTCAAACTTACCACGTTATACAAGTTAATTTAGCTGGATGTGTACACACATATTAATTTATTTATTTTTTTGTAACAGGCTACTGACTTGACATCCTTTATAAATTCTCACCGTAATTTGTCTGACCACTAAAAAAGAAAAATTCGATCTGCTTACTTTGACAGTTGATTGAAAATTAGATATGATAAATATCCTTGTAAACAAAAACGAAATATGTAATAAACAAATAAAGTATCGCTTTTATATATATACTATCAAACTATGGCTACTCCTATTTCATTGCTTAGTAATAAAATAAAAGACTCAATTGAGCTACCGAATGACTTGAGCTACCCCGTGTCTTATCTCTGACTGCTTGTTTAGTCTAAGCTCTATTATCTAGAACGCGCCCCACCATTACTGCACAATAAAGGTATTTAATTAGTCGTGGTACACTTGGCACTTCATTACAGTAGCCGCCCTATTTAAGGGTGGGTTTCTCCAGGAAGTTTTACGCAAATCTCCGGCTAGGCTTACTTTCTTTTAAACATGTGCCAATACCGTTACATTTTTTTTTTAAAAAAAAACAGATAACATCAAAATAGTTGTATATCCATTTGTATTGAAACTACCATAAGAAACAGACGTGTAAAAAGAAAAGTACGAACCATAGTTCGAGCTACCTATACACTGAAGACGCGTAAAAGAAAGCAACAATAACTACAAATGCACAGAAGCATTGTTAAAAGGACTTGAGACTAAACAACTCAGTATATCATTCATAAGGTTTTATTTTTCGTTTTCATTATTATTTTAATATACCTGTGTCCGAAGACAGAAGTATATTGGTATCAAAAAATTAATCATTTGAGAAACATTCGTTTCAAAAATAAAATAAAATACAAGCTACTCCAAACGGGAATCTCAAAGTGGTTCTCAAATGAAGTCCTCCTTATACTTCTGGGTATATATGAAGTTTCCTTCAAGTAGGAGGCCTTACTTCTAGCTCATCCTTAAAGACAAAATAATAAGCTCGGCTGTTAAAGTCGACCATGCTCCCGATTCTTTTGTTTGGACAAAGAATCTTGTATCATAAAAGTCTTAAATCCCATTACAGGAGCTGACTGCCAAACCTATTATAACTCACACCAGAACAACAAAACTCCAGAGCAAATACACAAGAACAAAGCAACCTGGGAACAAAAAAATTAGTAATACGTATATTGATGAAGTTAATATAAAATAATTACCAAAAGTAAGCCAAGCACCAACAACATATACACCAGAACAAACGTACCAGAGAATTTCCACCACCAAAAAAAAAAGAAAAAGGATTATGCAAAAAAAAAAAAAAGAAGACAAAAAGACTACGCAAAATAATATGTTAGTGTTTTATGAATAAATATGTATATATATTATACGTACCACACAAAAAAAAACTTAACACTTAAAAACACTAATAGAATAAAAAGTTAGTATCTTATAAAATGTTATAAATATATGCATACGTACCAATAAAAAAAAGAGGGTGGCCACCCAGAGAGATAAAAACTCATAAAAAAATAAAGACATGAAGAAGAAGACACACACATATACACACACATACACATAAACATACACATACACATACACATACACACATACATACACCAGCATGCCCAAGACGACACGGGAAACCACGCTTTTTCACCCCAGCATGCCCACTTAACACGGGAAAGCAATGCTTTTTTTCCTTATTAAAAAATAAAAAATAAAAAAAGATCGTCAGTTCCTGACCAAAACTAATGGTGCCAGAACAGGATGACAAACAACCATAGCAATGTTGAATTGACTATAGAGGAGAAGTAAGAGGTAGCAAATCATTTCAAATGGAACTGCCGATGAGAAACCAAAGTAGCTTGAAAGAATAAAGAGCCAGAGAAAAAAAGGGAGAGTTTCGTCTTTAAAAGAGAAAAAAAAAAAAAGACTTCGTCACAAAACTTTGGGCCAATGAAAGGAAAGCTTGGTCAGAGGATGGTTTTCATATGTTTTTTTTTTATTTGTAAAATAGCATTTCTTTATTACTTTTTACTAATACGTTTAAGCTATAACTATAGATATGATTAATATTTTTATTGACAATTATCAATAGGATAAAATAAAAGATTATACCATTTCAATATTTTTAGCTTTAGTTCAAAGTAAACAAATCATGCAAATTTACAAATCCAGACAAAACATTTTAAGCGGACGATTTAAAAAGAGAAAGGTAATATCTACCCTAAATTCACATTAAATATAAACATTACTCTAATGGTTTTTCATTTTTAATAATTTATTCATAATTTTCTTAGTAAAGCTTACTGTTCTTTTTACAGCAAAATGTAATACCTATGTTTGGCTTATTTAGTTTAACCTTTGACATAATAATTGACAGCCTTGATTATGTAAATAAGGTTACTGGATCATCATTATATAAAGTATACTTTTCTCTGGTACAGCCGTGAAATCTACACTTTGTAATCTAAATATTTGATTTTTAACAACTTTTGTTACATGTTAAGGACAATCGAGATGTGGTAAATGCTCTCAGAGCTGCGCTTTATTTTTTTTTATATAACACTAAACTAATTTAAATCCCTTTCTTCCTCATTTCTTTCGAAGCCGTGCATCGTGGAATGCCTTATGAGCGATATGGAATAACAATATTAAAAGGAGGAGAGAAAAAAAGGAACTAAACTAATCTGTTGTTGAATGGAGTAATCACTCGATGCGAATAATTATCCGTAAAAATGATGGTTCTATTCGTGAAAGAGCATAAATGGACAGGTGATCGTTTTCATGTTGCCAGTAAATAATCTGCAGTTAGTATAAACTAGTGGAAAGGACTGAATACCTTGAGGAACCTTTAGATGTCGAATTGATTTGTATATGTCTTTGGAAGAAAGACCAATATGAGGAAAATAAAGTTTTAAGACTTGTTTCCAAAACCTCTATTTAATATTGCATCCTACCAGAAAATGATGTCTATTGTCGGTATCACGGCTGCATATTGAACAAGTCGAGGAAGGGACTATACCATACTCGAGAAGGACCTTTTTTTAGTAGGAATACAATCAGAGAGACAACGGAAGTGCGAGAATTTAGGTACATACGACACATCCAGGGGCACTTGGCGACAGAGGGGGAGACTGGATATCTTGCCGCAGGTTTTGAGAGCTATAGTATTTCCATAAAGAGAAATCAGTGATGTTTGTTACCATGGAATAACCAGATCGTTCAAACGCTACATATAATTTTTGATACTTGCCAAAAAAAAAAAATGAAATTCGTTTTATATACAATGCTTGCAGATAACCGAAAGTATATTATAGAAAATCACCCCATAACACCTTTATCCAGTAAGACAATACCTTTTATTTGTTTATACTTTTAACAAGTAGTTTTTCGATGAAGGTACCTCTTGGAGATGAGCTTAAATGAGTCAAAACAAGTCACTTTTTTTTTTTTTTTTTATATCAAGGGATTATAATTTTTTTTCCAATTTCTTCTTCATACTTTATTTTTGATAATAATGAGTGGTTTAAAACTTGTTGTTGCTTCTAAAGCATCACCTTTCAGTTACGGTACGTACACTTTAAAAAATAAAAAGAAATACGCGATAAAAAAAAAAAATAACTAACGAAACACGTAAAAAAAAAAAAAGGTGTTCTCGCTGTTGCTGCTCAAGTGAATGCTGTCAAGAAGGGATCTGTGGAGATCGAACTTCGTGAGGGTAAGAGCCTTGAGGGTTCTTCTAAGCCTGCTGCTTCTATTACATATAACGGGTAAGCTACTATGATATATACAACTCACCGTCCCTCTTTCTAAACGACTCCTTTTTCCTTGTAGTGAAACTTACGAGTCCAACAACGCCATTGCTAGACTTATTGCTAGACTTAACCCTGAATCCGGTCTTTATAACCCTGAGGACCCTATTAGCTCTACCTTGATCGATCAATGGTTAGATTTTGCCGAATCCAAGTTATCTAGCACTGATTTCAAGGCACTTGATGCTACCTACAAGGAACTCAACAAGTACTTAACTCTTCGTTCATACATTGTTGGATACCAAGTTACCATCGCTGATTTTATTATCTGGGGTACCTTGAGAGCTTCTCCTGTTTTCGCTCGTATTGTCAAGACCAAGCCCGAAACTCTCGGTACTTATCTTGTTCGTTGGTTCGAATACATTACTTCTCTTTCCTCTTCTGAGTATGCTTTAACTGCCGTTCAAAAGGCTGAAAAGAACAACAAGGTAAAAAAAAAAAAAGAAAAAAAAAGGGAGGGGATAATTAATTGACAATACATACTTTATATATTATAGGGTTCTAAGGCTGCCGATCAAGGTAAATTTGAAATTGGTTTGACTGATGCTATGATGGGTAAGGTCTGTACTCGTTTCCCCCCTGAGCCTTCTGGTTATCTTCACATTGGTCACGCCAAGGCTGCTCTTTTAAACCAATATTTTGCTGATACCTATAAGGGTAAATTGATTATTCGTTTCGACGATACCAACCCCAGTAAAGAGAAGTCCGAGTACGAGGAATCTATCAAGGAAGATCTTGCCTTAATCGGTGTTAATTCATCCGTTGTCTCTCACACATCTGATTTCTTTGACCAAATGTACGAACTTGCCCTCAAGTTAATTAAAGACGGTAAGGCATTCTGTGATGATACCGAACAATTGACTATGCGTGAAGAGCGTACGGCTCGTATCCCCTCCAAGTGTCGTGACAACTCCATTGAAGAGAACTTGCGTCGTTTCGCTGAGATGGCCAAGGGTTCCGAAGAAGGATTAAAGAACTGTTTGCGTGCCAAAATTGATTACAACAGTCCTAACGGTACCATGCGTGATCCTGTTATTTACCGTTGTAACTTGACCCCTCATCATTATACTGGCGATAAGTGGAAGGTTTACCCTACCTACGATTTTGCTTGTCCTATTGTTGATTCTCTTGAAGGTGTTTCTCATGCTTTAAGAACTAACGAATACCGTGACCGTAACGTTCAATACGACTGGATGCTTGAATCTCTTGGTATGCGTAAGGTTACCATTTGGGATTTCGGTAGAATTAACTTTGTATATACACTTCTTTCCAAGAGAAAGTTGCAATGGTTTGTTGACCAAGGTCTTGTTGCTGGTTGGGACGATCCTCGTTTCCCTACTGTCCGTGGTATCCGTCGTCGTGGTATGACCATTGAAGCCTTAAAGCAATATATCTTGATGCAAGGTGCCTCTCAAAACACTTTACTTTTAGAATGGGACAAACTCTGGGCATTAAACAGAAAGATCATTGATCCTATTGCTCCTAGATACGTTGCTGTCCTTAAGGAAGGCGCCGTTGTCTGTAACGTTGCTGGTGCCACTGCTGAAATTAAGGAACACCCTGTTCACAAGAAGAACCTTGAACTTGGTAACAAGAAGACACATTACGGTCCCAAGGTTTACTTGGATCAAGAAGATGCTAAGTCCCTTGAAGATGGTGAAGAAGTTACTTTAATGGATTGGGGAAATGTCTTTGTCCGTAAGATCGTTAAGGACGGTAAGGGTGAAGTTACCAGTATTGATTTGGAACTTCATCTTGCTGGTGATTTCAAGAAGACCAAGAAGAAGTTGACTTGGTTAACTGTTGATGAGGATGCTACTGATTGTCTCTTGCTTGATTACGATTACTTGATTACCAAGAAGAAGGTCGAGGAAGGTGATGAGGTTAAGGATCTCGTTACTCCCGAAAGTGAGTTCAGATATGCTGCTATTGCTGATGGTAACATTAGAGATTTGAAGAAGGGTGATATCTTCCAATTCGAGCGTAAGGGTTACTTTATTCTTGATGCTCCTGCTACTGCCACTGAACCTGCTCACTTTATTCGTATTCCTGACGGTAAGGCTGCTACCATGGCTTCTAAGGCTGATGTCTCCAAGAAATAAGTTTTTTTTTTTTTAATGTTACGAAATAAAATATTAGTATTGTACAAATAAAGGAAAATAAATTGTTATTGTATGTGTGGGTACCACAAACTCGGACTTTAAGACGAATAAATGATGTAATACTTAACTAAAATACAACAAAAAAATGTTTTTATTTATATATACATTATAAAAAGAAGAGGGATGATGAGAATGAATACGAGAGAAATGATATCTAACAAAAAATGTACTGTTTTTTTTTTAACCTAGCAGTTTCTTGATACCTTCCTTTTGCTCGTCGGTTAAAGAAGTAGGGAATTTAACGTCATATGTAATAATTAAATCGCCTTTTCTTCCAGTTTTGGAGTTAGGCATACCTTCATTAGCAACACGAGATTCTTGCCCAGAATGAATGACTGATTTAGTATTGTTGACACTTAGAGTGCGATCGTCAAGAGTTTTAATAGTTTTACGGAATCCAGTTAAAGCTTCTACTAGCGTAAGTTGAATTGTAATACGTAAATTATCGCCTTCACGTTTATATTGTGCGTGAGATTTTTCTTCGACAATAAATTCGATATCTTGGGTTTGACCATTTTCAAGTTCGTCACCTTCACCTTCGAATTTAATTTTGGTACCGGCTTTCCAACCAGGTTTAACGTTGATAGTTAAAATTTTATCAGCAGATACGGGACGACCAGTGGAAGCATCACGTAATTTACGAGTCACCTTCAAACGTTTCACAGCACCTTTATAGAGGTCTTCAAGCGAGATAGGTAAAGGACGTTTGATAGCAGGAGGTTTTTCCGGTGTAGCATATTGACGTTGTTGTTGACCAAAACCACGACTGGCACGAGGCATTCCACCACCGCCACCAAAAGAGAAACCACCCATACCATCGTCCATACCACCCATACCGCCCATACCGCCCATACCGCCCATACCGCCACCACCTCCACCAAATGAAGCAAAGAAGTGTTTAAAGATATCATCAGCATCGGAAGGATGGAACCCACCAGCTCCACCACCACCACCTGAAGTGAAATGAAAAGTTCCGCCTCCACCGCCTGGGAAACCACCTGGGAAACCGCCAGCACCACCAGCTTCGTCTGGTACGGGACCACGTCCTTTAAGACCTTCTTCACCATACTGATCAAAGATGGCTCGCTTATTTTTATCACTTAGAACTTCATAAGCTTCACCTATTTCTTGAAACTTTGCGTTTGCTACATCTGATTTATCTTTGTTTCTATCGGGATGCCATTTTAATGCTGTTTTAAAATGTTAGTGTCAATACTATATTAATATGTGCAGTTCAATCTTTTACCTAATTTACGATAAGCTTTTTTAATCGTATCTTCGTCTGCGTCTCTAGAGATACCAAGGATAGCGTAATAGTCTTTACCCATATTGAATATTTTTTTTTTGTATGTAATACAACACAATAGAAAAGAAAAAAGTAATTACAAGGGATTTTTTTAATGCTTTTTATATGCAAAAAAAAAATCACGAAGTTCCACCATATTCTATCCATTTTAACCAATTAAACCGTGTAAATTCCCATGAACAACTTTTTACTTTTTAAAACTCAAATTATACGAGAATCAACCAGAAACATCTAACAAGTTCATACATACATGATTAAAGAAGAGAGAGAAAACTGTAGTTTTTTTTTATTTACTTTCACATAAGAAAGCGAAAAAGAATATATTTTTTTTTGAGTAAAAAAATAAATTATTTATGATCTAGGCTTCTCCTTCTTTTCCTTATAAAGAGCAAGAAGAGAGACACCAGCGACCTTAACAATCTTGAAACGGACACCAGGAATATCACCAATAGCGCGACCCTTACGACCGAAACCGGCAATCAAGACCTCGTCATTCTCATCAACATAGTTTAAACAACCATCATTGGGAACGAAAGCAGTAACCTTCTTACCGTTCTTGATAAGTTGAACACGAACACACTTACGAATAGCAGAGTTAGGTTGCTTGGCTTCAACACCAATCTTTTCGAGAACGATACCCTTGGCGTGAGAAGAACCACCGAAGGGAGAAGAACGGAAAGCAGTTCCGAGAGCTCTCTTCTTGTATTGCTTATCAGCCCAACGTTGATCACGACGATGAATACGGAGCTTACGAGCTGCGTTCAAACCTCTAGGTTGTCCCTTACCTACAAAAAAAGATACAGTTCAATTCAACTATTCTTTATTTTTTTTTTATATTGTTTTCGCTGCCATGGAGACGTCAAGAGATGAGGTAGAGTTGTTGTTTTACTGGGTTATTATTTATTATATATATCTTATTGTTGTCATGATGTAATTCCACATTGAATTAAAAAAAATCTTTCGCTGCAAAAAAAAAAAAAACAAAAAATATATATATATATCCATCCACACTGTCATCATTGTCGTTACTAATCCAATCTGCATCGTCAATCGTAATCATCTCATCTCTTTCTGTACTGTAATCCAAGGTTTTCGCTTTTAAAATTTTGGTATATCTTACCCATTATTGCTAGATATTTTTAGAAGAAGGTTGATATCAATGTCGCTGAGCGTTTGACATATATCAATTACCACACGCACTCACACACACACACACACATACAAAAAAAAAAAGGCGTTCCGGTTCGGACAACAGTCACTACTTAATTATCCAAAAAAAAAAAAAGTGTTTAATTTTAAAATGCATAAATATGTGCTAATTTAAAGAGGCTTTTATTAAGACATGCTTCAAACTTTGAAGCAAAGTAGCAGCAAAAGCCTTCGAGATCACTGAAATGAATACTGTGGCAAGCTTCAGTGACTCTAGAGTTAATATTTCGCTCTCAAGAAGTCTTCCTCTCTTAAGCTTGCTTTTAATGACAAATCAAAATTGCTCGATCGAATTCAGCTTAAGGGAGTAGGGTGGAAGATAAACATAACCGTATCCTCGATTAACGATAAGTCTTTTAATATAAACAGCCGTAGGGATAAGCGAATTATCCATAATCATATAATATCCTTTAAATTCTTCGTGGATATCTAATACAACCAAAGTACCGGCAATAAAGTTGAAATAATGGCCTATGACAGTTCTACCGTTTTTTTTTTGCTGTTGCTTTACTTCCGAAAAGTAAGTATTTCATGTTCCCTCTTATTTAGTATCTACGAAAAAGGGTAACTGATATACTCTTCCACACTTAAAAATGTGATTTAAACTAATCAATTAGTTATGTGTATAGTGGCGAAACGGTTTTAAAAGACGTAGGCACAGTAATTAATATTTGTCTGAAAGGGTAAATAGAACGTATACCGCCACACAAAAGTACAGCGTTTCATCTTCTTCTGTTTGCTTGCTTTGTGAAAAGACAAGAGTAGAGATAAAAACAGTTTTGAAATTAGAGACCTCGTTGGCTAATGAAAATTTCGTCTTTTTGTGACATCTATCCGAACGAACAAAAATTGGATGATAAAGAGAAGACAGGCATCTTTTTGAGCCAAGGAGATCAACTCTAGCGTATCCCCTACTTTAATAGGTATGTATATCTTTCCGTTAACTAGCAAGGCGTCTATTCTAAAATTACCTAGTCGTATAATCCTCGATGTCAAGATTATCCGTTTGCATAGGTACAGGCTTGTAAAGAAGGGATTATTTATACAGATAAAGTGTTAGGCAACGAAAGTAATCCCCTCAAACTTCAAGTGTCTATTGAACTAGTAAAAGCCACCAAAAACTATAAATTCGTAACTTCTTTTGTTTTTATTTAAGATCTGTAACAAAGTTATGCCCCCTTCGACTAAATAACTTGACGATTTGTTGTCCTATTAAACAGAATGTAACACGACCTTTGTAAGGTACACACTCAAAAATAAAATTCCAGTACATTATTTCCTGAAATTATTGGCACAAAGTAACTTTTTTTTGGGTACACTTTTTTTTTTATTTCTTATCAGCAAACATTTCATCAAAGATGGTCTTAACACCTTGGTATACTTGTTCAACAGGTTGATCACAAGAAATCTATTTCATTATATACGTTCAGAAAAAAATTATATTTATATACCCTTTTTATATATTTACCTTCTTAACCTTGTTATCCTTTTCAAATGCTTCAATAACAGGCATACTAGTCTCAATAAACACTCTAAAGCGCTTCTTGATTGATTCGATATTGTCATCAACACGTCCAGAACTTTCACCTCTCTTTAACAATCTCTTTAACATGACCTCTTCAGGACACTCAAAGAACAAGACCAACTTGGAAGGTACAACAACCTCTTCAAATTTGACGGCTTGATCCATCTTACGAGGGAACCCGTCAATCAAAAATCTCTTTTCTTTACCTTGTGCAATAGCTTCATTCATAGCTTGCTCTAAAAGTGCAATAGTAACTTCCATAGGTACAATCAATCCTTCACGAATGTAGTTGTTGATCAGTTCTCCGTACTTTGATCCTTCACGTTTTTGTTCAGCACGTAACAAATCACCAGCTATATAAAGCTTCATTTAACTTTTTTACTCTTTAAAAAAAAATTGTACGTACATACCTGACAAGTGAACAAATCCATAATCCTTGGTCAAGTTTTCGCATTGAGTACCTTTACCAGCACCAGGTCCACCTAAAAAAAAACATTACAATTTCCCCAAAAAAAAAAAATTCGCGTAAAAAAAACATACCTAAAACAAACACAACTGTAACTTCTTCAGGTGAGAATGCAGGAATAGCTTTAGCTTGTTGTTGTTCTTTCTTTGCCTTTGCCTCAGCAATTCTCTTTTGCTTTAAAGCTTCTTCTTCTTCATAAGTAGTAGTTTCCTTTCTTCTAGGCATAGCTATATGTTTTTTTAATATTACGTTCTTATAAAAACTTTTTTTACTTTACTTTTTCCTTCTCTTGACTTAACAATGGTATAATAAGCTGCAAAACCCATGGAGGCAACTGCCAACATGGCAGGGAAAGTAGGTCCGCTCGAGGGTTTAGGTGGAGCAGTAGAATACAAACGCAGAGTACGTCTAGTACTAGCTGTTGTTAAACGGTTACCACTACGAGCAAGGTTACGAAACATTTTATTTTTATTTTTAAAAAAGGAAAAAAGAGAAAAAAATACCTTTTGCCCCGGTATTTTTTTTTAAGCCTGCCTTTTTTTAAATAAGTATCTGAGCTTAAAACTAGCAGGAAAAATAAAAGATCTCTGGTTAAGTCGATATGTTGGGGTTTGTGTAGATATATAAAGATCAATTTGGATAGAGCTACCGCACTACTGATAATCATTAAATATAATGGTGTAAATGTAAAAGAGAAGAATAGTTTGATATGCGTCATTTCCTTCAACGCTTTTTTTATTATTATCTTTTTTCATTGCTTGCTGAAAAGGGTCGTATATCATTTAAAGTAGGATTTGACAGCACCTAATTAACCTATTAATATTTTATTTGTATAACATGAACATATACATATAGTAAGTAGGTCATATTCTCCAAATATATATATATATATATATAATTGTTATTTACGCCTCAAGTTGTATCAGTGATATTAAAAAGATATTGAATAGTTTATTAACATGTTTTAAAATAAATCTATCAAAGCTTTATCAGTGCATAGAAGTTGACCAAATAAATAACTATTATTACTTTTGGTTTTAGTTCTTGTTATTATTCTGTAGTAAGTTTGATCGCGGCCGCTTGTTCTTTAACGCGTTTTTTCTCCTGTATCTTTGCTTGTTCTGGCGTTTGTTCTTTTTTTTGTTCGATTGGCGTTTCCTTAACATCTGCAGTCTTAACTTCAGCGTCCCCAGTCGTAGCAGTAGGGCTATCAGAACGTAATTTATCCTGAGCTATAGCAGTTTCACCCTTTGAACTCATTTGACTTTCAGAGGCAGTATCAACTGCATGTTGACCTTGTACGGAGCCAGTATCGTGTTGAACCTTTACAGAGCTTTGTTCAGGTTCATCTGGTAACACATTTTGAACAGGTAACTCTCTCCAAGAAGGACCGATTGTTTTACCATCAAATGGAACAAATCCTTTAGCATACACTTCTTCCCAAGGATAGGGTAGGTCTTCTTTATCTCTTTCCTCTTTAATTTGAGCTTGTGTAGGTTCCCATCCAGAAGCAGCAGGAGCACTCCCTTCATCTTCCCCAGTTTGAGTTCCCTCGCTTGTACCGATCCAAGCAGCAGTACGTAACCCCGGTTGTTCAATATCGTCTGGTTTCTTTACTACGGAATCGCAAGTCGCTACACCTCTCATATCAACAGGACTAGAGATAGAACTTTTCCAAGCGATGGTGCGGACTTGTTCTTGTCCTGAAAGTTCTTGTCTACCGGCCGTGAGTTCACTTTCATCATTTACTGAAGTTTTGTAACAGCACGCACAAATCCGACGTAATATACTAGACATTTGTTTTTTGATACAAAAAAAAAAGATACAAAAAAAAGATGTGAAAAAAAAAAACCGGCTTTATTTTTTATTTTTGCTTTTTTACGCCTTTTATTTACTTAAAAAAGAAAAAAAAACCAGCAATCAATCATGATATACAAGCAGACTTAGCTAGTCCTCATTTGTTTTTATTCTTGTTTTTTTTTTAAGAATCGGCAAGAGCGATTAATTCATGAAGCGTATCATAACATTCATTAAGTAAAGCAACACAAATAGCTTGACCTTCCGGAATATTTCCTTCTTCATCACAAAAAGTACCATTGACTCTCATATTATCAATACTTGCCAATTTCATTTGATATGGATAAAGGTCACGCACTAAATAATATGATTAAATATATATAAAAACCCAATACAACTTTTACAATATATACCAGAATCAGGTTTTCCCCATTTAGTAACTTCAATTAAACATCTTCTGACTGTACTTAATTGGTTATGTACTGGCATAAGTGCTTCTGCTACAGGTACATTCTCACTCAACATTTTAGCCATAATACGATAACACCCACGTAACAAAAAATTTACTACTGCTTGTCCTTCGGGGATTGTATCCGATTCAGGGTCTTTAAATTTACCATCTTGTCTTAACTTTTCAACTTCTTGCAGTTGCAACTAAAATAAGATTAATATCTTTCCTTTTTAAAATGTATGTGTATACTCATAAATAACTTACATGATAAGTATATAAATCAGTTTCTCTTAAAGTCCATTTATGAGTTAATGCTAACCGTTCAAGCTGACACTTGATTTGTTTTAATCTTTCCACAATAGGTGCTAATGATTCAGATACACTATTAGTAGATGCTTTTAAGTCATCTGCTTCTTCAAATAGCTGTTCGAATAATCCTTCGATAAGTGCTTTTCCATTTGGGTTTGATTCAAATAGTTTGTCTTTACTTGTACTCAATTTACGAAGCTATTTCATTTATGATATTAGTTATATATATATATATATATATATATATATATTATGTGTGTGTGTGTGTGTGCGTGTGTATTACCTTTTCCTGTAACTCAATAATGTCAGATGCAGTATATCCATTTGTTTTTTGAGCTAAAAGTGCCAACTGTCTTCTAATATTAATCAACTCGTCATGCAATGGTTTTAACACAGGTGAAACGTCTTGCGTAGTTAACAATAAAGAAGATAAAGTTTCCTCTACAAAAAATTATAATATTATTTATTTTTTGCGTACTTCCCAAGAAATAATTATAATAAACTTACTGCATTTTTTTAACTTGTGCTTTAATACTTTAACAAAACAAGAATCGGTTGTATCTGCATAAAGAATTTCTTCGATATCATCCAATCTCTCCTTATTTTCCAATAATATTGTATCTGTATAAGTTCCCATATGTGCCAATTGATCTAAATAACGCTATGATCATAATTTTTGCATAAATACATTGTACCTTTAATAAAAATACACACTTTTTTTTTTTACCTCCACAGTTACAAGTTGTACATAAACAGCAGGACCTATAAAGAAAAAAAATCATTAAGTATAATACCTTTTATAATTGTTGTTATAATTTTAACTTACTCTCTCTATTTCTACCAATACTCATAAAGAATAAGGACAAAAGAGTCATGATATCATCCAACACATCGTTTAGTCTATTCCGAGAAGACGTACTCCAAATATCACCTGTACGAATATGGTCCAAATTTTCAATTTGAGTTACGGTTTCTTCATAAAGAGAGATAATCAATTTAGCATCCACATAAGATTCTCTGTCCTTTTTTAAAGCTGAAAGTTTATGTCGAATAGTAATGAACTGTTCCAATACTTTTGTTTCTATTGTAAGGTGTTACTTTTAAGAAGGTCTGTAGTCACATATAAAAAAAAGTACAAGCATACTTGGTTATCAGTTTATTTTATTTTTACCTTGATTAGGTACACTCATCATTTAAAACCCTTTTAACTTTTTTTAGTAAAGGAAGAGAGAAAAAAAAAAAAAAAGTACAGTGTTTAATAAAAAAAAAAGCGGTGTTTTAATATTTATTTTAAGGAATCGTCAACGATTAACAATAACCGACTTAGTCGTTCAGCTAACACCACATGAAACGGAATACAACTATGGTTGGAAGGTATAGGGTTAATAAAAGATAGAGAATATAATCGTTTAATAATATCTTGTAATGTTATATAAGCTGAATGTTGTGTATGATTATATAACAAATGAATCTATATAATAGTTTATTTTTTAGCGCGTTATGTACATACACATAATAGGATAAGCTTTTTTTTATATATGTACCTCTGCTACAAATGGTTCATTATTAAATTGTTCTATACATGGATTCAAATTCTTATTCTGAATAGGGTGATGAATAAGATACCCTGTCGCTAGAGGCGACATCCATCTTTCTTTTTCTGTAATTGCTTCTGTTCTCAAGATACCCTTGTAAGCACGTTCTCTCTTTTGAGAATAAGATATTCTATGATTTAATACCAGACTTTGTGCTTCATTGAACATCATATCAATATGACTATTTTGCGTATTTTTCTCTTGTACATATCCTCGTGTAGTCTGACTATTCCCTGACGAGTTCAATAAAGTAGGTGTCAATTGATTTTTATCACTACCTGTACTTGTATCCATTGGACTTGTATTAAAATGAAGATTAAGTCCAGTTTCTAAATCGATACCAATAATCGTAATCCAGTATTTATGTGAATTTGATACGTATCTCATCCAGTGCAAGTATTCGTCATTAAACATCAAGCCCACTTTAGTAATCACAATAGTCCAAGGAAAATCTGTTCTCTTTGCTATCTTTAAAGTACGTTCCCATGCATCTCTATAAGCTGTCTTTCTGGGAAACAACGCATACTCAAGTAATTCTCCTTGACTGTCTGTCCAAACCACTGCCATCCAAACACGATCATAACTAAAACAATACGCCATATGTAAATTAGCATCTTGATCTAATAAAATTGGAAACGCTCTGATATCATTTAATTTATACTGAATCTTTTTTGGAATAGGTTTAGAAAGAATGAATGGTGGAGCATATAAATCTGTTATAATTTCTAGATTTTTCTACACACACAGAAAAAAAAAAAATTATTCACTCCCGTTACTTTTTAATTTATATATATATATCTTTTACCTTTCTTGAAACAACTTCAAAACATTTCGTATAAACAGAAAATGCAATATCTTTCATACCTAACAAAGTATACCCACTAAACGCTGAAGAACGTAGTATATGATCAATAGGTATCATCTGTAACTCGATTCTACTTTGATCGTTTCGTCCAGATACTTGAACGTAGGCCGATTTCAATTTATAAAAGCATCGACACATATCCAAATAAGATGACATGTGCGGCCCAGGGTTGACCATATAAATAACTGTATAGATTAAATTTTGGTGTGGATGATCTCCATCATAAATCGCTAGATTTCTACCTAGATCCTCACACGTTTCTTCATAACTTTTTAACCTTGATTTGACACTAGTTTCATTACTCTCTGCCGCTTTTATGCCTGTAAGTTACTTTTTCTTCTTTTATAAACTTTTTTTTTTTATATACCTGATAATGGAACAGGAACTAATCCATGACGATATGGTCCTATATGACCAGGCATATGTTTACCAAGATGACACGTATCATACACCGTACTCAGGTTTTTAAAGAACTGAGTTACCGAAGCTTCAATATCTCTATTTTCAGGATACATAACTAAATACTTTAACTGTTTCTTTGATGAACAAGGCTCTAATCCAAGTTTTTCCCAAAACGTCAACATTTTTGGTGATCCCTCTAAAAAATCTTCATTTCGAGAGACTACAATATCTGGCTGTTTTAATGAATTAAAATTAGGTTGATCTGGTCTCTTCTTTTTAATTTGATATTTGCCGTACTTTGAATGCGTTTGATGATGAGTTTCTAAACAATAAAAAATGTGAGTAACTATACCTGCTTTTAAAAAACAATAAATAACTCATATACCATTCAAACTATAATACTGTTGAATTGTCAACGGCCCCTTAACGTCAATAGACCCTAGTACTGGATTACCAGCATAAGCATTGGGACGCATAGAAATCTCTTCCTCCACCAACGCATGAACATCGTCATTTTCGAAACTCCTATGTCTCAAAAACACATGCTTCAACGTATTCTTAAACCGTATAGTTAACCTATTAGCATCCGTTTGAAGCGATGGCACATGCGTTACGACACCGCGTGTCATCTGCATAATATTTGTTCTGCGTGCCATAAGTACTTTGGAACTCTCAACTTCAAACTCTCCACCATTTTCAGAAACCTCGGCTAATCCACCTGTAAACGGGTATCCACCCCAAACAGCCTGCTGACATAAATACTCTATCGATTCTTCCATTGCTTTACTTTGTCTCCACTTGATAGGTTTGATATAACTATCTGACGCCAACACTGATGCAAAAGGTGTATCATAATCAATATTTTGAAACCGATCAGTGGGTAAAGAAGCCGGCGTTGCCTTTAACAGACTATAGACTACACTCTTTTGAAACTTTTTAAGTGATCGAAGTCGTTTATCTACCATTTGTTCAATTGTGACCGAATCATTACCAGAGTCTTCCGAATTACTATCATCATCGTCACTACTACTACTACCACTACTACTGCTGCTGCTGCTACTACTATTACTGCTAGAGCTTTCACTTGTACTACTACTGTTACTTTCTTGTTTAACATCCGTCATTTCCACATCTGTATTACTTTCCTGTACATTCTCCACTGCCAACTTTGTCATCGCCTTTTTATTTGTAGTAGGTACATAATCCGGGCTATACAATTCTCTTTTCAAATGATGTACATTTTCTTTGCTTGCAGGATACATAAACTTACCACCTGGTTCATACTTTGCATCAATAGTTGCTGTATTAATAGGGACCGGTAAAAAATCTCGCGGAACAAAGCAAGTATTATTATCATGTGCGGGTGTAATTTTTTGATAAGTTTTCTTTTGTGACATTGATAAATCATTCGACTCCACCGTAACATGGCCACTACTACTCTCAACGCTTCCTCGTTCAGATCCATCCTGACTAACTACAAACGGTGTAAATAAACTATCATTGTTTGGCGTATCCTTCATCACTACATCATCGTCATCTACAGTTTGTTCAATAATAATCGGTGGATTTTTTGGTTCTTCTTGTATCGGTATAATGTTAAGAACATTATCTGCTGCAGGTGCAGGCGTTTTAAAGAAATCAAAATCTGCTTCTGTAACATCCAAATCCAAATCAGCAAAGTCTTCATCCCACGCATCTCTAGCTACAATACCATCATTGTATATTAAATTAAAGTTATCGATAGGTTGTTCCATCGCTGCTATATCCTGTTGCTGTAAATTTTCTGTATTGCTAATAGCTTGATTAGATTGAGCCAACAAAGAAATATCATCATCAGTTTTAGTTACTGCTACCTGATCAGCATTGTCTATACTTTTATTTTCCTGTACCATAACATTAGGATCATCTAACGGATTAAGACTATCCAAAATAGCTTCTACCGGTTCATCGTCAATTTGAAACTGATGTTTAGTAAACTCAATTAGATTCATACTTGAATTGACCGAAGATTTAGGTGGAGTAGTATAAGCCTTATAATCAGACGGTATAGCATTTCCCAACAACGGTGTAGTATTGATAGGTATCACACTTTTCGAGGTCATAATAGGGCTAGGCACTACGGGTTCAATAAGTGCTCTATGCAGCAATAGTTGATCCTGTTGATAATTGGTATCCATCATCGATAACGAATCAATCATCACATTACTAGCGTAAATAATAGGATCCCGATAGCTCCAATAATCAATACTTGAAACATTAGGTTGTAAACTTTGATGATACGCGGACCGAGATACCTTGGATCCCAAGTCCTCAGTCAACCCATGGTTTAAACCCATTATGCCGTTAAGTCCAGCTACCGCAGATGGAGAAAGTTTTGTATCGGTTGGTACAAATACAAGCATAGAAGGGTACGTGATTATATCTCCAGAAGAAGATCGAATTGTAACAAGAGAAGGGAAATGCTGACTGGAAGAAGGTACCAATTGAGCACAAGATATTTGATAAAAATCTGCCCATTGTTCAAGTACTTGTCGTTGTAATTCAGGTGTCGGTAAACTTTGAAAAGATATTAAAGTAGCATGTTCTCCAGTTGGACATAATAGTACTATGTATAAAATTTAGTTTTATGAAAAAAAAAACATCAGTTATATTTAAAAGGAACTGACCTTTTTTATTTTTGATATAAATATCTTGAGCCGTAAGAGATCTAATTCTCATGCGTCTAGTATTCGGTTGAAACACCAAGTTGGAAGAAGTAAGATACACATTATACATAAATGCAATCATAGTACTTTTGATAGTCGAAGCCTTGGATTGATCTGCAACACTATCAATAATATCATCGTCTTCAATATCAGGAAATATAAAGAATTCACCTAACGTAAAAGCACCCGATTTTGTCATTGCATTATGAATTAAATTTCGAATTGATTTAATAAATAACATGTATTCGCTATTAGGTGTCAAAGATATATGTTCATTCACTGATCGATTTGGTCGAGGAGAGTCAGTTGGAGATAATCCATTTGACATTACTTGATCCCAATTAAAAGATCCTACTTTTTGCTCTTTTTTTTTTTTTTTTTTTTTTTTTTATATAAGTATGTTAAGAAACCCCCCCCCCCCCTTTTTTTTTGGTGACGGTGGTTACCTTTTAATTCTTTCAATTGTAAATGATCATCAATTAACCCCGTATGCCTATCATCAAACCAAAACACCCATAATTCAAGCACAACCATTTCCTTTTCTTGACTTGGTGCCACTTGCCAAACACACGGAATATTTAAATCAATTAAACATTGAAACGTACTAACAATCGAATTTTCTTTTTTTATATATGATGGTTTTTTAATAAAGTCTTCATGTGTCAAGTAGGATAATAGAACTGTTTTTTGATAACTTTCTGAATACACGCGATATCGAATATTTAATATACCACACTATTTTTTTTTTTTTTTTTTTTGATCAGCAGTTTTTTTTTATTGTTTTTGAATTTGGTGATAATCTCAAAAAAAAAAAAAAGGTCATATATATTACCAGAGTTAATGTATTAGTAAGACTATTTAAATTCGACATGTTTTTTTTATTATTATTTTATTTATAAAAAGAGAAAGAAGAAAGTAACAAGAATGTGTACATATTTGTAAAAAAGTCTTTGGGGTATATGTAGTTCGGACCGGACTCAATAATACATTTAGTTAATATTATTGGATAGTTATAATGATAAAATATAGTGGAGTATTTATATGTTTTATAAGACGTGAAAGAGGTGAGAGATGAGTATGAAAGGTGAAAGGTGAAAATACTGGCTCTTGCATGAATATTTACTAATTCCAACAGATACGCTATTGAAAGCTAGATTTCGCCAAAAACCAATGTTAAACTCCCTTTACCCTTTTTTTCGTAGCGGCAGGTAGAATTTCAATAAATAGTTAAGTTTTACAAAGTTCCACATTTGTTATTCTCCTAACAGCCCATGTCTGTCGCAAAAAAAAAAAAGTATCAAACACGCTCCAAGACAGTATTTTAATAGCCGCAGGGTTTCCTTTATTTCAAGGGATTTACCTTTTTCTTTTTTCCTCTTTCTCTCTTTTTTTCTTTTTCTTTTTCTTTTCTCTCTCTCTCTTTACATCCCTAAAAAAAATGAGTTTTTTGTAGGTTAAACTAATGTTTTTTATTATGACAGTTTTTATTAATTTCTTGTACATTTTTTTTAGATCAGGATTTAAAAAGAATTTAAACAGAGCTGGTCAAAGCGTAAGAAAAATGTCTTTTTTTTTTTTTTTTTGTAATACATAAATTGACACCTTTTCTTTTTTTTTAAAAAAAAAGATTAAACAAAGAACTGGTAGTAGTGATAGAACCACAGACAGCGAATTTGAAGAAGAATATGATAGATTTAAAAGGTAACAACAGCTAAACCAAAATTCTATTTCAATTTGACATTGACACTACAATAAAAAAACAAAAAATAGTCTTGAAAAAAAGTCTGAAAAATTAGCGAAAGAAGCAAAAGGATATCTTGATTCCATGAGAGGTAAAAAAAAAAAAAAAAAAAGAAAAGAAAAAAAGGAGTAAAAAAATTAAATTATAATTATAGCCATGACCTCATCACAAGTACGTATCGCTGTAACAATGGAAGGATTTTATGATGAATCAACTCCAATGAGTTCTGCAGGAATAGAATATAAAAGGGCTATAGAAAAATTAGACGAAGAAGCAAGATCAAATTTGGTACATATATACAATTGACAACAATATATATATATATTAAGGAAACTATAATAGGACGCTGCATATCGTGCTACTGTAATTGAACCATTAGGAAGATATTGCTCTTATTTTCCTGAAATAAACGAAGCTATCAAACGTCGTCAAAAAATGTCATCAGAGTATGACGCTGCTAGATCAAAAGTTAGAAAATTAGTTGATAGACCGAGTGAAGATCCACAAAAATTACCTAGAGTAAGTTATACGCTGCCACATATATATAATTACATACTAAAAATAATAATAGGCTGAACAAGAAGCAAATTTAGCAAGAGAAATGTATGAAAATATAAACACAGTTATTATTAACGATTTACCAAAGATTATTGAGTTACGCGTACCTTATATCGATCCATCATTTGAAGCACTAGTTAAATCTCAATTAAGATTCAGTCAATCGAGTTATGAACAATTAGAAGGTTTAAGGCATTATTTTCCTCCTAATAACGAGACTGCAGATACTCGTGTAGATGATGTATTACAACAAATGCGTGAATTAACTATTTGCGGTAACTTTTAAAAGAAAATATATTTTTACAAAAAAAAAAAAAAAATTCATATAAAAAAAATAAAAGTTTAAACAATATCACTATTTTTTGTTGTTGTTTTCTCTTGGATGTAAAAAAAAAATGTACCAAGGGTTAACGAGCGTTTTTCAGGAGTATTAAAGCTTTACTGTTCACTTGTCGTCGATACTATGGAGCGATGATTCTATTCAACGGTGCTTAAAGGAAAACAATAAATCCAATGTTTTTTAGAAATATTTTAAGCACGAAAGAGACATAGGAAGTACCAAGTCACCAATATGGTAAGCAATATACGCAGAACTGACTAGTTTTATTGCAAAAGAAACTTTAATTAATGTTTTATCTAAAATATGTGTTTAACGATAATATTTAGCCAGTCCATCCCAATCATAATTCGGCACACTTTCAACAGTATTCGTCAGGGACTACGGGGTTATTTTTTTTCGGACCACATGGGTGTATATAGGGAGCCTTGTTTACTGATTTCGTATCACAAGGAGCCACTCTATGTGGTCCTTAAGAAAAACGTGCTTTCAATACGTTCTAAGATGGCAATTTTGATTGGGATATTTTTGATACGTTCTCTAAGCATAGGAACCCTTCATTTGTCTTTTCTACAATACGGTCATATAAATTGTTCATTTGGTCCGTCATACCAGTGGCAATAGAAGATTTAGGGTTCTTTGCAATCTCCAACTTTGTCGTATAGTGCTTTCGAAAAAAATCTTCAAACATCGACGTCGTGGCACCTCCTACCAGATTCAATACTTTGGACGAAGAGGGTTTTAGCGCTAGATTCATTTCATACTTGGCTTCTTCTAGTAGAATAGAGTATGCCAAATTGTTAAGCGTTTCTACAGTATTATTAGGGATCGAAACCCTCTTTACCTTTTATAACTCTACTACATCAAATAATGAATGATAGCTTTTAAACTAAAAGAAAGAGTTGAGTCTACAAGTCAAAATACAGATTTAACATATGCTTACTTTTTTTTTTTTTTTTTTTTTTGTGAATTTCAGAGACTCGTTTATTCTTTAAAACCTTCATACAAAAAAACCGATGTTTTTACTGAAATAGTCAAGGCTATACTTGGAGTCTTGTCTACGTTGCTCAGCTTTATGCAATGCAACTTTGTCCGAAATAGACTTTTGACTAGCATAGGCCTTGATCCTTTTGATAATTTTGTTGCGTCTGTCATAGTATGATTTCTGGTTTTTTTTTTTATTCCAGTTTGGTTCCAGTCGGTTCATCTCTACAATTGAGTAATTTATTCCTAATCCATTGAACCTTTCAGACCAAATAATTGACAATGTCAAGGCTTTAGCAAATCAAAATGTTACTACAGATGTTGCTCCTGCTCTAGTATGACGAGTTGTCATCGGTAAAATCGCGGTATTCTTAGAATCTGACGCATTGGCATCAACGGTAGAAGGAGTTTACAAATCTGTCGTTATGGTTGATGGTTGGCTATCATCACTTGGTATATATGTACGTTAATATTCAAAGAAGCACGACCGGTCGAAATATCTGATACTTGTCTCATCATAGTCAAGCGTTTTCAGCATCAAACTTTTTCTACATTGTTTCCAATCTTTTATCAAGTGAAAACACAGTTGTTCCAAGCTGCATATTCTTGGAATCATTTCCTTCGTTTTAAGTCGTTGCAGCTTGGAGATCGCAAAGAGTTAAAGTTAGAAAAAGGAGAAATTATTACTTTTCGTGTACCTTTGTAAAGTATTAAAAAAAGGAGCCCAGTATCTATAACGTATTACAGTTAGGGTGGATAATTTTTAACATGTGCTCTTATGCTTTGAGCCGTATCCCATTTGTATGAACATAAAGAAAACAAAAACGCTAAAAAAAAAAATTAGAATAATAAAAGAATATAAAATATAAGCTCGTTTTTTAAAAAAAAATACTTACTTGGTATACATCTTTAAAAAGGAAAAGAGACGAATTCTAAAAAAAAAAAAAAAAAAAAAAAAAAAAAAAAAAAAAAAAAAAAAAAAAAAAAGTTGATAAAATGGGAGGTGCTTTTATTCACGATAAAATAGGGGGCTTATTTTCTTGTGTGATCTATTTAATCATTTGTATATACATGTCTAGATACAACGTGTTGTTTAACACGCCAGAAATGACGTTCCAACTCGTTTTATGCAAAAATACGCTGACTAGAAGTACCAATATCCGTGACAAAGAATGTTTTGTAGAGTCTACTTCAGATTATCGTCCTTGGTCTAATAATTTCAACTTTTCAATACAAATGTAATGTATAAGCTAATCTGCTTTTTACCTAAACTATTTAAATATAAACACTTTTTTTTTTTTGCTTACTTGAACAATCGAATCATATAAATCGCTCATCTATTCAGTCAAGCCCGCCTCAATGCTTGATTTTCCCTTCGTTACCTGTTCCCAGTTTTTAATGTCATACTTCTTAAAGTATCCTCCAAACCTTGGCTTCGTAGTACTATACCTCCTATCGTATTTATTATTCTTGATACACGGATAAGAGATAGTGCTGGTATGAATAAGATAAAATGATGTAAAACATAATTACTGTTTTGGATTAAGCTTCCCAAATAGTCAGCATTACGTCCTTCGTCAATGCACGTTTTCCAATTCATTCTCTTTTTTGTAGCCTTGTATTCTTCAACAAATTCTTTTACCCATTCCATATCTGTCTTTTTTTGGGTTTGGATCAATGATTCTCAATGGATTTTTATGAGTGGATTTGCTACTGCTGCTTGCCTAAATTGTTGGTGATAACGCTAAAGGCTCTGGCATGGACGAATTGGAAAGTTGTTTAGTATACTTTCGTATACATGTTTCATTATATATCAAGGCATCATTTGCGTACATTCGTGCTCGTCTTGAATCACTTCCATCCTCTTCAATTGCCTCTAATATCCTTTTATATTGATTCCGGTTGTTTTCATTGTCGTTCAACAATACTTCAACTGTCCTTTCTTTGTCTCGTATTTCATGCTCAAGCACTATACTGGAGATGCTATACAACATCTGTACTGTTGGATTATCCCTGCATTCCAAACTAAGCAGTGAGACTTCTTGTTTTGTTAATACATATCCAAGTGCAACCATTTCTGATAGTGGTGTGTTTAAGAAGTCCGAAATTGTTTTTTTACTCATAAAAAATGCTCTTGAACCCAACAGTTGGATGGCAATTTCTTTAAATAACGTGCTTTGGGTGTTTCAAAAAGAAGATTGCTTACAATTTTTCTTATTTCATGTATGCATATAGTTAAAGCAATTGGTTCCCCACAGGGCATTTATCGATGACATGTCCACAATATTTCATAAGACGGCGAATGAAAGTCTTGTCAACTGTATTCTGTATTTCCACATTTGATTATATAAAAGACACTTGCTTGTATATGAACTCATTGTTAAAAAAAAGGAAAGGAAAAAAAAGGATGAAATAAACAAGTTGATTTAATCATGATAAAAAAGGGTTTATTTAACTATGATAAAATGGGGGTTTATTCAACCATGATAAAACGAGGTTTATTTAATCATCGTGATATTTATATATATTACAATTTCCTTTCTCACGATATTAAAAAAAAAAGAGTCGTTTTTACACGTAAAGTACCTGTTATTTTTTGGTAGTTATATCTGTATAATTGACACCAAGTATGCTTGAGTAAGCAAGGCAAACCTGCTAAACCATTGGTATGTATGCTGATATAAAAAACGATACGATAAAAAAATTCAAAAAGACGATTAAATTATGTATTCGTTTAAGCATTTGACCAAACTAGCCTGTCATACAAGTGTACGTTTCTTATTTAAAAAATGAGTGCGTGATGTTTTCAGTGCTATATTGTTCTAAATTAGGTATATTGTGGCTTGTATCGTCCTGTAATACTATGCATCGAGCCTTTAATAAATCATATAAATAAAAACAAATATTCCCTTCTTTCTCTTTTCAAATAATATAATATTAAAATATGTGTATCTTATTTTGGACAGTTGATAACCACCCAAAATACCGCTTGTAAGTTATATATCAAACTTAGGGATGTTGGGTAACTTTTATATACTAATGACATTCACAAAAAGTGTCTTTGCAGCTAATCGAGATGAATTCTTACAGCGCCCTACCTCACGAGCAAAATTCTGGGACCCACCACACGACAATATATTGGCTGGTACCGACTTGGAACAAAACATATTTGGTACATGGTTAGGTATTACGAAGGAAGGAAGGTTTGCTGCTCTTACGAACTTTCGAGAGACAAACTTTCAAGGTGAAGTCTCAAGAGGAGTCTTAGTCAGGGATTTCCTTTGGAGCTCCGAAACAGTTCACACAGCTGTTCAACATGTGAAAGATCAGCAAACCTCTTTTGGTGGCTTCAGTTTGGTCTGTTTTGATTTTGCCAAACAACCAACTGAAATGGAATATTATACAAATCGAGAAAATCAACCAATAACTGAATTAGAACCTGGCATCGTTTATGGTAAAAAAAAGAGATATGACGTTATAATTGCGTTTCTTTAACACTATGTAACTTATAGGTCTTTCTAATTCTGTCTTGACTATGCCTTGGCCAAAGGTAAAGCAAGGACAAGAAATACTTAAGGATATCCTTAGTAAATATGACGGAGAGGATGAAGAAGAAATGACTGAAGCGTTATTTGATTTATTAGGGTAACAACAAAAAATAACAAAAAAAAAAGCTATCAAAATAATCTATATGCATATATTTTTTCTTTTTGCAGGACAAGTAAACCTATGAATGATCCCACTCATTTACCTCAGGTACTTACTGACCTTTCAGAGCGTATATGTATACCAAAATTCGATTTTCCTATAAAGACGATTAAACAACCTACTTATGCAACAAAGACAAGTACAGTGGTTCTTATAGATCATAATAATCGTGTAACATTTATAGAACGGGATTGGTATAATGAAGACATGTCCCTAGCAACTCCTGGTGAATATAAAGATGTTGTACATCATTTTGATCTGAAATAAACATTTGTAATACTCATTCTATACCATCGTCACTTTCTTTTTCTTACAGTAAAATATAATATATATTTCTTTGGTGATGATGTATATATTCCTCATGTGGTTCCCAGCCACATACTATAATCTCGGCTGCCTTTAAACTTTTTTTATGTACAATATTTTTTAGCCCAGGATCTTCATTTTATTTACCTTTTCTTTTTTTTTTTTTTTTTTTTTTTTTTTTATATATATATACTGTACTTGTACTTATGAGTAATAATTCTCTTTACAAATCATATGTTGTGGATATTGCATTACCACCGGCCATTATAGTACCGCCTATAACTTTAACCATAGGATACACCCTTACTTTCATTTTGGATTACTTGTTAATAAAATACGATACCAAACTATCACCATTTATCAGTCCAACCAAACTTCGATACCTTATTGGTATCTACCACTTTCTATTACCTATTCTATTTGCATCAAAGTATGATTTTGGTAACATTAGTTTTATGCTTCATCCATGGTCTACTGCAGCCCAAGTTGTATTTCTCGCCAAATCAAACCTACCCGTAAAAGACTGGATAACCATGTTTTTTAAAACAGTTACATTTCAAGACGATAGTCCAACTAAAAAAACCACAAATGAAATAAGAATGGAAGGGTTAAAAAAAGCAGCACGTGGATTATTAAAGTTTGCGTCTATGAAGATTTTTTTAGATGGCTTACTCCCTAATGACTTGTCAGATCTTTTATCTTTACCGTTTTATAGCCCCAAAGCTTTATTTATAACTTATATATTGGCGGTTCGAATTTATTGTATGCTTGGTGTTACCGATATTGTGATGGGTGTTGCTCAATCTTTATCTCTTATTAGGTTTAAAGATATTTTCGATAATCCATTTATAGCTAGTAGGTTAGTTTTTTTTGTTGTTTTGTTTGTATAGTGATTTCCTACCCCTTGATATCTTATAACCTTATTTAAACGATTTTTATTTTTTGATAGTCCTAAAGATTTTTGGAAGTAAGACGAATTGTTTACATAAAAAAGTGTATAGACATATTAACGTTTATATATATGTATACTGTATAGTAAAAGATGGAATAGATTAGTCAGTCATATGTTCCACCAACTTATATTCACAAAAATGAGTACCAAAAAATTCGAGCAACCAACAAATTTTGCACGTATTAAGGCCGGACTATTGATATTTGCCATTAGTGGACTATTCCATGATTTAATGATTGCGGCCGCAACACGTACAATTACATTTGAACTAACAGTCTTTTTCTTAATTCATGGTATGATTGTCGCATTAGAAGCAACCTACCGAACAGGAAAATTCAAGAGTGATCCAACGGGTATAAACCATATAATTTGTAACATATTGACAGTTTTATTTTTTACAACCACTGGAAGATTATTTTTAAGTCCTATTCTTCGTCAACAAGTGTTTTTAAGAATAGCTAAACAATTTTAAAAAAAAAAATTCCTCCGAACACCTTAACAACTAAAATTCTTCAATTTTCTATTACGGGTCCTACCCGATTATCTTTATTTGTTTGGTATGTACGTGTCATTATTGAAATTAGGATACTATTTAACCTTTTAGTTATATAAAATTATCCGCTTCAGTCTGGTTTTTCATTTACAGTCGTTACGGGTTCAATTGGTGTTCCACAATAATACAATTTATCTATATCGAAGTGAAACAGCGACAGAAGGAATGTAGACAACTTCGAATTTTGTAACAAATAATAAAAAATAATATAAAGACAAAGTAAAATAACCATTTTTCTCTCTCTTTTATTTTTTTATTTTCTTCTATTTTATCAAATTATCATTAAATACTTAAAATGCGTTTCATTGAACTACTTATCGCTACCACCGCACTTATCGTTGCTGTCAAAGCAGCTCCCACCATCGAAAAGCGAGAGATGATAAATGTCGAAGAACCCTTTGACGCAAAGGCATTTGTTTTTAACCCAAGAAAATTGAAACATACTACCGGTAAAAGAAGAAGAGGA